>QLNU02014802.1:122786524-122823376 GCA_006491805.2 Dysdera silvatica | reverse complement strand
GCGCGATTTCTAAACTTGGCAACTTGCCAAATTGTGTCCTTTTATTTGACATTTTCCAAATATATATAATTTTATTTTTCGTATCTGGCAACATATATTGTATAATTATAATTTCACTTTTTGTATTTGGCAACGGTACGTAACTGCGTTTCGAATTCTAAAATAATAATCAGTCTTCCGTTTACCATCGAAGTGTGCACACGTAATTCTCGGAGGCTCCGCTAAAAACACGTACTAAATTCTTTTAACATTGTGTGTAATTATATTTATCCTTTGGCGAATTACTGAATTAATCTAAACATTTAAAGCATTAATAAACATTGTTTTTAATTGGGTGAACCTTGCATGAATTTATTATAAATTTTCGCTTCATGTCACCTGCATTGAACCTACCAACAACAACTTCTTCAGATGTAAAACAGATACTTCTGGGCTCTGAAGAGGTAGAAGCACTACGTGCGTTCCCAATTTGATTTATTATTATAGGGTACTCAATACTTAAAGCTTTTCATAGGTTCTTATATAACCGGGGTGCTTAGACATGTGCAGAAGGCTGAGTTAAATACTTTTTACTTAATAATTTTCGACACCCAAGTAGAAATAAGCTCAAACTAGAGCTTGTGTAATTTTGGAGAAAAAGAGACGCTTTCCCCATCCTGGATTCGAACCAGGGTCCCTCCGTTTAGCCCGGAGTGTCTTGGACCGCTAGACGAATGAGGACAGGAAACAACGCTCTCTTTCTCCGTATGTAAAGGTGTAAGATATTATTACCCTCCGCAGGGATAACACAATTGCCAAATATGGTCAACACAAGAAAGCCTCCGGGGCGAGATTTTTGTGAGTTTTCGTGGAGGAATTTATTTTTACTTAATAATTTTCGACACCCATGTAGAAATAAACTCAAACTAGATCTGTTTTTGTTTAGGAGAAAAAGAGACACCGTCCTCATCCTGCATCACTTTTGCTAGAAATGCTACGTCAATAGGGAGGACAGTGGCGTTGATATAACATCTGCAACGTAGCGCACGTGGGTAAATTAGGGTAAGTGAAAGAAGTAAAGCTTGCAGAGTATTCTTCCCCCCCAAGTCAGTTGTTAGGGGTTTTCTGGTCTGTTTGGGTTCTATATGGGGGGGGGGCGGCCCCGGTTTCCTAGGGGGCATGTTTGGTTCTACATGGGCAGTGCTTTTTGAGTCGATTTGGTATTCCTCTGTAGCGCAAAACATAATTAACCTATTGAAAAACTGGGTATAGGTGAACATAATTTTACGTTTTAGTAATTGTATGCTCCTATTTATTAGCCTCGTATTATAAATATGCGTTATAAGAACTTATAATATACTTACTTATATAATAAATTATATATTGTCGGGGGTTGGGGTGAGTTGAAATGAATGTGGCGTTTACTTTTCCAAACAATGCGCTAAAACCGAAGGAATTAAAAAAAAAATCAAGATACAACTATATTTAATTTAAAGTTTGTGTAGATACTCAACTCACGGCTGCATAGATGACAGCGCTTTTTATATTTTTACATACAAAGGTATCGCATTTAGAAAAACTAGTCTTCCTCGAAATGCAAAAACTCGAATTAACCATTTTGGCTTTGATTTCTTTAATAATATAGGTATTATGCCGCCCCACCCCAATGTGCATCATTCGATCTTTCGACAATTCATTGTCCAATAGTCAAACTGCCAGATAATACTGAATTGTCAGTTGCTCGTAGGTAAGAAGGGTCACCAAATTAGGCGATTGGCGTTACTCCAGATAGTTAAGAGCAGTCACCTACCGAAAACCGACCACGTTCTAAGTTGCTCAACTTTGATGACTGGACCGCTATCGGTGGTTTCAACATTATATAACAGTCTATTAAAAGTTAATTGGCTATTAAAAGAAAAAAATTACAAACCTTTGTTCCATTGGAAATGTTTTCAAGGAAGGATGACAGTTCAAGAGCCTCTGCAACCAATGCCCGACAAACAGCTTTGAAATGGCAATCGGCCTGCCCGGGACAAGGAAGATGACTCGCGCAAATCTGTTATGTAAATCAAATAACATTTCATTAAAATGAATTAACAATATGACATGACAAGCAAGTTGAAATAAAAAAATTTTAACTAAGGAAAACAAATCACTATGTTTGACACTTCATTGAATATTCAATTTACAGGGTTTATCCCCTCTGTAAATACTTTCAATCATGCAGTGAATTTAATCTACTCATCCCTACATCGTCATGTATTTACATCAATTTCTCACTTTTTCATCAAATCATGGATATTTGTCATCCATATTATATGAGGTTCATCAGTGCCGGTTATGGGTTATTGGCCGACAGCGTGCCACCGATATTTCGCCGCTCCACACAACCCACATTCTTTTTTTTTTTTGTTCATAAGTGAATATAATATTCTAGATTCTTAGACCAACCTATGGGACGGGTTAGCCACTGTATTTTTATGACAGTTCTATTGAATTAGCAAAGGCGATAATTAATTTGAGAAGAAAATCTTTATTTTAATTCTTAACAAAACTTTTTTGCTATAGAAGTACATAATCAAATGTGCCGGCCCTGCGGTGGCGCAGTGTGGTAACGCGTTCTCCTATTGCGCGGCTAATCCGGGTTCGACTCCCAGCAGTGCAAAAAGAACGCTTACTCAGAGATCTCATAAAGATCGCACTGCTCACTGTAGTCCGGGGTTTGGTTCCCTAGGCCTTAAGAGGTTCGGATTCCTCGGAAAACAGTAGGTCCCGGCGCAGCATGACCACTGTAGTCTTTGAGCCGTAAAACCAAAAAACAAACAAACAAATGTGCCGCCTTAGAAATTGGCAACTTGCGTGCACGCACGCAGTGCACCCACGATAGAATCGGCCTGAGGTTGATATATAACACTTCGTTTAAAAATTTTTTTATCATCACCTTAAACGCGGAATATATTAAACAACAGTTGCTCATCCTAGTTTTTTCACAATATATCAAATATGAATAGAGGAATATAACCACCAAGCAATCAAGAGCGTAGCCAGAGGTATTTGGGTGGGAAGGGGCGAAGAGGCGCTGAAATTCACTGATTTGGCTAAAAAAGTAAATAAAGCTTACAATGCACAGACTCTTTTAAATAATCCCGAAAGTTTTTCTTGGAGGGCTGGCTAGGCCCTTTTATCCCCCACACGGGCTAGGTGTACATGGGCAGAATTCTCCGCCATTTTGTTCTTTTAACAATGTTTTACACATAGCAGAATGAATCTGAAAAATGTAATGGTTTCACAAAGAAAAATCGCATATGTATAAACCAACGCTTTTGGATACGTTTGACGTGGAACATGTAGGATAGGATGCATCAAACGCTCGATCTTTTTTAAATTTTCAAAAAATGTTTTTGTCCCTGTGATATTTTTGTTACAAATATGAAAAAAAATCAATTATAAAGTTTTGAACATTTTGATCATCATCTATGTGGTTCACCAACCATGGGAAAAATATGAAAGGTTGAAAAAATGAGGAAAAATGCATTGTTTTTACACCTGAACATATTATTTTCTTTATTATAATAAACCTACTGTATATTTGCATAATAGATAAAATAATACATTTTTATCATATTTTGATTTGAAAACTCTTTTTAAATTATGTTATAAAACACAAAAAATTGTCACTTTCAACTACTTGGACTGGGGTACTATTTTGCGTTTACGTAAGTTTGACTGTTGGTTACGTTCTTGTTCAACTATTTGAAGTACATTTTGGTAGTGGTCTTCACTTTTGGCAGATATTTTGAAGTCTGAACTGAGTTCCACTCCTCGTTCTGCACGATCATTTGGAACATTTAGCGCTTCAATGTTCTTTAAAGATGCTTTATAAGAAGGTAAATTTATCCATCCCTCTATATCATATTTCAGAAACTGAGCATCTAACTTTAGAAGATCAAAAATGAATCATGAATCAGTTACAACCAAGTCAGAAAGAGTTATTGACAAACTAAGTTGTTGTAAATTTAGGTTTGCCAAAACCAGTTTCAAATCTATTTTTTAATTTAAAAATTGCAACAGAATTTGGGCTTGGCTTGACAGCCAGCATTGCATCAGCAAGAGACCTTGTACCTTGTTGCTCCAGAGTGCAAGAGGTACCATTTCTTCTGTTAAAGACCAAAGGTGATTCTTGAAGGCACTGCTACAACTTTCAGAGATAATTTCATGCACAGCCTTATATTTTAAAACAGAATGAAATAACTTTAAGTCATTCCAGGGGGCGTCTACCACTGAACTGCAAGTCATCCATGATGTACTGTAGATGAGAGTAACAAAGTTTACAAAATCGCTTAATTTGGAGACTTGCTGTTTCTTATTGTTCCAACAGGTAGCTGCTGAATCTGCTTTTCAAATAGACACATTTTAATTGTATAAATAAGCTTAGACACCCATCAGGCTTTGTGCAAAGCCCCTGGTCTATTGAAAGTTACATCCTCTGGTTGTTCATTATCTTGGTTATCAAGAAATATAACAGAACTTCGCAAACTCTAAATGGTCTTCCCTGATCGTTCCAGATTTAATAACTAATTTAGTTTGTTTGGGGGCACTCTGTCTGTAATCGTTGACTAAATTTTTTGCCTCCTGGCTGAATCATCTGGTGTCAAAGCGTACCAATGACTTTTGCCCCTTCATCAATATAAAATGGCAAACATTTCAATACATGCAAGTTTATTGGTAGCCGAGAACCAGTGATTTTTGAGTCAGCATTTGTTATTTTGGGACCAAGACAAGAAACTATTGAAGACTGTCTTGTCTTTTTTACTTTTTGACCTGCTTCCTATGTAGTTGCAGTCACTGTAGATAAAATAGTTGCTGCAACAGTCAATAGTGAAGACATTTTAAAATTAGCATTGATAGTATTAGTAAAAATAGTGTAACCCATGGCAAAGGATTAAATGTTGATAAACATTATTTTGGATGATCAAAAACAAACTATCACCCACATGTACAAAAAGGATAACCGTACATGTACAAAATGAATAACGTGTACAAAAAGGATAATCTTCGAATAAAGACTTAGATATTACAGTTACGGTTTTGCAAGTAAAATTTAATTTGTATGATGTGGCGCCATCTATGGGACAGAATTTCAATTACATGTTTAACGCAAAAGTTCATGACTGTGGTGGACCACCTAAATTTATTTAGAAAAGTATAATATTTGATAGAAACATTATTGAGCACTATTGGAACAAAATATGACTAGGGACAAGGCATTTTATTTCTATAGGGGCATTTGATGCACAACTGATGTGAGGGTATGTGAAAAATGGAAAAATCATTCATTCCAGTGAATGAATTCTTTTATTCTTATTCGTTTGAGTCATTCACTGATTGAGAATGATAATTAATTTAAATGAATGATTCATCATTCTCGTTCACTTAAGGAACGATTATTATCCGATCTTATTCACCGTACGCTTCTAGTTTGGTAGTGTGTTAACGTCTTTATTTACTGGACCGGTAAACTCGCCTGCGTAAACTTCTAAACTTTTTCATTTGCTCGATTTTTTCAATCGCAATTTGAAAACATTAAATTTTGAAGCTTTCAGATTTTTTGTTTGTGATACGTTGTGGATATAGAAAATGCTGCTAACCACTGGAGAACGCAGGGGGTAGGGTTTTAACCCCCATTGCAATGAAATGTTATGTATTTAACATAGGAATACTTGGAGTTCTAATTCAGTAAGCCCCCACCCGTATGAACTTTCTGCGCACACCCATGTTGCGAATATAAAATATATAATATTGTAAGTATAGAATAAAACTAAAATAAAACTAAATTATTATTAATTTATTACAAATTGTTTATTATTAATTTATTACAAATTGTTTATTATTAATTTATTACAAATTGTTTATTATTAATTTATTACAAATTGTTTATTATTCATTTATTACAAATTGTTTATTATTCATTTATTACAAATTGTTTATTACTAATTTATTACAAATTGTTTATTACTAATTTATTACAAATTGTTTATTAATAATTTATTCAATCTATTTGCAGTTTTGGTGATACATTCTCTTCTGTGATATTTTTAATATCAAAGTGGTAGTTTTCAGGATAGAGATTTTGGCTGGTAATGAGGTTAGAAATGGAAGACCCTAGAAAGCTATAGCCTGTTACGTGGCTCTCTTCTAGAATATATTATGAATATAAAAAATATTGTGTTCCTTTGAATTTTATGGCGTCCGAAACTACATTTTTTTAAGGAATCAGAAACTCGGTTGTTTGGAAAACCAAACTTCGTACTATGATGGGGGTGGAGGTCGACACTCGTTCTACGATACAACAGAACAAAATGTAAGATATAGGAAGAATTTAAAAAGCTAAAGGCCACTTTTGCACAGCTAAAAAAATAAATAAATTGGAATACCCAAAATTAGGAAGAAAAAAATCAAACTAAAAAAATAAATGAAAGCGAAGTAAAGTACTGCTTTATGCATTAAAAATATAAAAGATAATCGAAGCAATAACGAGACCAAATTCATTTCCATAACTACCTCCCTCCCTCCGTACACTAGTGCCTGGTGGGTATCGCGTCCACAACCTCTTAATAAGCAATCAAGTGCGTAAAGGAAATTATGCCAAGATCTTTATACAATGTTATAGTCCTCGCCAATAGTTTTGAAACAAATAAGTTGGATATCTAAATAAAAATTATAAAAATGTACGTGTTAAAATGAATTGATTTGTTTGTTTGGATTTTTATGGCGCAAGAGCATCTGGGCTATACTGCGCCAAACACGGTAAAATCAAAAACTGTAGTAAAAGCCAGTTCTCTGTAAAAAGTTTAAAACGTGCGTATGGTTAGCATGGTCATTCAAAATGTCAGACAGTGATGAAGAGTTAAAAGTAAGAGTGCGAGCAAGTCTATGATAGGGGCATTGAGTTAAAATGTGTAAAACACTTATGGGTTCATTGCACACTTGGCAAATAGGTGCTGGTTTTCCTTCCAACAGATGTCTATGGGTCAGACTGGAGAACTGATTTAAATGCAAAAAATAAACAGCTGAAACTAATATTGTACTTTCAACTACAAAAATCTATTTACCTTCCTCCCCTACTGCCCCGAAAACGCGGCCCTGCTTTTAGGCAGAATATCTCTGGTCACGCTACCTATATTGGAACCTTCCTTTGACCTCATGGAAATCCAAGAGAAAAATTCTGCTACGCACCACTATTACTTACTGCCTCACCTCCATAAACATCGGAGGTAGATCCTTTCTCAAAAGGGAAGAAATAAAGACAGTGTTTCCACTCTATTGGGTATACAGGGGAAAAATAATTCTTGGATACATTTGCAAGAGCAGCCGTCTGTGAAATGTACGACAAAGCAAAAAGGCGGGAGCTGTTACAAATGATCTGTGATACGAGTGATCGACAACGGGTGCACGCAAACTTTATTTATATGGTTGAACGAAACTGACAGCGAGCACTTGGTATTTTAGACTTTTTATTATTTACGTCGACCTTTAACTGAAAACGAACCATGACAGTTTCCAGTACAACGGTTCAGCATTACAATAAAAGTTTAAAGATTATTTCGATATTTGCATACATTACACTAGTTTATGAAAAAGATTTATATAAAGAGTTCATCTCGCGTAAGGAAAACACAAGCACAAAACAGCAATAGATCAAAGCAGGTGAAGTACACGTTAAACATGAGATAAGCCGGTCCTTGACTGACTCGCTGATTGAATGATTTTGTGCAGTATAATTAATAATTTATTGAGTGGTTATTTAAAGAACAGGAAACAAATAGTTTGTGTTAATTATTACAGAAGTGAAATCTAAATTACTAATAAATAATTATGGAATAACTCAAGGATCCAATATGGGACCACTGCTATATTCGTTATATATTAACGACATATTCAATGTATCAGATATCGGACACATTACTTTGTTCGCAGATGACACAAGCGTGATTTTAACTGGTAGTGGCCAAATGAAATTGACGCCTGTGAGCGTAGAAGAAATTGGGAAATACGAAAAATGGTTTAATGTTAATCAGATGAAGCTAAACGTGGAAACAATATAATGATGTTTTTAAGTAAAACTAAAAAAATAAATAGAGATATAAAAAATATTTCAATTATAGTTAATAATAAAAAAATTGAAATTGTTGATAAAATTGAATTCTTAGGAATTCAATTAACTAATAAATCGAACTGGAATGACCATATAGATAAAACAGCAAACAAAATAAGTAAAAGCTTAGGAATTCTAAGAACAAACAGAAAGATAGCCGACAAAACAGGCATTGATATGTATTATTCATTTATTCTACAATCATCTGCTATATTGTAATTGTGTATGGGGAAACTAAGGCTTGGTGAATAAAGATGTGTTAAAAAAAATGATGAAATTAATTAGTGAGCAAAATTGTTTTTTTTTCTCATTTTTTAAAATAACCATTTCTTTAAAAAAAAAGAAATATATGACGAGTGAACGCTATGTGGGGAGTGAGTGTGGAACAAAAATGATCAGTTCGGTATTATACGGAGCAATAATGTAGATCTTTTTCGACAGTCTAATAAAAATCGCATTTAAAACTCGAACCGCGACTTTCCGATTTATGTTAAATAAATGAATCCCACCTCTCGAGGCACCTACGTCCTCTCTGGTATTACTACGTATCACTTGAACACGTATTTATTCTAGTAATGCAAGGTCAGGGAAAGAATTCACCGAAAGTGAGGAAAACACTCGCCTCCATGACATTTACGAGGGTGAGACCATTTTTGTGGCGTTTACCACCAAGGCTAGAGCGATCGTCATCATCTCCATAGCGAATGATATGCTGGCGATCGTCCTCGCCTGAATCTTGTTCGATGCCTTCGTCGGCGTTGAGGGAAGAAGCCGAATCCCGGTCGTCGTCTAGGTCGCTCTTGTCGTTGTCGCCGCCGATGTCATCGTCCAGGGAGACCGAAATGGCCGAGGTCATCCTGTCGATGAGGCATTCTAGGGGAGGACTTAGTTTGCGTTCTTCGTCGTGGCATAGTCCATAATCTAAGGCGTTGAACACGATCACGCCTAAGGAGGCCACCAACTGCAAATATACGGAACATATATAAGAAATGTGCATAGTATAAAATGCATGAGAAACACATGACGTCAGCAGTTCTTAGCCCAACTTTAAATAAATAAAGTTAACAGCAAAACAATATTTACATTTTATAGTACAGCTCTATTCATAATTATCATTATTTTTAATTAAATATATAAACCAATGGTTTTAAACCTACAGTATTTGAACCACTTGTTTTGAATCCACAGCGTTTGAACCTCGTATCTTGTCATTGTGTGTCGACCCAAAGGCGCTACCATTTAGTTTTGGCAATGGCTGGTTTTATAAATTCAAGAACCGATACCGTTTCCAGAATGTTACATGGTAATGCCACAAATGCTGATAAAAATTTACAGCCATTTTTTTCTACAATACAGAAGTTAATTGAAGAAGGCTACAACTTGGATCAGTTCTTCATTTTGATGAAACGGGGTTGTAACCGTGAAAACGCATGCAACCATGAACATGCATTTTCAAGAGTGAAACGCACCCTTGAAAATAAATAGCGTAAGTAAAAGTAACATTATTTTTGGAAATCTGCACACCAAGTCCTAATTTTCTCTATTTTCAAATCGCGAATCTTCATAAGAAACGCAACCATCGGGTTATAGCAGATTTTACAGCAACGCAAGTGCATAGTCAGAGCGGAAACTACTTAAGTCTCCTTAACTTTAGAAAAGTATTTCTAAGTTTATTCCAGGAGTTTTACGGCGCAAGGTCAGCAAAGGTCAGTGCGCCAGGATCTAGTTTTTCAAGAAACCCAAACCTCTTTAGATCTAAGAAACCAACCTCCGGACTACAGTGAGTTATTTTAACCATCGAGAGTTGGACACGGGTTAATGGCAGGCTCAGCGAATGCGTTCATCACATCCAATGCGTTCATCGAATGCGTTTCACTGCATCACCGCAGAGCCTCCAAGCGTTTTGAAATACGAAAATCATTGCTTGTTCGCCATTATGATCTATTATTAGGTTGAACACAAACGTTGCTACTTTCCATTTTAAATAGCGATAAATGCTGTAAAGTCGAACATGAAACATTTTTTATATTTAAAGTGACTATTATTGGATAACGGTACAAAAGCTGGTGAGTTCACCCTTTATACACCCTCCCCCAACAGCCAACGTAAGTTTTGTGCAGTGCGGGTACAGTAATACTTTTTATAACCCAAGTATTCATTGATGGTACAGTTGACAACCATCCTTTCCACCACCCCAAGATTATATGATGGGACATCGAGGATGGGATAGATGTCTTAACCTGACCTCCGGACTATGAAATGCTTAAACACGGAACCAAGCTTACTAGAAATCGCACCCAACACAGTGAGTACTGGGTTCCATGAACTAACAGTCATCGTACCACTGGACAAATTCGATATCTGAAGACAGGAATACAGGAGGGAGGGAAATATTTTCCCATTTTCATAAGAAACAAGAGTCAGTAATTTGTAACTGTGGATGATTTATGAAGACACGTAGATTTTCTTTTTTTTAATTAGACAATTTTTCAGATTAAGCCGAAATGATTTTCTCTTTATGCAGGGTTCGCTTCCTGTTCCCCTGTCATCGGTCTCTTATGGCTTTAGACAGAAGATTTCAAACTACGGTTGGAAGGTTTCGCCGTTTTATAGATGATTAATTGGTAAACTTCAGGGGTCAGAGAATAATTAGAATCACTCTTGACGTCGCTCAACCCCTCTGCTATTAGAATTAGGGAGTCGGCATACGACTTGAGGGCATTTTCAGACCTTGAACAATGATTAACGGTAAAATACCCTTCTGGCGGGTAATCTCGCATTTGGTGAATTTTTCTTTTCGTGGGGACAGATTGGCAGAAAAGAAAGATTCGAGTAAAATAAAAACGGCACAACGGGATCAAATAATAACAGTTATTTTCGAGCTTGTCAACCTTCTTCAGAAGCATACTTGAGTATATAGAAGGTTAAACAAAATCGCCGTACTTGGCAATTATTACAATAATGGTTATTCCCCTGCACTCTGCATTCGAGGCTACTCTACGCTCACCATTTATATTCACATACAATCGCTGTCATAATCTCGTCAAATTGCGCAAAAAAAAAAAAAAAAGGCTTTCTCGATATGAGCAGGAAAAAATTTCGTGTGACCGTGTACTCACTTGTACCATGCAACGCGGAAATCAAAAGAGAGAATGGGAGAGTTAACCATTAAAGGGTTGTGTAGAATTATTTATTGTTTGTTTGTTTGGATTTTTTTATGGCGCAAGAGCATCTGGGCTATACTGCGCCAAACATGGTGAAAGTAGAATTATTTATTTAAACAGCAAATCGAATTGCGTTACTAAACAACTTAAACACTATTAAATCAACAATTTTTTTAGCGGGTTTCAATAGATATTGAACCCGCTATTGCTGTTGGTTTTTCTGTCTGTACGCAATAAAAAGGGTAAGGTAAAGGTCTTCCGTAAATGCAATAATGATGGTTGTTGTTAACGCTGAAAACCTACCGAGTTACTTGAGAATTAGAGAGTTGCGAATTAGAGGGTGGGGAATTGGTTGGTTGGTTGCATTTTTATGGCACAAGGACAACGAAGGTTATTCTGCACCAAACAAGATGAAACAACACATACGACAGTGGGGAATTAGAGGGTGCCGAGTCGGTAATAAGAGGGTTGCGAATCAGAGGGTCCCGAATTAATGTAATTGAAACCTGCTAAATTTAAATATTGACCTTAGGCGATTTTCTTTCACTTGCTTGTTTCATATTAGCCGATGATTTGGCAACAATGGATGTTAAATTATTCGTAAAGAAAAGAATGATTTTCTGGCGCCTGGTGGGACCCGAACCCACGACCTCTTAATTGCCGGTCAGGTGCTGTACCAACTAAGCTACATGCGTCAATCATTTCCTCCGTTACGACTCCAACACTACTAATAATAAAAAAAATTTCCTGATAATTTTGTCAAGTTGTATATATGAATTTAACTACATGTATAAAGCTAATCAAAGAGGCAATTCAATTTTAGTGCCCACGTTTTTTGGCTCAAAGTAGAGCACTTTGAATCATATACAGTAAAACTCCGTTTAACCGAACCCACCTCTAACTGAACGGTTTAAGCCCGATATTGGTAGGAGGAAGACGAGCGTGTTGCGTTCCTGACCGCACTTGTGTGTCTCCCCAACCCGACTTCTAAATCTCTCGTTACAGGTCACCCCCTTCCATTCAGGAAATTGCATAGGTGTCTCACTAGTGTTCAGTAAATACTCATGTACAGAACGATCACGTTATTCTGGTGTTTGCGACGACACATCACAACCTATAGATATGCAAATCTGTACATAGGGGAAACATCATGTACAGGCAACTTCCGATATGAACTACGGTCTAATCTACGTACAAAAACCAAAATTTGTCCGAAGTTGCCTCTACGCATTACTTCTTCTGTACGCATATCTGTATAAAGGGGCAGTTGTATGTACGTGAGATACTTTGCCAGTATGCATTGTTGTATACAGGGCAGTAGCGCATATGGGCGAATTTTGCTAGTACGGGACAGCTTTTAATGGACGAAAAGCGAATGATGTGTTTATTAAAAAAAAAAATAGCGACTGTGGTTTGTTTACCTCAAAACATGGCCTTGTTGACTCGGTTCTTCAGATATGAATCTTTACTTTTAGGAAGATTATCGTAGGTCATCCACGTGCATAAATTTTTTTAACGTAAAAACTTAACTATATGAAAAATTTTAAAACCAATTAGAACAGTGGTTCCCAACCTGGGGGTTGCGACCGGCAAAGGGGTCGCAAACAGGCTTCTGGGAATCGCACAACTATTTTTAGTTGCAATTATTTTTATAAGGAATTTCATACCAAATGTTTCCAACGCTTTTATATTTCAACACGATTACACGTAGTGAAATGTTCCACAAATGGTTAACTTTATATAAAATTAATATACTATACATATATAATTAATATGATATATATATAATTTTATATCTAATGTGTTTTCTTTACTTTGTTAAAAATGCTTTTATTATGCAAATGTGTCGGCGGCGGACAGAGGGGTCGCAGATCTTTTGGTTACTATAAAAGGGGGTCGCGAATTACTTGGTTACTATAAAGGGTGTCATGGCCTGAAAAAGGTCGTGAATCACTGGCTTAGAAACTGCAATATTTGATAGTTTGTGATGTTCTCATAAAATCTTCATTTAATTAAGACAACGTGGTGAAAGGAGTAATGCACACCTCTGCAAACTTCGTTCTGATTCGGTTGATTGGTCAAACGTTTACGGTGCAAGGACAGCAAGGGTCATCCTAAGTGACCTGGTTCGAGTTCTAAGGTCAGAAAGTGGTCGTGGTTCGAAGGTCACTGCAAACCGCTAGTTTCGTCTTATAAGGGGAACCCGCAGTGAGTGCCCTGCCGATTTTTTTTTTTTTTTGATGCAAGCAGAGCTAAAATAAGTAAATACGTATCTCGATATTCGTGCCAATGCGCATTATTTTCGAAGATATGCATTTTTAAAGATTTTGCATACTATATATGAGCTTTAAACACAACGCCCTCTACCAGCCAATCGGTAGCTTGGGCGGTAAGTTGTCGGCTCTTCACGCCGTGTTCTTGTGTTCAATGCCCGGGGAAATCGATCACTTTTTTTTAATGCATCCTTTTTATATATTTATGCATTTTTATTAGTAAAAATACTTCGCTTACAATCGGATTTTGTTCATAAACTTACTTTAATAAAATTCGTATTTATGTAGTTATATGTTAATTGTATGCTTATTGGCAGTGATAATTTCTACTCAAATTTTAATTGTTGATTATTAAAAAGCTGAAAAGTAGAAAAAGTTTTGGTGTAGCCATCCAGCCTGTTATGTAGTTAAGTAGATCCAGCACACTTTAATAATGTTTTTACAAATGACGACGGCACCTCTTCTTCTACTGTTGAAGTAATTCCACCTCATTGTACCCCATACTGTCAACCTCGTGATGTGTACTTCTTCCGTCAAGTAAAAAATTTCATTAAAAGGTTACAAAATTGTGTTGAAAGCTTACAAAAAAATAGTCATTTAAACACGCGAGCAGATAGATGCTTTGAAGATCCATTCACTTATTCACAATCAACTTTCGGCGCCGAATTTTAAGAATACTTTACTGTACTCTTGGTTTGTTGCAAAGTTAACAAACGAAAGAAGAGTCTTTGAAAATGTAGATGGTATTTGTTTTCCAGATGATATTAGACAAAGAAAATCAGTTGTTCGAACAATTCATTTATAAAATGCTCACGTTGTAGAATTTTTTTATGTTTTTATTGTTTTTATGATAATTATCATCCAAAATTGTGTACCAGTATACAATTCCGACACCTCCGATAGTGATACACAAAAAATATGTTCACGTCAGTCAGTTTTAAAATAAAATGTTTCTACATAAATGAGATGCACATAAAATGTTTACATGTTATAAAATAAAATGATGTTTATATGTTATAAAATAAAAGATTACATACTAAAAATACATTTTTCAATAGATAAATATATTTTAAAAAAATATTAGGCGTAATAGATGCTAATAGTGAATGACTGCAAAGGCCAATAATGACAAAATTTTTTGTACTTTTACAACTCTTCAATTAAAAATTAAAATTCGTGTAAAAACTATATAACTGCGAAAAATAGTAGAACAGAATTAAATATGTAAATATGAATTTTATTGAAGTAAGTTTATGAACAAAAATCCGATTGTAAGCAAAGTCTTTACTAATGAAAATACATAAATAAATATGTAAAAAGGATACATAAAAAAAAAGTGTAATCGATTTCCCCGGGCATCGAATACAAAAACACGGCGCGAAGAGCCGACAACTTACCGCCCAAGCTACCGATTGGCCTGCAGAGGGCGTTGTGTTTTAAGCTCATATATAATATGCAAAATCTTTAAAAATTAATATCTCCGAAAATATGCCGCATTGGCGCGAATGCCGCGACACCTATTTCGGCTCTACTTTCATCAAAAAAAATTTCACCAAATTCGGCGGGGCATTTACTGTGGGTTCCCCTTGTTAGACGATAGCACAAAAAATCAGATCAATTTAGAACGATGTCAGATCCTAATGGAGTGAGATAATCTACGACGAACAGATGCTTTCGAATACGAAGCTTCAACAGCACATTCAACGCAAGATTATCTTGCACCCCTGGCGAAACCGTGCAAATTGCGCCCTCTCACCACGCATGTATTGTCCCCTGTGAATTATTTCCGCCGATTTTATGACCCTCCTCGCCTGCGCCCTTGGCGTGGCCTTTCATCGTCAATCCCTAGCTACGGCACTGAGTTGCAAAAGGAACCATCAAACACGTTGGAAATAATCTTTAATATTTTGGGAACGCCTTTTAAGTGATCCATCCTTGGAAAATACTGGTTGTAAGTAAATCCCTTCTTCATCTTGAAAAGCATTTTCAGAAAATGTTTTAGAGAGCTTCGATACGTCAGCATTGTAATAGTGTGGTGAAGTTTGGATTTTTATGGTGCAAGAGCATCTGGGCTATACTGCGCCAAACATGGTTACTTAACGTAATGTTGCTATAAACACAGTAGTATAAGTACGTGGGGAAGCTATGGGTCTTGGCTCTTCCGAGAAAAAAATTAAGCCCCGTAAAAAAACGAAAATCATAAACAATGAACCATAGTTTTTATGGTATGAAAAGCACTGCTGTATCCTCAACACACACGCTTATAACTTATGTCGACTTTGTGTGAGGGGGGAGGGGGGGAGTTGTAAAGAATGAATTCATCGTCGACTGTGTGATGTCATGTAATAATTAGCATCTTGAAGATAAAAAATGCTTTATATTCAATCTTTCCGTCCTCATGGCCACATTAAGTAGGAAGTAATAATGTTTGTTCGCCCCGATGGGATAGCACAAGATGGCGAATAGGTAATGACTAACTATATGTGTGTGAGGCATTTAAGTGAAATTATATCCCCAGACCTCGAAGCTAGTTACGCCACTGCATGCTATTTCACGTTGCATACTATGAGTAAAACGTCTGCGATAAAAGCTTATCCAGCTCCAGAAGGGAATTTTCGATTTGAGATGTCAAATGACGCAATATATCGATAAAACACATTAGTCATTTTTTTTTCTATTGATATGGGTCCATGCTGTTATCTATGTGGCTGGCGTTTTACCAACACAGCCACTGATATCGAACAAAGAAATGAATTCAGAGACACGTTAATCGGCCCAAATATAACGATGCATAAAACAAAGAAATTTCAGCACAGCGGTGCAATAACAAAAAATCAAATCGTGAATCGGCTTTCATTTCTGATACACGCGTGGTCATACAACGTAACCTCAATACGCGATAACGGGGGGCATTAGTTAAGAACTGATTAGGCTTACGCGGTGGTAATATAGAAAATTTCTACCATTAAGATATCCACAAGCGGCCATTAGGTCCTAAAGAGGAGGAGAAAAGGAACATTAGTCAAACGTTGTACAAGCCGTTCGTCTGAGGTCGTGGGAAGTAGTGTGGGTTGAATCAGGGTTTCATTTTTGCGGACTCCGCCCAAACAGAGTCGCAACGTAGACAAGTTCGGCCGCCCAGACCCTACCTACGAATAAACAGCCCACCACGCGGAAACTTTGTTATAAGATCTGTCCTCCAATTACGAGGGGAAAATAATGGATTTGCAATCGTAGAAACCAGCCAATGGTGTTTACACAAAACTTCTTGCAAGTTGAGGCTAGAAGATGTGATTTCGGATGTGGATTTCTGCCCAAACGTCCACTATACCACACGGACTAGGTGAAACACCCTATTGGATATCCGGAAAACAATTGCGATAGTTCACAAAGCTTGGGGACTTCCGCAAGCCCACACCTGTCACCATTTCCCACGTAACTGTATGAGTGACTATTGAATTTTTCGCCACCTGGCGGCGATGAATGGGACCACTAGGGCGTTCAGGCGCAGAGCACACTTCGTTTCGGCAGATAGTCAATCCCGAACGCTACCATGGTAGAATTGCGAAGCTGTGCATGACAGACCAGCTTTCTAAATTTCTCGTTCAAGGTTACACGATGTCTCTCTGTGTAATGCCGGATGTCTCTAGAGTTCACCCGTGCAGAACTGTAGACACCCTCGTCTCCTTTTCCACTTTTTTTTTAAGGATTAAAAAAAAGTGATGCTTCTCTTGATGGTTTCGGAGGAAGCAAAGTTATTCAATGGAAAATTGAAATCATGGAAAAAGTGCAGCAAAAAGTGAAAGTCGTAGACAAATAAGCAATCAACAACTCGTTTGTGTCTCGTGGCGCAACTAAGGCCGTGCTGCGCCAAATTTCCGAACTTCCATCGCCTGGGGAACCAAACTACGAACTAGCGGGGATGGACCGGCAAATGTTCCGTATCGTTTCGATTTAAACCCATGTTATTTTCACAATGAACAAACACTTTATCATTACTTCACCCCAGGGCTAAGCTATTATAGAATGAAATAAGAGCTATATAAGGATAATTTCACTTTAGAAAATATGCTGTCCAGGTCCATGGCTCTAATTTGTCAGAAGAAGCAGGTTCAACCGCGTGATTTTCGCAGAGAATAAATGAGATACTGAGGGCTAGCATTTTACATGTCCGTTACGTGCATTTTTTTTTTTCCTGTGCATTTTACAGCGCAAGGATAGAAAGAGTAAAATGCATTTTACTGTTCATTTTCAATAATGGCTATTGTTAAAACCTACTGAATTACTTGTGAATTAAAGGGTCGCGAATTAGAGAGCCGTGAATTAGATAGTGGCGAATTGGAGTGTTGTGAATTAAAGGGTGGCGAATTAGATGGCCGTGAATTAAAGAGTGGCGAATTAGAGGACCGTGAATTAGATAGTGGGGAATCATAAGGTCGTAAATTAGATAATGGCGAATTAGAGGACCGTGAATTAGATAGTGGCGAATTAGAGGACCGCCAATTAGAGGGTCGCGAATTAGAGAGTTGCGAATTAATGTTAATTGAAACCCGCTAAATTTAAATATCGATCTTAGGCGATTTTCTTTTACTTACTTGTTTAATAAGAATTATCAGGCCATTCATAACCTTCTCGCGATTCTACGTCAACCTTCGCGACTATGATTTGGGTCGCCATCTGCGTTTGGGAGTCCCTGGCCGAGGGAACCACACCCGGAACTGGCGTTTGCGGGTAGTTTGTAAGCTTGACAGAATTTTCCATTCGATGGCAATTCAACTCTTTACTTCATTAAATACTATATAGTAAATTCTCCCATTATCACTTGTCAAGGGACAGAGAAAAACGTCGTTAACCGGAAGGCGTGAAATCCCGCGTTGCATTTCTCGGGACCGCAAATCAGGGCCGCAGCTTGGGGTAGTGTGGAATGCCCACGCCATGGGGTGCAGATGAGGAAGGGCATAAAATCGACTGAAATAATTCACAGGGGAGAACGTACCCATGGCTAGTAGGGCGCAATCTGGACTGTTCTGCCAGGGGCGCAAGGTCATCTAGCTGCGGTGCTGCAACAAATTACCGTCACAATCATCGTTAATTAGAGTGTGTTATAGAGAGAATTCACTATCGTAAAACTTTTTCAAGAACTGGTTCACGGTTTTACATTCGTAAACTATTCATTAATTTATTGCGCGATTAGCGAAAAAAAAAAAAGATTCTCATTTGATAGAATTAGAAACTAAGACAGATAAAACTTTAACAAATAATCAATTATAAGTTGATAAGTAACAGGGAAAAAAAGTAGACAAAATGCGAAACTCACCGCGTATTCGGAACAAGCCAGTTTTCTTTTAACGCCATCTGTATAAAAGACAAATAATGTGAATTAGGAATTTAACCCTTTAAAAAGTGAATACATGGTAATCAATTCTACGTATTTTACAACAGGAAAACAAATTTACGTCGTTTATTTTCATATGTAATTAAACACGACTGTTGAAGTATAACGAATATATTTAACATAGAAATTGCTTATTAATATACAGTATATATATATATAAATGAGAGTACTTTTTTGACAAGCTAGCACCCTTCACAGGCATTAACAGGACGTCACTACAACTTAGCTAAATATAAAAATTAAAAGATTACTGACAGGAACTTGACATTCTCTATTTATGTCCAAAAACATTTGCCAATTTTTAGGAGGTACACTACTTAGCAAAAATAATAATGTAAGCAACAAGTATTAAAAGTAAAAGTAAGTAAACACATTATAAAAACAAAGAAAATAGGAAAAAAGAGAAGGGGAAAAAAAATAAACGAATATTTTTCAATATCAAGGACTCAGTTTGAGTTAAATGGAAAACGATTCAGTTTAAGTCAAGTGGAAAGTGATTCAACTGAAGTCAAGTGGAAAGTGATTCAACTGAAGTCAAGTGGAAAGTGATTCAGTTTGAGTAAAAAGTTAGAGGAGGAGGAGGAGGAATCGCGAAATTGTTTTAATGTCTTCACAGCCTCGTCCGTGTACCATTGAAGAATTGCCTCAACCCTCTTTGGGAACGTTGAAGTATTGCGTAGGCAATATTTTGGCCATTTTATACACCCCCTAGTAAGCATTAACATTAGCTAACATAGGAAAATAAGCACAACAGCAACTCATCCTCCCCCAAAGGTGCTTACGTTCTTTTACGTAATACTTGCTCTCCCTTTTACAATATAAGAACAGAAATACTGTATACGTAGTTGATCCGAGTAAATTAGTGAACCGCCGGGACGATAACCCGAAGGTCCCTGGTTCGAGTCTTATTTAACTCGCGAAATCTATAAAGAATGCGACATGGTGGTTGTCTTTATTGACTCCTACATGGTGTTTGACCAAATTCAATTTCAAACTTCCTTGACTTATTCCAGATCAGATTTTAATCGACTTCCAGTCAAAAATTACAGCAAACACATTAAAATTTACATTATTAAAACAAGTTTCAAGACTATAAAGTCCACTAACACCACTTAAAAGCTGTTTATGATTCTATTACAGTGAACTTACAAATATAAAAATTACATTAAAAGAAAAAATGCATTTCTTTACGCTAAAATCCTAAATTAATTAATTACCAACAATGATATTGGATTAGTAAAAAACAGACTCAACTATATAATCGCAAAGCTGGAGCTTTATCTTCTTTTATTTAAAAATTATGTATGTCAACATGCGGATTGGGCCACCGGTGTGCCCTCATGGGCAATAGGACTCGCGCTTTCGAATGGACAATGACTAGTGCCCTCCGAAAATCCAAGGAATTTGCCCTTTGAGAATACCCAGTCCGCCCCTGTTTATATATAAGAACAAGGAGGCTGGTGAGATCGGAACCCCTTATATATGTACTGAATGAAACACTTTAGACTCTTCCCGTCCTCCGAATTTTAGTTGTTTGGCAAACATTCTTTCCTAAGAAAAATACAATGAATGATTTTATACAAATGAAATTTAAAAATTTTAAACGAATGATTTTATACAAATTATTGTATTTTTGTGGAAAAAAAAAAAATTGGAGGTGGTTTGGTTAAAAGAGTAAGTTTTTTAAAATGTTCAGTATGCAATGCAGTACAAAAAGTACAGTTCAGGAAAATATTTTAATATGCTGTTTATTTCGATATTGAACGATAAATATCCCCGACTTTTCCCGTCAGAAAAACTTCCCTAGAATTTTTAGGTTTTCTATATAATCCGACGTTCTACCAATGCATAGTGAAGACTAGGGAAAGGCGTGCATGTATATGTGTACATATATGATCGCATGTGGATGTATGCAACAGGTTCGAATTGTATAGAATTTCTCACAAATGGAGTACACATGGGGTTCACGTTAATTAAACACTAGATACAGGAAGAAATATTTCCTGAGCGGGTAAACTTTTACAAAACATGCCTCATCAAGCGGCGGATATTATTAATATGACGCTAGGTTGGGGCGAGGCATGCCTGTTGCCAAAACAATCAACTAAAACTTTGTTACAAAAGATCGTCTGCAACAGCAATAAGATCGTTGTGTCGGAAAAAAAAGTAACATCCTGCGTTATTGGCATAGGATTTGCGGAATTCTAAAAAATATGATTTTTTTGGCTTTCTTTTTTCAGTATGAAAAACATTCCAACCGAAGTAATGATAAAAAGAATGTACATATATTCAGCCAGTCCACAAGCGTTATTCGCACATTTCGTTTCCTTTTGTTTAAAATGTTCATCCACATCATACCTTTTGTTACCATCTTCAAGCTGAAGGTCAGCAGAGCCTGAAGACAGGATTTTAGCATGGCTATTAAAGCGAAACATTTCCGCTTGAATCAATTGGAATTACACCATCTCACTTTTCATGGCCTAATGACCAAGCAATTCGCTACTAAAGGAACATATTTAGATTACCATGGCCGAAACCTTTGCCGAAATGTCCAAAAGCAAATAGGCATCGCGGTCAAGGACACGGGAGGCGAACTTCTTCCGCAGATGACAACTCCAAAAAGTTAAAGACAATAGTTCATGGATGAGTTTGGACAAAACGCGCAACGACAATCACTGACATGTACAGGACCACACAAAATGTAATAATGCTGGATTTCGGGGGAGTTTATCAAGACAGTATGAATAAAAATCGCCAAAATTATACATGAGAGCTTGAGAATGAAGGATGATCTACAGCAGCGAACCGAAATCAGGTTCTGCTAAAAAAAACACAACCATCGTTTGAAAGCATTCATAAAATTGGCAGCTTAGGAAGGTGCTTGCTTGCTTCTTCTAAATTAGCCGTAGTTCCACATTACTTGGAATCAGGGCTTAATTTCTAACAAAAAAAAAGTGAAGGAGCCCTAATATTATGATAAATCGATTAAAAAATTGAATGGCTGCAAAAGAATCGATAAATCATATCAATTGTTTATGTCCATTTTTCTGGACAACAAAATGCATGACTTTAATCACAAATTCATTACTTTTTCATGACAGTGTCTATTTAGGGGTTCCGGCTAATATTTAAATAATCGCCAAAAATGAAGAAGTACCGGAGCCGGGCTCCGATGGGCTCCCGCCCAATTTGAGCCCTGCTTGGGATACACATTACTGCCATTTATGACACATTACTGTCATTTACTTGGGACTCTCTACAATGTAACTACTGGCTGAGAGGAGGTGGACTAAAGGAGTTATTAGAAAATAAATAAAAATATGCATGTGTATGTAAAATTAAATGCTTATTTAAAAAAACGTGTTTGTATTGTAAAAAATAAATAATTATGTATTCCAAGAAATATAAAGTTTACCAGTGCAGTTGTAGAGCAGACCGGGCCTAGTTGATACAGGGTTAAGTTGATATAGCAGTAATATTTTCTTAACGCGCAGGCGCAAAAGAGCGGAATAAAGGGGGGGAAAAGTGGGGGCTCAACACTCAGCACACATATGCGGGAGGAAGTGGGGAGGTAATTGTTTTAGCTTTGTGAGTAAAAACTAATTTTAAACCATCGAAAGTAAATTTTTAGGTTCTTGTTTGAGTGTCACAGAGGAATTCACAGCTGCACTGTTTTTCAAATAAAGTTATCATGGTGTTACTTAGTTAACAGGTAAGAACTTTTGTTGAAAGAAATAGTTGTAACTGTAACCAGTTGGTTATAGTTGTGAGGTTAGTATAATGACGTCGTTTGGGTCAGTTCACTTGGGTCAGATTGATACGGTGTATCAACTTAACACACAAGAGTTGTGATACTTGTTTCATTTTTTTTCTCCAGAAATACCAGGAACTAAAAGGAAAAAAACTAAAAGAGGATAAATACTCATTGAGACATTAGAGAGAGCTTATGTGGAAATTGAAAAACGGCAGAATGTCTCTTAGGGAAGCCGAAAACACGTTCTCCATAGATATCTTCTAAGGTATAAAAACAAAAATGAAAAGAATCAACAATTGGGTTCTTAATTCCACTAAAGAAAGAAATTGAAGACGAAACAAGAGAAAGAGATGAAGAAATCTATTAAAAAGAAAAAATGAAATTATTTAAATTACTCGGCTGTAAAAAGGAAAATGGCAGTAATAAACCCAGTAAGTAAGGAAAAGGAGAAAAAAAACCGAAAAGGTTGGGGGGGGGGGGCGAAACCCAAAAAAAACACAAGAAATCTGAATCGGATTCTGATGAAAATGGAGATTCATTTTGTTTGGTGTGTTTAAAAACTTACTCTACATCCAAACCGGGACAAGACTGGATTCAATGCATTTTCTGTAAAATGTGGGCACACATAGATTGCGGAGAAGACAGCCCTCCTTACACGTGTATAAATTGCCAATCACATTTATGTTTGTCTTTAGAGTCTGATTAATTAGTCAGACCCGAATCATGTCTGGTTGATGCTGTGCAGAAATGAATATTATCATAATTCTTGTATATCAATTTGACCCAAGCGGGGTTAAATTGAAACACTTTGAATTTTTTGGTCTTACAGTGTTACTTCAATAATTGAAATAAAGCCATTAATTTATAAAGGAATAGTCATAGAATAGTAAGAAATATCATTTGGGCCTGGGATTTTAAAAACAAAATATTTTAAAATCAAAATACGAAAAGTGTATCAATTAGACCCGGTCTCCCCCATGTTTAACAGTGAATAAAAGCAAGTAGTAATTATTATTATTAATTAAATTATATATTTTATATATTGTGCATGATATCGTATCTCATTCTTTAGTTTTGAGAACGAGTTTAAATACTTTCACTGATGACACAAATTATGACACATTCTTTATGTCCAAACAGTGTGTGTTTTACATCACAGATCCCTAAGTGTTTTAATATTGTACGCCAGTCTGGGTATACTACCGAATGTGATCAAATATGGTTTATATTTCTACACGAAACATTATATAACAGGAAATAATACTACTAAAACTTAACCTATTCAAAGATTAACAGGAGGTTATAATTCCCTGGGCGATATTAACAGCAGTTCAAACTTCCTAAGTAACACTAACAGCTTATACCTTTTACGTAACACTAACAGTTCATACTTCCTACGAAATATTAACAGTTCATACTTCCTATGTGACAATAACAGGGGTTCACGTTTGGCTATTTAATATTACGATACGAATTTATTTAGACGGAATCATATTCCATTATGGTAATTTTATACATAGTTTATATATATACATACATTTTGCAAATTGCAGCGTGATATACGCCTGGGCAGCATTAGATAAAAACCATCTAGTCTGATGGAGACCCATGCCTCCCGAAGGACGACGCCCACGCTGATCACCAGCATATTTATATTTCCTTACGTAATATTGATAAGAATTTATATTTTCCTGTGTATCACATATAGGCGTTTATATTTTCCTGTATATCATTAATACGAGTTTATATTTTCCCGTATATCATTAATATGAGTTTATATTTTTCAACGTATCATAAACGAGGAGGTTTATATTTCTGTGTGTATAATTAATAGAGGTTTGCGTGTTCCTGTGTATTACTAACAGAGGTTTATAATTACCGACGTATCATTAACAGAGGTTTATAATTACCTACGTATTACTAACAGAGGTTTATAGTTTCCTACATATCATTAACAGAGGCATATAGTCCGATGCAAAGAAAAAATAATAATAACGGCAAATTTATCTGTTGTGGCCTGAGCAAAGAAGCTCTCGTAGATATTTGCAGGTTTCGTACGTATCCCAGAACTGAAATAAGACAAAGGAATCGCAAAATTTCTGGACGTAGTTTAGTGAGTATAAAACCAGTGTGTTTGCTTATATTGAACTATTGATGTTTTCTTGTAAATGATGCTTGAATTTCACTAAACACAAAATACGGCGTTTTATAAACAGAGACCACAGGCGTACGCAGAAAGTGTATATGGGGGCCGGGGGTAACAGAGCGATATTGGCGTACGCAGGTGGTGTTGATGGGGTTGTAACCCCCATTGCAATGAAATTTTGTATATTTAACATAGGAATATGTGAGTTGTAGCTCTGTAACCCCACCTCATTGGGCCTATAACCCCCCTTATGAACTTTCTGCGTACGCCTATGCACAGCGATAATTCCATATATTCAAGTTTCAAGCTTATTTTATTTGGCAAGGTGAAGGTACAGGTGTGATATAATAGACAAATTATGATTCATTTTCTCCCCTGTCCCCACTCTTACTGGGTGATGCGAGAAAAACCGTGGATGATAGCGGAACTCGCATCACCCACGAATAAGAGAAAACAAGGTTAATTAATTACAATACTTATACAACAGAAACAATAGGATGCTATGAATCACGTAATCGACAACATACACACATAATCAAACGACATGAAAACATACATAAAGACAAATATAAAATTGAACACATCAAAAACATATATAAAGTCAAACATATAGAAAACATATATAAACATAAACACAAGTGACACACATATCTAAAGGACACAAAATATATATCTAACATTCCCAATACGATAAAAAGGTTATCAGGGTACGTCAAACAATTTCGCCTAGTTGGATTAAATACACTCAAAAGAAGTCCGATTGCGATAAAAATTGGTGGATATGAAGAACATACATAGAAAAAGAAACGATTAAAATTTCAGAACAATTGAATGATTTATTGCAGAGTTTGACCGTTACAAAGGGAGGAAGTCAATAAGGCGTTGGTCCACCTCTGGCCTGGATGCAAGCTGTCACCCGGCGTGGCATAGACTGATAAAGATCCCGGATGGTGTCCTGCGGAATTTCTTGCCAAATTGTCTCCAACTGTCGGGCTAAATCGTCAACATTCCGGGATGGTTGCAATCGCCTTCCCATAGCGTCCCAAATGTGCTCTATGGGAGAGAGATCAGGAGATCTAGCTTGCCAAGGAAGTGTTGGGCAAGCTTGAAGACAATTCATAGCAACACGTGCCGTGTGCGGCCGGGCATTGTCTTGTTGAAACGTAAGTCCAGGGTGTCGCAAAAGGAACGGTAACACAACCGGTCGTAGAATGTCGTCTACGTACCGCTGTGCTGTAAGTGTGCCAGAAATGACCACCAAAGGGGTCCGGCTATCAAAGGAGATGGCACCCCCTGACCATAACGCCCTGTTGTGGGCATGTGTGGCGTGCGATAGTAAGGGCAGGATCCCCACGCTGCCCTGGACGTCTCCAGACACGTCTGCGGTTGTCGTCAGGACACAGTTGGAAACGGGACTCGTCACTAAAGACTATACGTCCCCAGTCAGCGCAGTTCCAAGTTGATCGAGCCCGGCACCACTGTAATCGGACTTGACGGTGTAAAGGCGTGAGAGGTAAGCGGCGTAACGGTCGGCGCGAGCGTAAATTCCGCTCTCTCAGTCGTCTGCAGAGGGTCATGTTGGACACATGTGTGCGGGCCACACGTTGGATAGTTGATAACGACGAATCCGGTGCTGTGACAGCTGCTCTGACAATCGCTCTGTCTTCCCGTTCTGTTGTGGCCCTAGGTCGACCGCTGCCGTCCCGACGCTGACATCTGCCGTTGTTGACCCACTCTTGCCAGCACCGTCCAATCGCCGCATCGCTTCGACCCACATGTCCAGCGATTCTTCGATTCGTCCAACCAGCCTCTTTCAATCCGATAGCACGACCTCTTTCAAACTCTGACATATGCTCGTAATGAGCACGAATCTTTCGGCGAGGCATTGTTACAGTCGACGTAAGATATCCGCAGTCAAAATGCAACAGAAATTTTGACCACATATTGAGAATCGCTCCTTATATACACCTGCTGAATGCGCAGTTCCGATGCGCTGGAGTTCCCGCTATTCATTCATTGGACACCAAATTTTAATCATTTGCATGTTCGGTCAAAATAACTAAACAATGTGAGAAGGGGAATAGTAATACTTTAGTATTATTTGAGGTTGTGCATCTGTGGGTAGGGACAAGAAGAGATATTTATTCCGAATATTTGTTATAACTGATTCTGTTAAACATTGTCAAAAATTTCTAACTGCACGAAAATTAATAACACTTTACGTTTGTGGGAGATCATAGATAAATGCGATTTTAAAAAATAGTAAAGATTATCTCTAACAGTCCTTTCGCGGCGTGAATTTGAACAGCAAAACGAAGTGTTGGAAGACGGGAAATGAAAAACTTGATAAAGTGATATTAGAGTGGCTTTCCAACTGTAGATAAATCCAAAATTCTGTGATTAAAAAAAAAATTTTTTTAATGACAGAATTTTTCCTCATCTGATGAACCCGAAAATATAGACAGATATGAGATTGGGGAAGGGTTGGATGACCACCTTAGATTAGTAGGAATGACAAATATGAAAGCCAGTTTGTTTGTATGGACGAAGATTTAAAAGTTTCTGCTACGTTGAATATCATTTACGAATTGTTAGAAAATATGATGAAGGGAAAAAAAAGTGATGAGGAAATGGAAGCGGAAGAGAGAAAGAGTGGAACTGCCACAAAATTCTAACATCAAAACATATTTTGATGTTTTGGTAAATTTTCAGGAGATCCAAAACTTTGCTTTGAACAAAAATGACGTCAAATATTATTTTCGTAAAAAAAACCCAACTGCAAATCATTATTTTTTTAATGTTAATTTTATTTATTTTTTTATGCTGAACCTCTAAATAATAGCCACCTCCGAAGGACGGTCACCTTTGCAGAGTCCCGCGGGTGACCGTTATTCGGAGGTTTTACTGTGTATAAACCAAAGGCCAATCATTTGCAACGTGGAATTGTGACGATCAAATTACCATAATTACAAAAAATGAAAACTCAATGAGACATAAACACTTACCGACATGAAAGTATAAGTTATGAGAAAATGAAATCGGTGATTCACACAATTAAGTTATTTTCACGTAAGAAATCGATGTAAAAATCACATTCGTTCACATGGAAGAAAGTAAAAGACTTTCCATAGATATGTGAACAAATGGCCGAAGGGAAGTTCGTATTCACGAAATGGGATATTGATGGTAGTGGGGTTATTTTCGATGAACGAATGTCTTCAGCAAAATCACACAAGTATCTTCTTATACGAATTCGAATGATGTGAAGGTTCCAGATATTTTTACACCATGAATGAGGAACGACATATCAAGACAATGCAAGAACAAAATTTAGTAAGTTTAAAACGACTTTTTGTTCGTTAGAAAGTACGAAAGACGTAAGACTGGGAACAGAAGACCATTGAAAGTTTGGAGAAGACTTTCATTCCTCATCTGCAATCTTTAGTCGAAGATGGTTTTCCAACAATATTATAAACTCAGAATTACTGCAAACGACTAATAGAAACGCAATCGTAATAGTTGGCGATGCTTTTCGTACGCAATCTTTAGTCGAAGATAGTTATCCAACCTCGTTATAAACTCCGAAAAAATATCAAAACTAAAAAGGAAAATTTATACCATAAAACCCTACATTATTCATAACATTCTTTTGGATTCGGGGAGGGATTTTATTTCTCCCTCGTTCACACGCATGCAGTTTGATGGGGAATTTCTCATGCATTTGAAAAAACAACACAATAAAATTTCACCACAACGACTATAAAGTATCTTGTTGATTGCCCATGCGAAAGTCCATTACAATATGTTGTATTATATAATCAGAGAGTAAAAATATATGTAAATGATCAACTGAAGATGAAGCAGGAGTAAGATAGCGTGTTTGATCATATTAAGGTTGGAACATAGGGACTTCATTTTATAAGTCATTCTTGATTCGATCATAAGATTAAGCACGAAGGAGGCTTTGAGCCCCCTGGGACATAAAGGACCAATTAAGCCGGGGCCCATTAAAAAAGGAAGTCAAGCGAAATGGGCGTCCATTGACTCACGGTCATTGACGAATAAATTAAGTTAAACTTCATCCATGCAGAGAGACATGGAGTCTTCAAAGGAATTGGAACTCATCATTTGAGGCACTTGTGGTGGCTCGTGTCGCTAGTCATCTTAACGACAAGCTTTCTTTCTGTCCACTTGATTCTTCTCCTGATCTGCAAGAACAATTTGGAACGGTCATGACTGACCGGTGCTTCCGCTCGGCTAAGTTTTGGTCGGCCGCCTTTGACCAACCACCGACTTAAATCGTATAATGATTTGGAGATGAGTTGAATTTTAAATCTCAATGAATCTTCACGTGATTACAAGCATAGAACAGAGATCTCTGCATCAAAGAAATAGCTCCAGCAGAGGATGGTGGATGGTTCTCGAGCGTTACGTCTTCATACTGCTCAACAGACCATTGGTGATGATTCAACAAAGGAACTTACCGAATCATCCTCAAGATTAATGTGCCATAATACAGCGATCCGAAAACTGACTTATGAATCTCTAACGAAATACTTGAGTTTCGTGAAACATACTACGCCAAACATGGTAAAATCAGAATCATCTCAACATCTAATTGATTTCTTTGCTTCACCCTCCACACCCTTTCTTTATCATTCTCATAAACAAGACCATTATAACGCATGGTCTAGCTCAAATTGTGCAGGCACTCCTTACTTCAAGCACTGGTTTGGTTTTGTTACAATAATTTTGCTGCCAGTATTTCCAATATTGTAATCAAGTAAGCATTATAAAAAAAAGTACAATCGATAAATCACGCTAATTATAAAAATACTCCATTCATTATAAAAAAATACATATATATATGCCAGGAGGGCCATAGAAGTGAATGAATCTCAGAAGCGGGTCCAGAGCTGGGGAAAAAAGACCGAAAATAACTGTTGTATATGGAATTCTGTATCTATATATTCGAGTGATGGAAGATTAAGGAAATTAATACTGGAAATACACAAGACATTACCAATTCAGATGAGGTACTAACTAAGTTAAACAATTATATGCTTAAAAACGGTATAATCTTTGTGTAAAAATTTCCCTAATACCAAGGTAATAAAACAACAATGAACCCGATGATACGAAAATTCAATTTCAGTTTCCTTGAATATGCATCCACGACATTGCGCTCTCTTTGTGTCTGGAACGCACTGAAACAAAGAAGTCGCAGGCAATGAATTGAGACATGAAAAGCAGCAATCTAGAACGGGAATAATGCATGACGATCGAAAGGCAAGAAACGAACCCTTCGGAAAATGCACAATGCAATTAGGGAAGAAACGTAGAATTAGGGAGATAGTTATCAGAGCTAAAACAAACAGGATAATTAATTTCAAATGTATTATTACATACATAAATAACATGGCCACGACTGCTTCTTTTGTTGGGAATACAATATCGTTTCCCCTCTCTCTATCATTAGGAGCTTGCGCGTAGCACTTGATATCAATTACCGCTATTCGGGAACGCATTTCGTAACTTATAATGAGTATTATTTAAGTAAATGAAATTACTTATTGTTTATTGCTACTCAATAAAAATTAATATATTACGTTGATATAATGAAAAGGTAGAATGCTGTACGTTTTCCTTCATAAATGCTGGATGTAGATTTCCAGGTGGTATTTAAGGGGGGGGATAGGATTATTAAACCTTCAAAAAAAATATTTTTTTATTTACTTGTTTTATTAATTAGATATTTCTGACCATTTTAATACCAAAATTATAGACATTCATCCAGTAGTTCAAAAGCTATTGCGAAAACAGTGGCAGATTAGGTCGTTTTTTAAACTTCAAATGCGTTTATTTCCATTCAACGTTATTGGAGATTATCAGTAAGAAAATAAAAAGTTCCCAACCGATTTCCATAAAATTTTGCACATTTGTTTGGAACAGGGGTCTCCAATCTCCTCAGTCCAAGGGCCAATTTTGCTTATTTTTGTAGACCGGCGGGCCGCACTGATCTTATTTTCATTTTCTTACGTTGCTTACCGGACATGTCCGGCCCGCGAGCCGTAGTTTGGAGAGCCCTAGTTTAAAACATCATTTTCAGCTAAATAAAGTAAGTTTATGTTATTGCATGCATATTTATTATTTTTAATGTAAATATATTGTACGAAATATTCGATTTTCATTTTTTACTTTTTTATTTCTTCCAAAATCAACCGTTAAACTTTTGATCAAGCTGCTAATTCATTTTAAAGAACAGCTTCTATGCTTACCTTTAAGGCATGAATTATGTTTCTCAGTGAATTTTTTATGAAGTTATCTTACGAATGGTGACTGCGCATAGGAGTGATTTTAAGAAAACATAGTATTTAAAAAAAAATGTATAATGCCCAGAAAGAATTATTGACTATATTTTAATTGTACTAAGTGATATTATGTGCTGCAAAATTTTTATTAACTTCCCGCAAATGGCATCTCAGAAAATGAATTTTAAAAACAGTACTAGATTCGAAGAATCTCAGTCAGCTAAAAGTCCTGTCCCCACTTAAAAATCTAGTTATCTAATTATCACCGACTATGAGGAATACAAAAGCAAGCAGATCACTGCTTCTTGTATAAACTCATTGATGCAGAAACAGTTCGTAAAGCGATTGCATTGGGGAGCCACTGCTTTTTCTGAGACAAACAATTTTAATAGTATAACAAATATAAAATTTACGTCACCACCGCACACGTTATCTTTCGCCAACATCCTAAAGTAATGGCAATATCATTTCAGGGTTCTCATTCACACTGGAGAAGGAAAAAAAAATTTCCCGACTCTTCTCCGGTGAAGTCCCCGGACCTAATGCGAAAAACGACTTCACCTTGCGGGATATATAGCTATTTAATACAGAAATTAGGGAGGGTTTTTTTTTGCCCGACTTTTGCCGGACTAAGCCAAATTTCCTAACAATTCTGGAGTTTCTAGACGCGTGGGGACTACAGTTGTGCCAAATCGATCACTGAATGGATCGATGAATGATCTTGCCCATTTATTGTAAACACGCATTCAAACACTTTCAGTGATTCAGTCATTGAACGCTTTGGCATCGGTCACTGAACGATTTTATCCATTTATCTCAAGGCTACGCGGAAGCAAAAAAAGATAATTTTTTTTTATTTTTTTATTTGACTTTTTTTCTTTATAATGATACCAAATTTATTTATCTGGGAGAATTAGAAGTTTGTTAAATATTTTTTTTGCACTAATAGCCGCATAAAGAAATGTATGCAAAAACATTTAACATTTCTGTGTTTTTCTCGAAACAGTGTTTTTCTAGATTCAGGTACCTCTTCCAGAAAACTGGAAGCGAGTACGTCCTTTAGATTTGTACATATTATGTCTTTCTACATATACTGTAGCAGAGATTTGTTAATACGGTGACAAAATAAATTTTTATCATTTTTAAGTAGTCAAAATCCCGCGAAATTCAGTGAGTTTTGTTTAAAAAATTTAAAAAAAAAATATGTTTTATGCCTTAATCATTATGATTGAGGTACAATGTATGCAAGAATGCGCATTGTATATGCATAGCAAACTTTATAGCGGTAGATGGTACAGTTACTGAAAAAAAGATACATGAATTTGGTCAATTTAACATTGGCGAGATAGGGCTTTCCGGGTAGCCTTAAACAAGCATTCAAACTATATAGAAATTAATAACAAACTATATAGAATATATGAAAATATTTTCAGTGATTCAGTCATTGAACGCTTTGGCATCGGTCACTGAACGTTTTGTCCATTTACCGTAAACGAGTATTCAAACGCTTTCAGTGATTCGGTCATAGAACGATTTGGCTCATCGCTGGTGGGAACCCTGTCATTTGCACACCCTCATAAGAAAGAGAACCGGAGATATAAAATGCAAAAAATTGTACAGTCGATCATTGTCCTACCGACCATTTGCATTTTATAAACTTTAATAATCTCTCCAGCTTGGTTTTCGAACTTCGACGGGAAAACAAAGCCGGCTGTTGTCATTTACGGTACAGCTTATTACGCAATTATTTAAATTCTGCATTGTTTCCACGGCTGTAATCCTCACGACCAAAGAATTACTAAAATAGATCATGCAGGTCTAACAGGTAAACAATAACATGCAGTGTCATTGGTTTCTTTGGGTCACGGGTAATTGTTGAAATGCTATCCAGGGGCACGAATAAATGTCATTATATTCGCTACCACGTTCATCATTGAGTATCATGTCATACACACCAGCGTGTTAAAATGCGTGAGAACTAAGACGACGATAAGGAATAGCTTAGCTGTAGAGCATAAAAAAACCTTCAACTTCTGGGCAGGGCAGACAAGAGGGGGGGCAGCAGGGGCTGTAGCCGGGGGCTCGAATGAAGTCTAGGGGCGTCGCGTTGGCAAGGAACTATGCTGGGGTCCGGCCCCCAAAAATATTTTCGATACGATATTCTTGCTTTATTTAAAAATGAAAAAAGGTAATAATAATGCCCTACCGGGAATTCATAGTTTTTTAATTATTCTTCATTAGCCTGTCTCGATTATTGAAAACAAAATAATAGTAGCTCACGTTAGTTCATTTTTACAACAGTTATCCTGTAAAATAATTAATTTAATAAGTAATGGAGGAAAAAAAAGCGTTCTTATTTCCTACTTTTTGTTCATTTGGGGGGCTCAAACCCCCTTATCCCAAAAAGAAAACAACATCTATGCCACTGCCCGGGGAAGGGGTCAGAGGGGCCCGTCGAAGGGAGCCTAGGGGCTCGTGTTGACTCACGGCGCTGCTGTTCCTGGGCAACGCAGACTTGAAACCACAAACAGAAAAGGCATACAGTATTTTGAAAGTAAAATCGACGTAGCACCATGTAAAGTATATTAAATAAATTATTATATATATTATTAAATATTATTTATAATTAATATTATATTTGTTATTATTATTATTAAATAAACAAATTAATTAATTAACTAAATAAATTAATTAATAAATTAACTAACTAAATAAATTAATTAAATAAATTAACTATATCATTAGGCGTAATTTTTTTTTTATGTTTGGTCGATCGTTTAGACGCGCTTCTGACAGACGCTGCACCAGAAATCAACTGGATAGAACTTGTGGTGAACAAGGAGTGTTGCCTTTTTAAGGTGACGTTGGTTGGCGACAGCAGCACCTCCAATAGTTTGAAACTAGTTGGAATATTCCGACCAGTGTCAAATTTTACTAGTTATGGTAAGCCCTGGTCAATCTTTGTACTGTGTTGTCACTAAATTTTAAATTTGTCTGACTTAGGCCTTTGGACTTCAAATTTCTTTGACTTTTTCAAGTTTTTATATGGTCACGCATCCCTTCAGATGGCACATTTTCTGCAGTCAAAGGGTTAAGTGACCAATAATTTAATTTTTGTTAGCGGTGGTTTTGGCTACACATGTGTCTATTAAACCTGTATTAGATTGGGAAGGACGCTGGCTGCTGTTTTCCATATTTAAATATAGTACTTTAACCTAAAAATACTTCAAATTTTACGTATGTCTTTATAAAGGGCAATGCTTCACATGACCTAATCCACATATTGATATTCACTGTTCTTCAACTTGCTTTTCGCAACGGCTCATACTTCCAGGCCAGCACGCACGTTAAAGAGCGAAAATTTTATTCCATTCTTCTCGGAATCACACGCACACAAATTTATACAACATTAAAGCATAATTTAAATTCTACATTTTAAAATTGTCACCCGCGTAATTAAAAATTTAGCCCTATGACTATTTATCCCCCTATTTCCGCGGGGGATAGAAAAATGAAGAATAATTTATGCAATAACGCCTGAAATTAATCTTTCTGAAAATGTTTTTTTTTTTTCAAAAATTCGCATATTTTAATTTTCAAATGCAGATAGATTTGAAATATGCAATAAAAAAAACCGCAACTTTTTAAGCGGTTTTATTAAAAATTGGGCAGTTAGAGGGTTAACCTTTGGAAGAAGGTCAACGGTTGCCTTTTTGCCATTCTAGGCGTAGTTAGCTTTGTTTGTGCTTCCGAAGACAAGTAGTTTACCGGGCAGCGCACCAATTCCCGCAGTGAAACAAACCACGCAGGGTAAGTTCATTATGTGAAACCGTTAAGGAAAAAACACTACAGTTCTTACTGACAGTTGTTTCTTTCAATAAGGTCGTTTTAATTAGCGAACTTTTGCTTGAACGACGGTACTTTCCACATTCGGCCTATTATGCTTCACGGGTGCGAGACTCTAAAAGAAGACGATAGGAATAAAATTGAAACTTTCGAAATGTGGACCTTCAGAAGACTATTGAAAATAAAATGGACTGATGAGATCTTCAACCAAGAAGTCCCGAAAAAATCCAGCACAAAAAGTGCTATCATGACTACAATTCTGAGAAGAAAATTAGCATATGGCGAATATAGGGTGAAAGGGATAAACACAAGCTGCCCTAATCGGCACTGGAGGGGAAAACATCATACGGAAGAGACAGTGGCGCACCCAGGATATTCCCAAAGGGGGGCAGTGGTTTAAAAAAATTTTGGTGGGGGAAAAAAAATAGCTAGAGGCTATATCAATTACAGTTGCCTTTTGTGTACATTTATCATTATTGAATTACAGTAAAACCTCCCTACAACGATATACGATATAACGATAAATCCCTCTACAACGATAATTTTTCTCGGTCCGTATAATAGTGTTGTAGAGAGGTTTTACTGTATAATGAACCCTCCCTATAACAATAACTCTGTCTACAACGATAATTTTTCTCGGTCCGTATAATATTGTTGTGGAGAGGTTTTACTGTACTAATAATTCTATAATGCAATATACTTAAATAATTAGAAGTAGTAGATTATGTTTGCACAATTTTACAATGGCCAGCACTCTTGTCTTATCTTCATCAATGAGGTTAGATTTCTTGACATAATTAGAAATATTTGCAGTCAGAATTTCTATTTCAACCGTGTTTGATATTGTGTTTTGATCCATCTTTACTTTCCTGGAAAGCGTTTGAAGACAGTCCCAGACCACTGCTGCTGCTGTTGCTTGCCTTAACAGTAGTCTCATCAATGTAACCAGAGTTCAAGGAAATCTTGGGAACATCACTAATTTTATCCTACATTTTTAATAAAATAATTTACCAGTGTCTGTTGGCGTAATAATTTTTCGTTTTGTTAGCACAAGGGAGGGGCTCGGGCCCCTTCGGGCCCCTACGTGGGTGCGCCATTGGGAAGAGACCTCGAGGCAGAAAAAAGAAGATGGACAGACGATTTAAACGCTTGGACTGGATTAAGCACAGTATGCATTGTTCATGCGAGTGGAGACAGGGAAATGTGCACCATATTGGCCGCCATCCTCCGAATCGGAGAAGGCAGGCATTTGCTGTTTATATCGCGCTATGGTTGTAATTATACCTCAAAAGAATAACGTTGTATATACATCTCACTCTAAAAGAAAAAATTGTTTAATCTATTTACATTCTCGTAATCATAGGATTCAACAACTTCCTCGAAAAGTTCTTTTTCATTTTTTCGACGTAATAACTTGAAAAGTCAGGAACAAACAGGCAGAGAGCCAGGAGCAGAAAGTGCGGAATTAACACATAGATCAGCATCTAGAGGTCACGACCTTTCCTCATATGGGTTTCAAAGTTACTATTCGTCAATCTTACAAGAGCTATGACGCCCACAAAATGAAGAAAGACGGGACTTTCTATTCATGGAAAGACCACTACCACTGAACGGAGCATCTTAAGGGTTAAAGGTCGGCAGCAACGATTAAGATGCAAGCCCGGTCAACAAATAACTCAGAAGACTATCATATGAAAAATAAAAAATTACGTAAACAACCATTTTAAAGCAAAATGATGCAGCATTTTTCACGGATCCGAAAGAAAGTATGACGAAACAGCACTTTTTAAAGCTACTATTTTTACACCTTTTGACAGAAACTAATCATC
>QLNU02014802.1:122737253-122786424 GCA_006491805.2 Dysdera silvatica | reverse complement strand
AAATATAAATAATAAACGGAAATAAGTCATCTAATCGTTAAAATACTTTAGGAAAAAAAATTTCCAAAATACTTTAAAAAGCAGGTAAGTGAAAAAATACTTATACCACTAAAAACATCATTGCACGCACTTTACCTGATAATCAATCGACCTTGCGCCACATAGAAATTTGATAAACTGATCAAACGTTTTCTAACATCATAGATAACTTTCCATCGTAATCTACAGTTAAATGTAAATTGACATTATACATATTAACACCTCTAATGTGATTTTAAGCTAATAAGCGACGTTCTTTTTCCCGATGTCCTTGCATATGGGGTTACCAATATGAAGAAAAACCAAGCGGACCAATATGAAGAAATGACGAACTTCACACTCTTATAATTATTTAATATACGAAATTAACTAAATAACTTCATCAACATATTTCCCTACGTAACGGGTTAGAATATCAAAACTTTCTGGTGTTACTCTAATTATAGATGGTTATTATCTAGCAAGTAAATAAATAAATAATCTGCATACAAAATTGAACAAAGTTTTTTCAAATAGTTCTTAATATGTCAACTTGTATAGGATTTTTACTCGAATTTGAGGAATTTTTGAACTTGAGTTACAAAGGTGCATTATCAAACATTGCTCGATAATTGGGTTTTTACTTTCATTGTGGATTAGATCAGAGGAGGAATAGCTCAATTTTAAATTTCTGCTTGGAATTTTAATTAGACATTATTTTTATCATAATTTATTGTTCTGAAATTTTACTCTTATCAATTGATTTTAGTCGAGCGTGATTAATCGTAGTGGCTATTTATCGTGTTCACGATTTATATAGTGTCAATTCTGGATTATTGGCAACTTAAATATTTTTAACAATTTTCCATTTTAACGGAGTTTTAATTGATAAAGATTTGAAATATTCTTGTAATTTTTTCTAACACGATTACTTGGTGATGTTCAGTAATTGATTTGTACATAACTGAATCACGACTCAAGTGAATTATTGTATTTACTGTATATATTGATTGAATAACCAGGAATTTTAACTTAGTCAATTGGAAAAAACATTCTATCTGGAAAAATAAATTCTAATCAAACAGACAAAAAACCTGATGCTCCAAATCTATAAGGAAATTAGAGAAATCAAATCACAAATCGAAAATAACAAAAAAGACACAGATAATAAAATAGACTCACTACTATCAAAAACTGAACAATCAAATATAGCCCTAAATCAAATTGAAGATTAAGAAAACTTACATTAATAAACGAAAATGTCATTCTAACAAATAATCAATTAGAAACAAAAATATTGGAAATATCAACAGAAGTTAGCGATCATATAAACAATAGTAACAATGATAACAACAACATAGATAAGGAAATACAAAATCTTCATGAAATCCAACATAAGAACAAAGAATTGATAAATCAGAAATATATGGAATGAGAAGGGACCTAATAATTGACGGACTACCATCAAAGCAAAACGAAATCACATTGATGAAACCTTAAAGATTAGCAAAGAACTAAACATAGATTTATCAGAAAAAGATATCCATATATATATATATATTTGGAATTAAAAAATCGCTTTTCTGCACTGGAAGGACTTATTGAAGAAGTTGATATCTCAGAAGCAAATGAAAACATTGTTAAGACAATAGTTGAAACTGCTGGGGAAATTGGTGGTGTAACCTGTAAAAAGCACAATAGCAAATTATCTGAGAAGACGAAACAGCTCATGAAAAGGCGAAGAGATATGAAGGTGGACAATCGAAATACCAGTTCCAGGATTGAGTACATAGAACTTTGTAAAACTCTGCGCAAAAGCATGAAAGAAGACATAAGAAAATTCAACTGTGAGTTAGTAAGGAAGGCCATTGAAAATAACAAGAGCCTTAGGGTTGTTAAAGGAAGTTTATCTGTTGGGAAGAAACACATCATTGCATTAAAAGGAGAGGATGGCACCGTAACAAGAAATAGGGAAGAAATACTTAGAAGAGTTGAAGAATTCTACAAAAAACTATATGAAAGTAACAGTGGATTAAACGAAGACTCTGAGATAGTCGAAGGAACAGCTCCTAAAATCTTAAAAGAAGAAGTTTCATTTGCAATAAAAAGTATGAAGAAAGGAAGAGCCCCTGGTGATGATGGTATTACATTAGATATCCTAAAAGAAGCTGGAGAATATGTAGAAGACATACTTGCAAAATTCTTTACCAAATGTCTTAACAGCGGTAACATACCAAACCAATGGGATTCTTAAACTTAATTAGAACATAAGAAACAAAAAAGAATTAAATAAAACAAAAATAAGAATCAACATATGTAAAAATAATATTAATTATTATGGAATAGACATATGGAACAATATCCCGCCAACAATTAAAGAAATTAAACCAAAAAGTAAATTTAAAACCAAATTAAAAGAATATATTTTGGAGCGTCAATTAAACAAAGTGCCATGGTTGCAAGTGTTTTAAATAGTCTTATTTTTAACTTGTATCCAATGTATTTCATTTTTATAGATGTTATGCATAAATAAATTCTGATTGATTGATATATAATGTTTTACTTCGGAATAAATGGTGACAGGATTGTATGCGTTCCAGTACAATTTATCCGTAATAAACGGTGTGGTCATCCACTTTTATCACAACTTGTGCATTTTCACAGATTGGAAAGTACAGTAAAACTTTCCAAGTTAAACGCTACACAATATTGATACAGAGCCCGATTAGGGACTAGGTCTGGGCCCCAGAGTCCCCAATTGGAGAGAGTCCTCAACTTGTGTTTTCATTTATTTATTTTAGAAGTTGACTTTCGGTTATTCACTTTTAATTAGTATCTAAAAAATTAAAGCTTATATAAGTATCTAAAAGTTAAAGCTTATTTTTTTGAAGGCTACTTTATTAAGTTCACCCCAAATTTTAGCAGTTTAAATCTGTCATCGCGCCTAAAGAGGAGGGGGGGGGGCTCATCTGATACTGAGCTTATGGCCCCCCATTTGTCTTAATTGGGCCCTGTTTGATAGCTTGCATACATTCCTGAATTGGACACAATTCAGAGGAAGTAGCAATCTCCTATCTTTTAACATGTATGTAATAGTAAAAGGTTCATTTAACGTTTTTTAGCACAATATAACTAAAAATTTATAAAATCGACGATAGTTTCGGACGATTAATGGTCGTCCTTCTTCTAGGATAGTAAAAATGTCGAATAACAACAAGTACGTGTTGCCGATTTCAGGCTGGTTAAGTTGCCACAAAAATTAACAAATATAGAAACGATTAATCGTAATTTTTAACGCATTACGATTAATTTTTAACGCATTACGATTAATTTTTACTATCCTAGAGACATCACTATCCTCAAGATATTTTACTATCCTAGAAGAAGGACGACCATTGATCGTCCGAAATGATCGTCGATTTTATAATTTTTTAGTTATATTGTGCTAAAAAACATTGTTAAATAAACCTTTTACTATCTGTGCACAATGATTATCATTTCTTCATCTATATGTATATAATACTCTCTAACTTGGACATTTCCACCTCTCTATCTTGGAAATTGGACGCCTTTTATGTGTCAAGTTGGACAGGTCCATTTAAATAGTTTTTGTGTTGCATTAAGGGTGAAGGATATCACCTGCTTCTCACGTAAGTGGGAAAGGAAAGAGGGTGAGTTTTTTTTCTTACTAACTCAACAGCAATTATTATGTCACAGGCAAATAAACATATACAGAAGCAATTGGTGGTAATTTGTGCGTATCTTACCACGTTTGACATTCGTTAAATGTTAATGTTGCCACTGTAAATACGTAAAATAACCATTATTAAATAATTATCACCTTTTAATTTTCAATTTTTTCAATTCAATTTGTTTTCTCAGCATAGTAACGGATGCATAATAAAATTACAAAATATTTACAATTAGTAATGATAAACTATGCCAAGAGGGAGATGGGAAAAAACGCTCAGAGACTGACAAGTTCCCAAAACCCTCAAAAAGGCAACACAAAACAAGAGGCAATGCAATATACAATAAATAACATTATTTCTTTATAAAAACATTAATTTTCTTTATACAAACGTTAATTTTTTTATTATTATTTAGTAATTAATACTATTTAAACATTAATACCAATATTAATTGCCAAAAACCAGTATCTGTATACAAAAATCAAGATGTTAGAAGATGTTTTCTTAATTTACATTTGAATAAAGACATTATTTATAGATTTCAAATCATCTGGGAAAGAGTTTCAATTCTTAGGACACAACACTAAAATGCTATTATGTAAGTAGTTTGTTCTTGAAAATGGAATATTTAAATTTCCACAAGCTCTAGTAGAATATGGATTATTGTTGTATGTTGGACAATAAATATCTCCATTAAGATTCAATTTAATACATTTAAACATAAAAATACCAATCTCATAAGAAAAGATTTTTTTAATAGGAAGAATATTGTATTGAGTTAAAGAAATAGAAGACGAGTTGAGTTTAAAAGATAATGATCAGCCAAATCGCCTTTGTATGATTGATAAACAGCTTATATTCCTATTTGTGAGATTTCCCCAGACCAAATAGCAGTAAATAACCTGAGCATACATTAAAGCATTATATAAAACAAGGAGTAATTTCGGGGGTAAAAAGTATGATAATTTAAAAATGGCCACACTTCTACTAATTTTATTACAAATATAAATTACGTAATTGTTCCAATTAAGGTTTTTACAAATTATAACACCTAAGAACTTAATTTGATCACAAAAAATAAATGACTTATTATCTATTAAAACCTGGGGCAGTGGAGACGGTAATAATTTAGCATGATGACAAAACAATATGGCGCTTGTTTTATTGGGATTTACAAATAATTTATTGCCTGTAAACCAATCACATACACATGCCCAGCCAATGCCCAGTTCTGAATTAATTAAAGTAACTAGTTGGGAAAGATTTAGGTCAGAAAAAAAAATAAAGAAATATCATCCGCATATGCAACAACAACAAACGCTGAACTATTGATTAAAAATATATCATTCAGAAATATAATAAAGAGTAGGGACCCAAAAACACCCATGAGAATATCACAAGTTTGCGATACCCCATTACCACATAGTGTAAATTGTTTACAAGATATCAAATAAAATCTAAGTAAATTAACATTTGTCCTCGAATACCCAATAAATTTAATTTGGACAGCAAAATATCGTGGTCAATAAGATCAAAAGTTTTCAGTAAGTCAAATTGAACACCAATACAGTAGTTATTTGAATTGAGACTTTTTTGAATAAAAAAAAAACTGCCGCAATCAATGCAGATTCAGTTGATTTATTCTTTCTAAAACCATATTGGTAATCACATAAAATATTGTAATGTTCCAAATAATTCGTTAATTTTAAAGCAATGAGACTTTCAAAAACAATACTTAAAACTGGTAAATAGCAATTGGGCGATAATTAGTCAAACATTGCCTATCTTCTGATTTAAAAATTGGGGAAACTCTAGCTATTTTCAATAAAATTTTAAATTAATTAAAACAATATACATAGTACTATTTGTCACGCATTATAAAACATGCTACCATTTTCCGAAGATACTGAACATCTGCTGCTGATTACGATTATTAGGTAGGGATGGAGGGTTGAGAAGGGTGGCCGCCAGCACTGTAACCCCAGACAGAATATCTACTCCCATGGGAATCAACTCCGGACGACAATGAACAGAATAACGACTTGTGTATCACGACATCATTGGAAGTCGATCCTGTGTTACTGCCACGATGGATGAACACGTAACCACTTCACCACCGTAGGACAGTAGACGTATTCTTCCAAGGAGGACGAACCTTTTAAGTCCAAGGGAATCAACCGCCGGACTACATTGAGCAGATAGTTGGTAAGCGTTTTTCTACCTTTTAGCAAAACGATGTGACGGTCTCGAACCCGGATTAAAGGTGTGCGAATAGGATACCACACCAAACAAGAGCTTGGGGAGCTAATTTTCGATATTCAGGGTCCTACGTTACGGTGTCTGCATTTGAGGCCCCCATGTAACACTAATACTACTTTATGCCCACAAAAAAAAACGAACGTTATTAATGTCATTTGTGTCTTATCTGATGGGCCTCGAAGCATTTTGCTTTTACTATAAGCGATCGAATTTTCCAAATATAGAGACTTTTGATCGAAATACAGAGGAAGCTGCAGTGAAATAGTTTGTGACGTCACACCGACGTCACACGGTTATCAATCGATGGGGCCTTTGTCAATGGCACGGCCGATACTTGTTTCCAAATTGGCGACGAACCATCATTTTGCGGCGTTGGGCCAAATGTTATTCTCCGTCATGAATGTAAAGCAACGCTGAATGCATTATGGCTCTATCGCATAGCGAAATGGGTCATCAACGTTAGACATGTTGGCTCACATAAAATGGTACACAATATTTCTTCGCCTTTTGAATAAAAATGATCTTATAACAATATTTCAGCCTCTCGTCCTCATTTGGTACAAAACAAATCTTAAAATAGAGTACCGAAGGGTAGAATTATGGTCTATCTGACCACAATAAAAAAGTGGAGGAGTTATTAGCTTGCCCCTTCAGGAGAAAAACACTTTCCAAAGTAGGAAGAAACGTCTTAGTAAGAAAGAACAACGCCTCGACACCATAAATAGTGAAGAAGAAAAAAAAGTGTTAAGATCGAGTCGTTCTAATCTTCGATTGCTTGCCCCGACATTAGAACGGGTTCCAATGAGGTTGAGGTCTCGAGCTTGACCTACAGAGGAGGAAAAGTGCTCACTGTAAACAAGAGCTTACACAGCCGACTTAAAAAGTCGTCTGATTATTTTTATGGGCGTTTTATCGACAGTTATATACAGTATTACAATGGCGCACGTTATGCACACTAAATCAACATTAGATACACTTGTGATCATTTTTCAATTATAAAGATGCGTTCTCAAGCATGGAAATTCGAGAAATAAGTATAACAGAGCTGATAAGACAGACAGACAGGCAGCAGAGGAGTGGCAATTCAAAAAATTTTTGGGGAAAAGGCTCAAGTAGTTTTAAGACAGATCACGCGATGTGGTTTTACCATGTATCTGAGTATTTAATGGGGGGAGGGAGGGAGCCTGTGCTCCTCCCCTTTACTACGCTACTGTGTCAGAACGCTCGAGAAATTTATAACTTTTAAAAGAGGTAATAAACGTGTATTTTAGTATTCATTGTTTATCAATACGCTCATTTATTACTGTCTCTCTGCACACGAGAACTCCTAGTAAAACCAACTTATTTCCAGTAGAAAACAAGACAATGTGAATGTATTTTTCATGCATCCGTTATTGAAAATGGGATAGGTTCCACGAGGAATTCTCATTGCAGTACTCAAATTATGTTCACAGTGTTGCCAACGGTTGTTTTGACTGAAAATACATCGCATTTTCATGTCCTAAAGATGTACAACGGACCACCTGGAATGAAACTAAAGACATAACATGGCTTCCTAATTATGATACACAATGTTACCTCATAATAAGGGACACCCACGGGACCGGACACTTTGTCCCTTAAAAAGAAGTTCCCTTTTTCAGAGGTACATATGTCACTATTCAAAGTGACTGGGGGCCAGAGAAATCGTCGCTAATATAGAGGCGGAAGGTGACACTGCATTTACAAACAATCAGGTTTATTAGAAATCGAACACAGTACCGTAAATTTAGCGATTATGGTTGTAATCAGTGAGTTTCTGACTGGAAGCACTGGAAAAAAAAAATAATATATATATACATATATATATACACAGTAGAAACACGATCATCCAAATTTCGTTTAATTGAAATGCCTTGTTGCGCGTATATATCATTACTATTATTGGCAGACACTGGTTCCATGTTTTCAGCAAAGAAGTTCATGCAGTGTTACCTTTCGTAAAGGATACCTCCGAAAAAGGGACACCACTATTTAAGGAACAAAACGTCCGGTCCCGTAGATGTCCCTTATTGATAGGTAACACTGTATTTGTTTTCTAGTGTACTCAGACCTACAGTAACATACAAATGGTAGATATCGAACGTATATAAATATTGTATGCATACACTTTGTATTCATCGGATAGATACAAAGATGCTGGAGACCATTTTAAGTAGTTAGTACCTAAATTAACGCATACTTGTGATGTTTTCACTATATAGTTTAGTAATATGTAATTAAGCGTGTTTTCGAATAAATATCGTAGTTTCCTTTGCAACCTTTACGCTGATAATTAACTTTCTACATTCTCCGAAATTCCATTCATGTCAGATCCCCTCCTTTCATTTCGAATAATCAGATTCTACCAGGGATGTACTGGGCCGCCGGCCCACCAGCCCCCCAAGCCAGTGAGTACACCCTCATGGACGATAGGACTCGCGCATCCGAATGGGCAAGGGCTCACGCCCTCCGAAAATGAAAAGTAGGGGCCCTTTAAAAGGACCCAATCTGCCCCTGAATTTTACTGTATTGCCCTGGCTTTCAAAACATTGGTACTCTCTATAAAATATTATAGTACTTATATCCTTAAATTGGTAATATCCGTTAGCACATAAGGTTCGTCAACGTGTGGCAAACACGAATAAATATGTCTGTATCCAAAATTTGTAATAAATCAAGACGCAGTCCTACTCCTCGGAATGAGTTCCCATAACATAAAAGAATATTGGTCAAAGCTTTATATTAAAAAAAAAAAAACACCTGTCCCTTAGCAAGAGGTTGCAGCATATTTTAAAATTTGCTTTACTTCCTAAAGCGTATTCAAAACGAACTTCTTTGTTCCTCTTATAACATTAAAAAACGGAAATATGTTAGAAAATATCGGACTTCCGCGTTGCTAAAATACTTCCGAGCTTAAAGAATTACAAGGCAATATTCAAATTATAACAGCATTATTTCTAGTTTTCGTTAACTCGGTAAGGGCACTTATAGCCTGCAGTAACCAAGGAAATGCCAGGTAAGAATACAAAGCAGAGAGATAGAAAATGATTCAATAGAATATGGTAAGTAACCGTTAGCTATGTCCCATTTTTGACCGCTATTGTTATGATAAAGACATTTTGCATACCCTTCGTCCACCATTACTATCGGTGAAACCTCTAATGATTGAGTGTTATATAATGGCTATTATTATATAATGGATGCATTCTGTCCCGGTTCCATTTTGAATTGGATACTTAGATTGAAATTGACTTCTTTCTTTCCTCTCCCCTCGGTAAAGTAATATGGTTAAGACGCCGATCATTTTCAAGGCTGATGAAGTTAGGATAACGTTTATGTGGAGAACTGCTTATTGATATTCTAGTGCAATTTGATGGAAGTGGGGTATATTATCCGGCATGCACATGGAATATTTTTGTCGGATAACAGACCAATCTTGTTGAAAAGTGGACGTCTATTATATGAGCGGATAATGCATCCGGCGGAAACAGATGGCATTTCCCGTTGAGATGAATATCTGGGATTAAAATCGTATTGTATTTTCTACAACTGTTAAAACTTTGCGGTACGCGTTATATTTAATAAAAGAAAAAGGCAGCTCATAGACTATTTCCTCCACATACACAATGCTATTGAACTACTTAGGTTAAGCCTTCATTGGTATGATGGTGAAAATAGCACAATATTGGGGAAACGAGGGCCCATGGGCAAGATCGATAGAAGGTTATTATTAGTAAGTAACGAAACGCAAACTCTCAATTAGAAGACATTGTGGCGTCTTGCTGGTTGTTTTCGCCGTTTTTTGTACAACTAATCGTTTCTGCCGTTCCAAATACCTGGCACCCTGTCCCAGATTTTTCCCTATCGAAGAACGAAGAAGACGTAAAAGAGTCCAAACCATCGCTGACCCCAAGAGAATGGTTGGAACTGTGTCATTCTTTACGCAGATACTTTCGGAGTTGTAAAAAAAAAAAAAATACCACTCGCGTTCTTTGTTACAGCTGCTATTATTACGTCTAGCCCTCGGCGAAAAAACGGAAGACGAGAAACTTGATTTTACTTAGACGGTAATAATTAAGCGTAGTAATTATCCCTACCACACCCAGCTTCGTGATGTCATGAAAAAGAAGGCCGGTCCTTGGTTCTGACTCAATCTTTTCAGTCAAAAAATCCATTGCTTCGTACGGTGCACACTCTTACGTCGATTTGAATTTAAATTAACGTTAAAAAAAAGAGAAGGAAGCCAAAACTAATACTCGAAAAAAAAAGAATCGATTATTCAAACTTTACGTAGAACAGATTTTGTTTGGTATTTTGATACGGTGACCTTTTTTTTCCAGATTAATCCATCCTCCTTCTCCAACATGTTCATGTCGCTATTGATGCCTGCAACATAATGACAGAATATGACTATGTTGCCAGGGATTACAGCGTCCTTTCTGAAGCCACTTTTGGCAACTGCTCTCCCTCCCATGCTCAAACCTCTCTCTTTCTATACAAGTATCTTACACAGGTTTTTTTTCTTCTCTCTTCTGTTTCCACACTCCTCCCATAATTGATTTTTCCTAAGAGTTGTTTCTCCTCAACATACGCCAAAAGTGCGACAACGTCATCTTAATTATTGGCGCTTTTAATCAATGAGTCATTTAGCCAATAATCCATTTTTTTCCCCGCCAGGGCACCTTCGGCAGCCATCTTTAACGCCAAAATTCAAATTACCAATTAATGTATTTCAATTATTTTCCTATCAACATTACTCATATAATATGACTGCAAAGGCCATTGTATTGACAATATTTTGACCTTGTCGTTGCTATCGATGCATAAGAATAGTTTAATATTCTCCCTCTTCACCTTTTGGAACAGCTCTTCCTAATGCTAACTGCTGACGCATGCCTGCTGGTTTGACCACAGTTATAGGGTTGATTTTAAATAGTTTTTTTTAATAAAAGTCAAAAAGGCCCAAATATGTTTCGAATTCTTAAATGTATACGTATAATAATTGTTGCTTTACTATGCAATTATGGGCGTCTATATTCTGAGGAAATGGTGGGGGGATACATTCACTATTTTTTATGCTGTCAGTCAAGTGAGTGTAAATCTATTTTAATATGCAATACCGCCTGAATTTAAAAACTTAAGACAAATACACGATTTTTTAAAGTTCTGGCGTTGCTAGGGGTGCTCAGTGTTGGCAACTTGAAATCTGCCTTACGTAGATTACGCCTGTTATCGTTTTGAGATTTATTCTGCTTACAGGATCTGCTAAAAATCAATTTTTGAGTATATAAAATTTGGATTTAGATAATACTTTTGTGAAAATTTCAAAAATCGAGATCGTATTTTAGATCAAGACTTCCCAACCGCCGAGCCTGCCATCAATCATACAGAGCCGCGTGAGGTTCTCCTGGAATTTGTCATTTCAGCTTCAGAATTTGATATTGAATTGGAATTTGTCATTTCAGACGTATTTTTCATGAACAAATATAGTGAAAATATTCTGGGGAGAATAATGTTCGTGAATGTGGCGAAAAGCTCAGACTCAAAATACCGAAATAACATATGTGCAGCAAGTGTCAGCGATTAAGTCGCTTGCTTTTGAACAAGGAAGTATTCATAAATGATCGAGAACTTTCAGACATCAAAATCTTTTAACAATTTAATGAAAATCGGCATAAATTAATTTAATGATAGTGGTCTGAGGAAACTATAACATTTTATTAGTCTAATGATTGACAACTATTTTAAATGTGATTATATCTTTATTACCATGTTACATCGTATATATGTGTGTACTAATACTTTATAATTAATTAGTAATACTTAATTTTAATAAAAACTATTTATGAGTATATATGTTGGGATGAGACTTGTACCTTAAAAAAAAAAAAGTACCAGGCCGCGATCTCAAAGACTGAGAATCAGACTGGGTCTCAGAAGACTGTTTAGAGGACTGAGAAACTTTGATATACACGGCAACAGGCATATACGTATATAGTATATGTACGCATATAGTATTTAATATTATTACGCCAAAATTCTAATCAGATGAGATAATGGGATTGGTCCAATAAAACTGCTGCGTTTAAAATCTTGAGAACCAATTGGTTAGAACACGAATCTATTTAACCAATCGCATTGGCTATGGTATTGTAGAAGAATTTAATGAAAGGACAAAGGGGAAAAATACACGCAATCAATATTTTAAAAAACGAAAATGCATAGATGAAAGGGGAAAACAATGCGTTTAGAAATTTCAAAGACTTGGCACCTAAATATACTTACGTACAGTTTTTCAAGGTATTTTAGCCAAATAAATAAATAAAAAATAAAAATAAAGCCTGAAAGAAGTAATACAGTAAACTTGCATTTTTATGAAACCCTGCAGCTTCAAAAGTAAATTCATAAATGGAAATGGCATTAAAAAGAAACGAAGAATGCTATTCTAATTATAAAAAAAAGAGTTAAAAATTGTTTATAAGTATGTTTTTCCTGAGTCAAAACTACGATAGTCATAGGATATAGACTAGAGATGACTTTGGGGGCTCAATTTTAGAAGTCCGAGCTCGAAGTCTTGCAATTTGAGCCCGCCCGAGCCCTAAATTTCAATATAGAAAAGTCAGTTTTAGGCTTCAGTTGCATTCATCTTATGCGACTGGGTTCGCCCGAGACCGTTTTGGGTCCGGGATCGGGCTCAGCCCATCTTATTTCGAACATGGGCGCGCATGTGTGTGTGTAGACCAATTTTTCCATTCTCTTTTTTTACTTTTACTAATGGCTTTTAATAACTACTTTTACTAATGACGGCTGAAGTTACGCCCGGATAGTGAATGGCTTTACTTATTCATAACAATCAACATTTAATACTGCAATTCATCGATAAAATCAGATACCGAAACCTCCAAATGTCTTTATTAAATTGGAAGTTCGTTAAAACGCGAATCTACTGCAACAGAAAAACGCGGTTCTGTCATTAAACGAAAGGAGATAAAATAGAGAACAAAGAAAGCACGGCCAACTGATTAAAAAAAAAACAACAACAACGAAGAAGTTATTCTTCACGAAGAAGAGAAATAAAAAACAAAAGAAAGAATGAATGGCTCACGTAAGAAGAAAAGGTGTAGTGGGAACGAATTTGGATCATCTGGAAAATCGCGAAGTGGACAGGGTTTCATTGGAACGATTAAATGCGTTGCGGTATCGTTCTTTTAACGATTAATAATGAAGTAGCACAGACGATCAAGCAAACTGAGATTTTACGATTTTGGCCCCAATACCGCAGTCAATGGGTGCACGATTAAAACGATGACGATAATCGGTGAATAGTCAAAAAGGATTAAGAACTCGAAAATCGTTTTCTGCGGTTCATCGGAGTTACTTCATATAAGGAAAACACCATTTGCATTCCTCGGCTTTTTTACGTCAGTAAGACAATCGTATTTATTTTAAACTTCCTAGAAATATAATCTTTAAACAAATGCCTTTGAAATGAGGGATAAACCATTTTGGGTCCGTGTATTCGTTTGCCGAGCAATCATAGGAAAGAAAAGTCGAGTTCGATAGAACAAAACGGAGTTAGAACTTAAGAGGAAAGGGATTTTTCTGCGGGGATGCGGAAGGATTTTTGGTAACACGCAAAGTAAATAAACGTTCAAAACTTTCGTTCCTCAGAGCTCTATCTCTAAACCAGATTGGGGCAACACATCCGTGATTTATAGTTTCATATGCACAATTTTCTTGTTACTCAGATGCGATATAGAGTAACTATTAATCAACCATTTCTGGAACCGGAAAACCGCCTAAATTTTCCTTAATGAGACATTTTTTGAGAATGAAGAAGTTGGACTATATCGAAGGCTTCTTTTGTTTCAAGTAATTGCTTGTGTTTACCACCATGAAGTCTTAAGTCGGCAAATACAAACAAATACTCGTCTCTGTATTTACTATCATAGAGTCTTGAGCGCGTCAACATGAATATTTTTGTGTTCAGTGTCTTAAGAGACTGTATTATTAGTCATCTGATACCAAGCAAACGACTTACCATAACTTCGAAAAGAACTTCACGAAACATTGTCTTAAAAGTAATATGCGAACAGCATATACACGACTATGTTTATTGAGATTCGGCCTTCACCTAGTGAGCACAAAAGTAGTGGGTGAGACCACTGAAGCATTAGAGCGCTTGTGGTAGGACAGATTGTGGCACTGTTTCTTAAACACTAAGTTATTCCAGATCATGATTCTAGCATTATCGTCGTACTCCCCTCGTGACTAGCATTACCAGAGGTCTCTTTTCACCACATTAGAGTTACTGGTGAATCTATTTTAGGGACTAATCTATCAACGGTGTCTTTCTTGACTAGTGCAATAACTTACGCCTTTGAAGAAATTCAAGCCATCGGTGTACATTAAAAAAACATAAATTCAACGTTTTAAGCGCAGTAATGATTGACATACAAAAGTGTCGACGTACGTTTCCGATGAATTTGTATTCCTGAGGAAGGATGACCCAGTATGCATACTCTTAATTGATTCTCGATTGCGAAAATCGTGGGATGAGAAAATTTTGTTACTTTCATGTTGCCCGTGGAAATCGCGGGATAAGCAGTCAGAGGGTTAAATTGACTCGGCGTTATATTCCGCCATTTTATTAGTTCTATCGGTGTGTATACTGCTTTCTACACATACAGGGTGTCCCAAAAGCCTTGAGCGCCCCCTCTCATTCCTTAAATATTGATCCTAGACATATGTGTTAAATTGGAAAGTGGCGTAAAAAAAAGGTGCAGAATTTTATGAAATCGATTAAAATTGCAGAGGATTATTTTTTGAAAAAATACAAACTTTAAATTTTTATACAGTCCCTGTACACAAAAATTTCCAATGAGTAAAATGTGCCTCATACTCCAATAGGTCAATATACAAAATTTCAGCATTCTAGTGGGAAAAGAACCAGAGATACCAAAGCCAAAAATGACTGACTGACAACATATTTTGAAGGAAGCCAATAGGTACATGCCGGGAATAGAGGAAATTCATTCTGCTAAGCCACGTGGCGCAGTACGTATAGCCCAGATGCTCTTGCGCCATAAAAAAGCCAAACAAACAAGTCACGTACTTTGGGTCTTCATATCTCTGGTTCTTTTATCCACTAGAATGCTGAAATTTTGTATATTGACCTATTGGAGTATGGGGCACATTTCACTTATTGGACATTTTTGTGTACAGGGACCGTATAAAAACTTAAATTTTGTATTTCTTTGAAAAATAATCCACTGCAATTTTAATCGATTTCATAAAATTCTGCACCTTTTTTTACGCCACTTTCAAACTTTATACATATGTCTAGAATCAATATTTAAGGAATTAGAGGGGCGGTCAATGTTTTTGGGACACCCGAATATTACCCCCTCCATCCATCCATCCACACACACACACACACACACACACACACGCGCGCGTTTTTTCTTAATGTGTTAAGATTTTGAAGTGTAAAGGAGGTTGTGAGATGTGGTGAATCTAGCCTTTCACCTGATATATACTTGACAGCATAACAAGGGCGGTTAAAAGACAGGAGAGCTTGCATGTTCCACATCACCGATTTCGATTATTTGAGAAAAATTGCCCAAACTTTCTCCCTTGTAGAAAAGGCAAACAAAGAATGGAAGATCGTTATTTCGCGTAATTTAGTCGCACTCAAATTTCGTTTCATTTTTCCTTTCGATTGAACAGTGAAAACAGAACAATGGGTCGTCTTCTTTTTTAGTCCGCCACAATTTCTGGAAGGGCACGAGGGAGACGCAGGGACGGCGTAATGGACAATGCAGAGGGTGCAATGCTCCCCAACTACACAAAGGTGGGGGCATGAAATCGGTGAGGCAAGCACATGCATGCGCACGAGTTTTAAGAAACAAAACTACGAATGCCTACAACCCAGTTGTCTCGAATCCTACGTCGCTACTTAAAAGCGTGTTAACCAATATAGCAAAAAATAACATCTTATAATCGAATAAGGCGCACTTTCCTATAAATATATTTGCATACACACAAACTATTACTGCTATTGAATGTGGAGGCTATGTTCATACAGGGCGATAATTTAAATTCACAAAACCGCTGACCTCATTAACCTGGTACAAGGTCCTAGTCAGAAATTTCAGTTGGGGGAAGAAGAGGGCAAAGAATAATTCACCACGGTTTAGTTTCACAAGATCTGGGATTAAATAGTTTTTACAATAATCCGTAAGATTTTGTTCGGGGAGGCGGGTGGCTAGAGTTCCTTAGCCACCTCCTTGGCAACACGCTTGACCTAGTGTCTTACAGAACTTCCAGGTTGGCGCAGGCATTAAAAATTTTCTTCAAAATGATTTTTTTTATTTAAATTATGGAAGCGATGAAAGGGGGATAGTTGATTCATCAATCCATCTGGTCTATGTAGACCCAATATCTTAAAAGTAATACTTCTACAGTGATGATGAATACTTCTACAGTATACTAATGATGAATACTTTTACAGTATACCAACGATGAATGCTTCTACAGTATACCAACGATGAATGCTTCTACAGTATACCAACGATGAATGCTTCTACAGTATACCAACGATGAATGCTTCTACAGTATACTAACGATGAATACTTCTACAGTATACCAATGATGAATACTTCTACAGTATACTAATGATGAATACTTCTACAGTATACCAATGATGAATACTTCTACAGTATACCAATGATGAATACTTCTACAGTATACCAATGATGAATACTTCTACAGTATACCAATGATGAATACTTCTACAGTATACCAATGATGAATACTTCTACAGTATACCAATGATGAATACTTCTACAGTATACTAATGATGAAACTTCAGGATAATCTGTAAAAGGTGAACGTGATTCAGGCGCCGTTCAGAAAATACAATACTGTGAGTGTTACAAAGGTTTATTACACAACTTCAGAAATTCTAAGAGCAACGCAACTATTCGTGTTTTAGGGAAAGCGACAACAGCTGGTCAAGCTGTGCCGGGGCATACAATTTTCCAGGGGGGGGGGACCCAAACCTTTATTACTTAGGAAACATATATATATTGAGGTGGGCAGTAAAACGCAATGCGTTCTACGGTAATATTGGAATCAATCCCGCGATAACAGCATGTTAGACGAAAGCGTTACCACTATGCTCCCAAAAGGCCTCAAAGGTCTAAAGGGCCGTTTACATACAACGTTTTATCGTACGTTTAGCATGATAGGACAAATCCCATCATAAAAAAAAACACGTAGTGTGCAAACAGCAAAAGGGACGTTTTATCATATAGGAATGAGGTAGAAGGTCAAGTCGGAAATATGACGGGGGGGGAGCATCATTTTACAAGAACTGATAGGACTTTCGGCACTTTCTGACTACCTTTTGGCTAATTTTAGCTACGTAGAACCATTTTTTGGCTACTTTCAGCTACTAGAAGTCGGAAAGGATGTGAAAAACGAACGAAAAGACGTTACAGTGTAAACACTTCACAAGTACGTTTCGTCGTACATTTTGCACGACCGATAAAACGTACGATAAGACGTTGTGCGTAAACTGCCCTTTAGTCGCCACAATTGTGTCACTGCGCACGCTCCCTAAAAAACCGATAAAAGTTTTCACACTTATTATCATACCTATTGTATCAAGAACATTAAAATTAGATTTCGTACGTTTGTCTGTTTTTTGGTGGGGGGGGGACAACGACGGGTCACGCTGCGCGGATAACAAGGGTTTTTATGAGGTATTTAAACCACATTCTTCTAGGGAATGGAACAGCGAAATACATATTGGTAGTGGAGGGGAGGGAGAGGCAAGAAATCGGTATGAGCAGATTTTCAGAAAGGTGGCTAAAAGCATTACCGGTACGCCACCATAGGGCTGGATGACGTATGAGTTCGCAATAAAAGATTGAAAATGAAAATTCGACATACATATACCGATCACACCATTCTCTCAGAGATAGAGAGGGAATCGGTACCAGTAACTATTTTTCCCATTCGATATGGACGAACTGTCTTTCTTTATCTCAGTTGTTTGGTGAAAGTCGTTACTGGATTATACTGAGCTTGAAGAACAAATGAAAGCTCAGTAAGAACACAATAGTCAGGCAGCGAATCGAAACAGATAGCAGGCCAGAGATAAAAAATAAAATCTAATGAAAAATAACCCTTTCTATTTTTATTCTTAATCCCTCTTTTTTTTTTTATGTGCTGCTCTCTCTCTCTCACGCGGTCTGTCTGTATGTATATAGTAATTCTTTTACTCCGAACTTTCGGAATAAATCCATCGGTCACTGAAAAAATACTGCACTTCCTTTAAAAATACCGTATATTCCCGAATAAATATACTAATGCACATTAATGTAAGTAAAGCCTATTATTAATGCACCTTTCCTCTCTCTATCTCTTTTTTTTTTTAAATAGACAAGAGACCGAGGGTGCTTTTTAACCTACAACAAATGTTCAATATATAATATAATAATTTATACGTAATAAAGTACTTACATACGTATGTATACACGTATATGTATGACGGTATATATTTAAATTAATAAATATGTAAATATGTATTTGATTAGAAAACGTATAATATAAGCACACAAACTCAACTCCTCGTAACCCTAATTCTATTGAATTTTTAACTTAAAAAATCACACGAATTCTTTCCAAACCCTCAAAAATTGCCGCATTTTTTACATTATTCAATTTTTATATTAAAAATTGAATCAACCAATGATAGTACTTCTCGTTCAGTCTATTAATGCTATAATAGGCATTCGACAATTCACCGGCTCCGGGTGCTTCATTCGAAGGCCCTCCTTGATGCCTCTTTATCTTTAGGATGACTTCTTTGATTTTACACCGTTCACTTTCATGTGGATTCCTCTGACGGTCCACTACTTTTTCCTTGATTTTACTGGCGCTGTCCAACCCTCTCTAGGGAATAGAGAGCCTATTTTCGTCCTTCCTTCCTTCCTTCCCATACCTGTGTTCTGCACCATTTATTTACTGCCACTACCAGTGGACATCGCGCGAGGAATATAGCGCTACATTCGGAAGCTAATCTTACCAACATCTTTTTGCGGGACAGTCAGACAAATTGGTTCCCACATAGCATCCCATTTCTGAAGAACTCATCGTCAGCTTTAAGCAGAGTGTAAACGTAGCTTAATATTAATCACAAGAAATACCTTCTTATTAACGAACATGGACATGTTCTACAAGCAAATTTTAAGTTAACTTTTCGCGTAAGAGATAGTAAGTTTGTTTACACTAAGCATAATAAATATACAAAGCATATATAAATAATAATTACAAGCAGTACGCGAACAGTTTTATGTATATATATGAAGCTTAGATTTGTTGAAGTGTAAAATTATAGACTTTCGGTATTAGTAATTCCAGCAATAATAAGATTGATTCTGAATTCTTCTGATAATTTTTTTTTTTAATTTTATCTAAGACGGAGAAAGGACAGTCAATTAACCGAACACTGACCCAAACAAATTGTTCTCTTGAACCCCGAAGCGATTTATTTGAGGAATGTATTTCTCAGTAGTGATGCATATCACAATGAGGCCGTAGACTCAAATGTATATTAATAGAGAGGAAAATCCTCTAATCACACAGAACAAGGAGAAGGCGTGCCTGTCGTCCCTGAAGACTTGCAGTCCACGCTCTGCCAACCTCGATGAAGCATGGAGTACGATGTTCTTCAAGCTTTGTTTTAATTGAAAAAGGCTTAGGTGTTAAATGGTCCGGACACACTACAAAAGCGGGGGGGGGAAACGGGAGGTTTTTGATCTTACTTACATCTCGCGTGACACCATTCCAAAAACAAAACATTAGAATTGAAGAAACGCGTTGAAGCGGATATCAATTCAACAAGAAGCGCCAGTGAGAAATCAAAGAGAGAAAGAGAAGGCCAATCAGTTCAGCCTGCCAATCTTTCGGAAAACTCTTTTCCTATATGCGTTTTTTGAGGAGTATAATATCTCGAAGAACTAATTATGAGTGAGAATCTTACAATTGAAATTAATGCATAAGAATTGCCAATCACGGAACGCCTTCGGCACTTCAAGTATGCCAATGGGCTGTTTGAAAGATGGATAATTTAACATCTAGGTGAAATCTAGGATTCCAATTATCACATCTATAGGCTTTTAATAAACGAACAAGCTCCGGTATGTCAGACGATTGTGGATACCCCTTCATTCTAAGTCCGATTTCATTTCCTGTACTGGACGGGCACCTTATAAGCAAAGGCAAAATGTCCATGGTGCTTTGCTCCAACGAAATCTGCAGCCTTTCAGTCAGCCATGGTTACTATACCGTGAATATAGTACATAACACCATCACCGAATTTAAACGATCAGCATCAGATTACTTTGCAATCATCGCAAGACGCGTTTGGCCACAGAAGTCACAGGCTATACGAACAATACCTTACGGAAGATCAGGCCAGGTCAAAATTGATACCGTTTGTGGAGATGATGAATTGATTTTTCGTGACTGCACGATTACTTAGCCACCGAAGTGAATATTTTCAACTAGCCGCTAAGTAGATTGATTGCAAGCGGTCCGTGGAAAGGGTCATATATGGACTGGCTATCTCAATGAGGTGAAAGGATTCCATCGCGCTGCATCGATTGTACCCTTCGGGACAACTTCCCAAGTGATCTGTTTCTTTCACATGCAAAGGCACCCACGCGCACTGTTTTGTCTGGGAATTTGACCACAGGGAATCAAATTAAGGACAACTCATCGATGATAAGTTACAATAGCTTGAATTACAATCAAACATTGATAATAAATGATACAAAGGGGATTGATTTCGCCACTTCATTGAAATAAATACAATAATTAAAACTTTTATTAATTAGGTGGTTAGCGATTGAGCTTGGCGTCTTAAAACTGTTCGAAGGTTTATCTGAGACCCAACAACGTAAAGCGATCTCCAAGTCACAATATATTTACAAACATAGGCGTAATCTGGCGGGGGTAAGGGTACTTGCCACCTCAGTTAAAAAAAGGCAGAATCGCACTTTTTCTCTATATAATTTTGGGCTTTCTGCCCCCCAAAGTTTACGTTATATTTAACCCCCACGTTACGCCCATGCTCACAAACATGGTAGACTTAATACGATTCGAACCACAGACCAGTCGACTAGGCAGTTTAATTAATAAGCCACTCAGATAAAAATACATTAGAAAAATTATTTCAGAATAGAACATGGAGAGTGCGTTTGAATGCAGATCTTGCGCATATGCATATCCGCGCCATTTGCAAAGTAGTTTGGTAATTGCAAGCTCTTAGTACTTTTTGTGAGCTCTGCAGAATGCTCAGTCACACAAAGAGTTTTAGTAACAAAAAAAATCAAAATATATATACTTAAAATACTAAAAAACGACGATAAATTAAAAGCAATTTTTTTAATATGATTTTTAACTTAAGAATCAAGCAACCAACTTTCCTCAAATAGGAAAAATAATTTTATATCATTTTTAAAGACATCTTTAATTGCCAGTGTTTCGAGTCCAGTTAAGTGCGGATAGAATACACAGATGACTTCACTGATCACTTCCATTCGTAAAAATCTCAAATCCAAGAATTCCTTGCCTTAATATTCTTATAAAACTTAGAGACACGTAAGTAATCATGGCACTAATATTCAACAGTTATCCATATGCAACATATTTATCTATTACATGTTACTACTTCTCTTGCTCTTTACTGGTTACGCATCCCGTTAAGCAAGCCAACGGCAAAATATCGGTATTAAAGGGTTGCCCCGACTCAAGTAATAAATACGCTTCAATATCGTTAACGTAGAATACAACTCGCGAATATGATAGAACATACAAACATTTCCGTAAGGAACATTGAATCACAGCCATCAATCAACAACGCTACCTTTGAAAAATTATTGAATATGTATAGTAGTCATTTAAATGTAGAAAGAAGATACAGCCAGATCCACTACACCAGATTTGGACCCGTTTATATCGGACTCGCTTATAACGAGTTGGGAATCGCTTATACCGAGTTCGGACATGCATCGAAGTTTTTACTTGTTCCTTGAACTTCGTACTATTTTATATAAAATATTCGTATATCAAATATTTTAACGGAATCGCTTTTGTTTCGTTATAAGCGGGTGCAGCGGTATTTTTACAGTTATGTTTAAAGGAAATTGTGGCACACAGAACGCCTACCTCTAACTTAATAGTGGACAAAGAGTGTACATTTTAAATTGCATATTTCGTTCTTCAATAACGTATAATTCTTCCCATTGGTACGCCTATGCAGTGGCGTACCAATTCAAAAATCATAGGAGCTTAAGTAACTTTAAAGATCATGTAATGCGGTGTTGAAGAGAAGAATTTGTCTTGATATTCAATAGGAGGGAGCCCTTACCCCCTTGAGACCCCCCCCTTCTTACACCAGTGGTGAAGTTGGCTACTACTAGCAGCCCTGTATTCTAAGGAAAGGGTTATAACAATAATGGCTTCCAAATATCTAAATGTTATTCCAATACGTTCAATTTGTCGTACATAATCTGATATGGAAGGGGTTGCAAAGCCGTTTCGCCAGAAGTCAATGGCCGCATGGCGGTATCCAAATTTCGATAGCCACGAAAGAGGGGAGGGACAGTTCATCTCCTTCATTCTTCCACCCCAGTCGTTGCCATCCACGCAGTGCTATCAAAAGTAATGACAATGGAGACAGCTCATTACACCTATATCGTAGGTGGACGATGGATCGTCTAAAATATGTACGCCGATAAGATAAGTTCCGGTGGAAAAGAAGGGAATGCTGAAACCCGCTGCACGAATCTTGGATTTGGCATTGGAAACATTAGCGAAAGAGATCGTTATTCCGAAGATTTGTTTGGAAGGAGTGGTCGTCCGCGGAAACCCATCAAAGCATTCTTCACGCAAAAATACCTAGCTTAAATCTGATAGCAATCTCGCGATTATAGCACGTGACTTTCCTTAATTGATAGCCAAGCTTAATCCTTCATTATCTACTGGAGGATTATTTCGCTATGATTAGAAAAAATCTCATTTCGCATGCATTTTTTCTTTTGAAGCTGGACTTTGAAGGAATTATTGAAGTAGAAACGATATTTCTCTTTCAAAGCAGTGGAAATTTACTCCTCTGTGCTTAATACACTTAAATCGTACTTCTTGGCACAGACTGAAAGTATAATATATTCCTAAAGTAAAATTTTTCCGAGACGAAAGATTTTTTAAAAAAAATAAATAATACATTAAGACAGTTTGGAGGCCTTTCTTGTCTGACAAGTACAGTTTTCCCATTATTTGTTGACCTGCACCCTGTGTATTACACTAACACATTTCTAACGCATACGCTTTCTAATAAATAGCACTTACACTCACAGTCGTATATGACTATGGCTGTTACAAAAAAGACAAATCACTGTTTTTGGACATTTCTTGTGGGACAGCAGGTCATGATATGTGGGCATGTTTGCGTTCCAAATATTCTGACCCAGTGGAATTGGGAAACACTCGACCATCCTACACAGATAATCGAAGTCCTTGCGGCTTTCGGTTCTTTCCTAATAAAGAGGCACTAATCATATAAGCGATGTCACCACAACACGTACGACTTCGAACAACCCTAAAGCTATTTTTTCCCCAGGTATCCAAGGATGTTCGTCGGCGAAATTATTACCATATCACACATTATTCGTTGCCATTTTTCGATACTTTCTATCTCTATTAAGCACGTGAGAACAACGGCAGATATGGAATCCAGGAATTTAGTTGTGGGAGAAGGGTGCAGAAAGCAAAGATCATCGATCAATTTCAATTAAAGTTATAAAGCTTATCTGTCTCAGTAAAAGAAGCTATTTCTACCTCTTAAAATCCTTCCCGAAGTGCTTCACTGAAAACGCATACGTATAATTTCCACGTGGACTTTCAAAGTATAAAATTTTCCACTTAGAAGTAATTTATTAAGAAAGAGATTACTCATTCCTAAATCCGTATCTGGACAACACCCACACCTCAAACGGATGGAATGAATGTTAATAAAAAGTTCGCCCCCTTTTGTTCCCCCATTTTATGCTGGGTTGCAACTGATCAATACCATTAATAAGATTCTTAATTCCTATACGGTTTACTATTCACAGTTTTCCTCATAGTTCCGTTCACACATACACCTAATGGTTAATCAGAAATCAAGGGAGCATCAAAGCAATATTCTCAAAGATGGATAACACAGTCGAACCTCGTTAAGACAAACACGCTTAAGACGAATTACTTTTAATACGAACCGTTTTCTGAAGTTCCGTCAGATTGTATAGCATACTACCCTTTCCGGATAAGACGAATTACTGTTAATATGAACAGATTTTCTGTTCCCCTTGGTGTTCGTCTTAACGAGGTTCGACTGTATCAGAAATCAGATTGGGTAAGCTCAAATAATTTTTATAGCGCAAGGATAGCTAAGATCATACTGCGCAAGGACCTACAGCCCTCTAAAGGATCCGAACACCTATCGCCAAGGAAATCAAACCTCAAACTGAGAATCAGTAGAACTGCAAAAATGTTCGCGGCCATTTGTATTAAAACCCAGACTTTCCGCATGATAGACATGAATCCACACCTACGCTACACTTAAGGCTAAATCAACACAAAACACGCCTTTGAAAATATGTATTTAAAAAAAAAAACTATTTAATTATAGATTTTAAATTTGTCTGATATAATTATTAGAATAAGTATATTTCTGAAAAGCTAACTGCATGGACTTAATACTCTCACAATTTTCTGGCATTATCTTCGAGAAGCCTTCAACGCCAGGAGACGAAACTTAAAGGAACGGAGTGGATAATGAAGCTATAACGGCATTGAAACCAACACACTGCTTAATTACGATAAGATGCATTGATGGTAATTTGCTTCCGACTTACGATACACCTAGCTAACAGCAGCATTAGAACAATGGTGGAGGTTATTGAAAGGGAAAAAGATAAGAAAGTGTTTACCCATTGATGCTAAAAGCTATTATGCAAAATAATTACACTTTCACCTTCGAGAGCCCTTGCAATCCTAAGTGCGTAAAATACAAAGGAAACGTAAAACAAGTTGTTAGTAAACGCGGCCGATTACATCACAATCCCGTTTAATAGAAGATTAAATTAATTGGAGATTTGGAGTAGCTGAATTATTAAAAATGGCGCATATATTTCTCACCTTCAATAATCAATAAGGGTTGGTTCATTATGAACAGAATTCCCGCCCAAGTGTTGTTGGATCAATCAATCCAACCTACTTGAAGGTTGACTAGTCCGTAATTCGAAGTTAACACGCATATTCCGATTTTTTAATTCGTTGTTCATTCGCAAATGGCGAAATGGCGAAAGAATAATTATGGAATGTGAAACATAAACCTTCCATTATGATCACTTCCTTATTTTCAATAGCCATCTTAGTAAGGAAAGACATACGGTACGGAAATAATCATCGTTCACTAAACATATTACCGAAGAAATTCTAAGAAAATTATGTACACAATGTAAACATATATTATGATGATGATGATGATGAAGAAGAAGAAGAAGACACAGAAGAAGAAGAAGCGGCGGACACACAAACAAAGAATACATTCACTAAACAGAAATAGGAATTCTCCATTCCCTGAACGATAATAGGAATTTCCATTCTCTGAACAGAAATAGGAATCCCCATTCACTGAACAGAAATAGAAGTGCTCATTCTCGTTCACTGAAGGGAAATAGAAGAGCTCATTCTCATTCACTGAACGGAAAAGTGAATCATCATTCCTATTATCTGAAATGGGAATCATTCTTTTATTCAGTTAATGAATCATCGTTCCTGTTAGTTTCAAATTCATATCAGATTTCTAGAAATCACCACATATTAATAAACCTACTATTAATATATATTAATGATTATAATAATTATAACATATGGGGGAAACTAATATTACTATATATTACGACACACCCACTCTTTCTATTTGTATCCTCTACTTACACCAGGGATGAAGTTTTCAAACCGTAAGTAGCGGCTCCTTGGGATGTCGCGGGTTTCAATCAGGGGCATTGCGACGTTAAATAATATTTTACACGACATGTTACATGAAAATATCTTTTGAACATTTCTGTATGCGTGTTTTGTCGTAGATATGTTTTGGGTATTTTTTTTTTTTTTAAATTTGGAACTGTCGGAATATTTGGGACAGGGGAAGGGAATTGTGGATCAAAAAAAAAATTGAAAACTTCTGCTATACATAGCGACGAAAAGCTACTTTCATTTATAATAATCATCGACTACAAGCTATTAAACGTCTCGTTCACTTATTTTAGTTCTTCTCAGTTAACACACATGTTGCTTTCTTATAATTGGAGAATGGTTTCATTTGGCAGGACCAACTAGTTTAAAGTAGCATGGCCCTTGTTGTCTTTTCTTGGTTGTCTCGTTCTTTAGGCCATTAAAATCCAACCAACCGAACTAACTTTAAAAAATAAACAGCAATCGCAATCTCGGGTTGGAACTAAGTACCTTATACATGTAAAGCCACAGTTCATTGTTAATGGCCATCGAACTGGCAAATATTGAACGCCTCGTCCGCTCGTTTAATTTTTCCCAGTTAATACCTATATTCTGCTTTCTTATATTATATCTGGGGAAGGGTTTCACATGGCAGCACCGAACCAGTTAAGAAAAATGGCGTTCGCAATCCCGGAATCGAACTCAAGACCCTATATATGACAAAAATCCACTTTCATTATTCATTACTATTGTTCTGCTTTCATTTATATAGGGAATGGCTTCATTTTTGGCAAAGGGCAGACTTTTAAAAAAAAAAACCTTCTATGTTCCCAATTCTGAGATCGAGCTCAGGATCTTGCGTGTGTCCCGCATTTCGGTCAAAGGAGTTCGACGTTGATCAATATTTTACATAACATGTTACATCAAGGTTTCCACTCACACTGGAGAAAAAAAAATCCCCGACTTTTCTAGGTTTTTCCTTGACTTTTTCAGTCAAAATCCGACTTTTCCAGGTTTTTTCTGACCTTTTCAGTAAGATTCCTTGACTTTCCAGGTTTTCCCTGACTTTTCCAACAAAATTAACTGACCAATCACAAAATTTTCAACTAAATTTCGGCTGCGGGGAAAATGACCCCGTGCATGGGAGATTTAGCTTCTCAAAATCGAAAAGAAAGTTTTCGCTGACTTTTATAGATTTTGATCAAAAAATATTGTTTTTCCCTGACCTTTAGAGACGATTTCAAATTCCCTGACCATTCTAGGGTGCGTGGGAATCAGAGCCGTAGCTAGGCTGGGGTATAGAGGGCTGAGCCCCTGGAAATGTAGTCAGCACCTCCCCAGGAAAATACTTTTTTTTTTTATCAAAATAAATTATTTTATAATTTTCTTTTAAATTTTTTGTTTTGTACGAAATTGTACATGACAATGAAAATTGTTCTTTGACGTTAAAAATGTATTCAAAATAGCTTTCTACCGTAGATTTTGTGTATATAACGTGTTTTTTTATATACGTTTGAATCTTCATATACTTTATAATAAGGATTGGGGAAATTATAGAGAGGTATACTAAAATTTATAAATTTTCAATGCAAAATTTACTTTACGAAATTTATTTAGTGCTATTAAATATATTAATAAAATACAACAAACGTTTACGAATTTTAAGCCCCCCTCCCAACTTTCAAAGTCTCCTGTTACAAGCATCTAGCTATGAGCTTGGTGGGAATCCTGTTACATGAAAATATTTATATGTGTTTCGGGGAAAAATTGGGGCCGTTGACAAGTTATGAGAGGTAAAGAGAGAGTCGTAGGTCAACTGTATGTAATGCGAAATTAAAACACTCCCCGAATTACTTTCACTCGAAAAATGGTACTGACCTTAAAATACGCGGAGGGTGCAATCACGAAGGGCTGTACCGGTTTTTTGCAGGTCAAGAAAAGGCTAACTTAACAGATTCGATAGCATTTTATGAAGTAGTAGTAGTAATTTAAGAATAAAAATTTAAAAGAATATCTTAGTCAGAAAAGTAATTACCGAAGAAAAAAGTAGTGTACCACCCTCAGAGGTCGTACTCATTTCTTCAGCAAAGGGCGTAGATCACCGCTACAACAATGGGGCGCCGCCCCTTAAACGTCAGTGCCCCACTGATCAAATGACTAAGGTTGCAACGACCTACTATTTTACAATAAAAAGTCGAACATCCACATATACTTTATTACGCTATTCAGGGAACGCGAACTTCAATTTATTTTATATAGTGATTTCCAAACTACTTAGACCGTGGATTAAAGGAGCCTTCAGGATTTGCAGTGATCTTCAACTCACGTACAGGAGGCATACCCCGCCCTCAGCCGCCTCGGCGGCTGATTACGCTGTTCAAGCGTCCTGTCTGGGATTACAGCGCCGCCTCCGGCGGCCACCCTTCCCAATGAAACCCTTGCAATAAAAGAAAAGAAAGAAGAGGCATACCCCGTTTTATCGCGTTTCTCAGACACAATGAAACCTTGATAACTCTAGAAATTCTCGATAAATCGAAGTTATTTTCATTCCTCTTGAACCTCGATAATCCGAAAAGTAACTAATTCGAAGTAAAATATATGCCTTGGGGGGGGGGACCGATCCTCCCCGAAACTAAGTGTGCAACAGGACCAACAAAAATACAGGTATGTATTAACTTATGGAACTTAAATAGCCCTCAGAGAGTCCCCACCACCGAGTAATTTGGTGTAAATTTAAATTTGACATATATTGTAATAACGAAACAATAGGGAGTTTCACTAAGAGATTCCTTTGGCGCAGTATAGCCCAGATGCCCTTGCGCCATAAAAAATCCAAACAAACACTAGGAGATTCCATAACAAACAGTTATTTCGACACTGGCGTAAGGTTTAAAAACACACTGGAGATCGCCCCGTCGCCTCCACTTGGATCCGCCAGTGCTATTTACGTGATTATGAAATTCCTCAACATACAGTAAATTTTCTCTCAATAAAGTCGTTGGCGCAGTATAGCCCAGATGCTCTTGCGCCATAAAAAAGCCAAACAAATAATAAAGTTCTAACAAACTACTATTTCTTTTTAACGACGGCATATTGCAGCTCCGACAAATATGTCATGGAATCACATGTATATTCCGCTTTATGTCTTTCGCTGTTCAATAAAGCTTTTATCGCCGTCCCCTAAAAACCGTTAATGGTCAAGTTTACTTGTGTGAACATAAGCTAGTCCAATGAACTTCAAACCGTGGTTGTATAATCGCCGAGGCGCACCCTGTAAAGTATGTGTTTGAGAACAGGAAAGAAAAAGCACAGAACATAATTTCCCTTCATGATGACACTGCTAAAACTATGTACTGAAAAGTTATTACAAAGGCAGATGAAACCTACATATCACGGTTCAAAAGAACGATTTGAAACGAAGAAATGCCTAGCACACATTGTATTTATTTGCATAACGCCGTATCTACTTTATGTAGGCAAGGCAGAGTGTGTATATTTAACCCAACCACTTAGTACACACCTCAAAACTAAGAATACCACGTAGGTTGGCAGAAGCTCCCCGCGCAATAGATTTTCCGCATTTCAATGTCAATGTTGCCGGAAAGGGGTCAATGTCACCTTATGGAAAGTGGCATGAAATATTGTCAACGTATTTCCTTTTAGATTCATGGCGCTTGTTCCTTTCTACCACGGAAGTGTAGGCCGTCCATTAGCACACAGAAGTGACGCAATAATTGCCCGGCGTAACGCACATTCTCACATGGCCAAAATTATTGCCAAATAATAACGCCACCCAACAAGGAAACAGGTGGCGTAACGGTGAATGATAACCCCGTGGGAGACGTTGGCGCCAAACGTGTGTTTACAGAATGGATTTTCACACAACGTCACGGTTTTACCTCGATTAGTGGGAAGTTGGTGTTTCTCCTGCTGACTTGTCGCACATCCACCCAAAGGACCACAGTCAGAGCTAAAATTAGAGAAACCCTTGTATAATGAGCAGAGAGACAAAAACCTTGAAAATGCTTGACAAGCTGAAGTCTTTGATACATTTGGAATAGGCTGAGTAGTTATTGGTTATGACCTCACGTTCAAGATGGTTCGTGCAGTTATTTGAGATATGAGACTAATAGTCTATGTGGTTTCAGAACCTCGCTACCTTTGCACACAAGTGTTACTCACTGAAGTTTGAACGACATGCAGTGAGCTTTAAAATAGCGGTTCATACATTTGGGTGTACCACGCTTTTAAGACGCACCATAGTTTCACTTTAATAAAGAAATACAGTGTTACCTCCAGTAAGGGGCACCTCCGAATAAGGGACACCTTCATTTAAAGGAAGATCCTTCTTGTCCCCAATACAGGTATGTATCAACACATGTACCTCCGAAGAAGGACAAAAATTATTATACATTTAGTGAAGTAGTAACTGCGCATTAATATACGATTTAGTGTTATATAGTGGAGTTCTCTTCTCCAGCAGAACTCTTTTATAATTAAAAGTCAATTACTTCTACGAATGTCTATTAATGCAGTATTCAAATTAAATCGAGAAAGATCAAACTTGAAAAGCATATTCGTCGTCTGAATTACCTTCAAACCGCCGCCGACGGTACAACTTCAAAATAAAATGGAATGAGAAGTCGAGAAAAACGAAGTGGGTGTTATCGGTAGGCTGGAGCGAAACATCTCATCCATTACCGGCAATGTACAAACGAAAGACACGGTGTAGCATGTTGCAATGCCCTAATTTACATTGCGGGATACCACATAGCGTAGGACGGACATTATAAATAGTGCATCTACAACTCTCTTTCCGGCAGGTGACAAATCTTAAAGAGTTAGGAGAAGGGAAACGAAAAGTCATTAGAGACATAAAAACATTTGCAGAACGGTGTTTATTTATCAAATTGGAATTAAAATCAGCAGCAATAGTACGGTATGCAAAACATCTAAATTCTACTTCAACAATTCCTAAATTTTATTAGACACTTATCCCCTTTTTAGAATGACAAATATTCGCTGCTCATTTAGTTTTAATGGATAAGAAGAGGTGGTATTTTCTAATATAATCTTTTTGTTTACTACTATATGCATGTATGTAATATGTGTTTACCAAGTGTGTTTATCGCTGCTGGCCATTCGAAGTGCTACGTCGAAGTCATACACTACAACATAGGCTACAGCTTACGTGACAAGGAGGAAAAGAGTACAAGTTATGAGTACAAATTAATTATTGAAAAATGAATTCATTTACTTTTTCACTCATGGTCTATATACCAGGGTTGTCCACACTTTTCGGGCACTTGAAAATTTTTCACGGATCTCGCGGGCCAGTGGTTTCAAAAAAAGTAAACCACATAAGGAAGTGTTCAAGTATTACGTAAGCAATATTTTGGCCATTTCACCCCCAATAAGCAAAAATTAACATTGGCTAACATAGGAAAATAAGACCAACGGCAACCCTTCCCAACCAAGCTGCACATGTAGTACTTGAACACTCCCTAATTAGACACAAAAAAATTCTACAGTAATTTATTATGGCCGCTCATGATATTCCGTTGGATTTTCCCTATTTCTGGTGGGGAGGGATCAAAAATTTTTTTTTGAAAATCTAGGATTTTTTATTCCAAATAATTGTCGGCGGGCCGGATTTGTAGCACGCGGACCGTATGTTAGACAACACTGGTCTATAGAATACTATACTCGGTTTGCAAATTTGGGCCAATTTCATCCATCCTTTTCAGTATCGGTGTGAAGTTACCAGTATAGGTATATGGTGCGCAAACTGTATATGATTTCAAATAATTGTAACATTTTAAAGTTTCAAAAACCACAAACGCATAGAACGTAATCGCCCATACTTGAGGGGTTTATTTTCATGATGAATGCAAATCTGCATTATTGCAAGCCGATGATGACAATATCGATTTTTTTTTATGACCACCTGTCGTCACTAAGCGCTGCGGCATTTAATTGTATGTCGATTACTGTGTCTTAATACATAAATAAGTTCATTAGGATATGTTACAGTGGCGAGCGGACAACAGGTTTACTAAATTGAAAATATTAGTAGGGGGAAAAGGGGGTTCCCGCAGCAGGAGCAAGGTGCCGGTGGCACGCAAGGGTGGTCCCAACATATCGATGGTAAAGGAGAATTTTATAATTTTTCAAGAGAGATACATGAATGACCGGAAGTAGACAGAAATGTGTTCATGCTTGTTGAAATGATTTTTAACACAGGTTTTGTAGGCCGTCTCTACGTTGAGAGAATTGTAGCATTTTCGAATAAAATGCGTAGTAAATGCTATATGTATGTGCAATTTATAACCGTCATGGATCCAGGCGAAGCAATAAGCTAAGTACAGATCAAAATAATAGAGAGTATTTTAAATATAGAGAAGTATAAAAGCGGTAAAAAAATAGTAAGTCAACTTAAGAACTAAATATAACGATTTCCATAAATACCATGGTGACTTTTTTTTTTTTCGATTTGAAATTGTAAAATAAAAAACTCTCCTATTCAAATGAGTACGAATTATTTATTGTACCTGCGTACGTAAGCGATGGTGTAATAAATATCTTATGAAGAGGGATATGAAAAATTCACGCTAGACTTGATTGGAAAACGCAGATGATTGTCAAGAACCGAAGTGAGAGTGGAGTTGAAATGAAATCATCAATCATAGAGTAAAATAAGAATTTGAATGTGATTGAAATTATCTAATTACAAACTTGTAATTATTTAAAAATCATAATAAGACAATAACGTTTAGCCGCTTTTGCCATGTATTTAGTCTCAAAATCTTAAAATTAATCTAGCGGATTTAATTCTATGTTGAATTTAATTATATTAGACAACGTGTAATCATGAGTTTAACATTCGTGAACTTCAAGAAAAATTAATTTAAATAAAATTAAATAAAAAAGTTAAACAAATATTGAAAAAAGAAAACAGGCGTCAAAACCTGAGAAACCGGTCGGACCACCCTCCCTGGTACGGTGGCACGCACGTGGCACTGGCGAGGCCCTGCGGTGGCGCAGTGTTGTAACGCGTTCTCCTAGTGCGCCGCTAATCCGGGTTCGACTCCCAGCAGTGCAAAGAACGCTTACTCAGAGATCTCATAAAGATCGCACTGCTCACTGTAGTCCGGGGTTTGGTTCCCTAGGCCTTAAGAGGTTCGGATTCCTCGGAAAACAGTAGGTCCCGGCGCAGCATGACCACTGTAGTCTTTGAGCCGTAAAACCCAAAACCAAACAAACAAGCAAGTGGCACTGGCGCCTTGCTCCTGCGGCGGGAACTCCTACCCCCCTTTCCCCCTACTAATATTTTATTAAACTGGTTCGCTCAGAGTACTGGTGATATTTCAGTCAGCGTTGGGCTAAAAAGTCAAAAACGGTTCTTATTTTCATGAATATTTCGGCAACCGGTTCCTGAGAATCGCTCCCAACGTCGATCTATCTATGAAAATTAATGTAGTACGCAAGAACGAAGATTAAATAAACACTTGGTCAGTAGCATTCTATGGTTGGGCGGAGGATTATAGTCATACTACGTTAAAGATGCAAACTTTTTGCTTCAGCTATTTTATCAAAAGCCATAGTAAATAAAAAAATATAATCTTCCAGGTATAAGTGCAATAACCCTCGGATACCGATAGCCAAGGGCAACGGTCCTACGAAGCTACTATGGTGGTCCCATATAATTAGAATTTTACTCTTTCGCTATGCAACGATTTAGTTTTAAAATTGAGAGAACCGATTTCAAGATTTTATTCATCACGGTCAAGCAAAAAAAAAAGAAAAAAAAAAGAAAAAAGAGATAAAGGTTAGCAGAGAAACTACTAGTTCAGAGAGTCATAGTTTTGACCCTCAGTGTGTGACCACCGAAGTAATGCGTTTCAAACGGGCCATTTCCACGGCGTGAAATAAAATTATGAAAATCGTGAAGGAGAACATTAGAATTTTTGCACGGCTGACGCACCCCACCGACGACTGATACATGTCTCTCGAAAAAGATGTTAAAACCGTCAGAGAAAAATACGTGATCTACGCATGAAATCCGAGTCGAATCAAGAGAACAGGAAACAGCAACGAATGGGACCCTAGAAGTCGTTAATAAGACCACAATTTTTTCGATTTATTTCGAATACGCAAGAATGGGACGGTGGCAGCGAGCCATAACCGCCTACGGACAGATCCGATACCATCCTCAAATCGCCGTTTCCGGTCAGTAATACAATCATTACGGCCCTTAGTGGACAACGCACAATGGAATTGTGACCGGCCGCTGCTCGGGGCCGACAACAGAAAGATGAATGGACGGAACGTTGCTCTTACGAAATCGGAACTTTAGGCTGCACCCTTCTCACGCTCTCCGTAGCCCGCGATGAATATTTTTTCCTGCCGTCGGTCACCTCTGGTCCTCCCGGTACCCGCACACCGATTGCCCGACCTTTCACACAGCGGGTAATAATGGATAAGTCAGAAACTGAACCGTCAGCACAGTCATAAATGGAATCTGAAAGACGACGACAGCTCTATAAGTTTTATTGGAAAAATGACTCAATCTATTAATATGGAATTTTTCACATATAAAAGCCTTCCATAATAATAATAGTAATAGTAGTAGTCCTAAAAAAAAGTAGCCTAGCGCTTTTCTAAATCAGAGGTGGATCCAAGGGGAGGAATCAGGGAACCCCCTAACCAGTCAATAGCCCATTAATCTGATAAGAGCAGAAATTATTATTATGTATGTATGGGTCGTTGAGCTGGCAATGCAAGACCCTCCTCCCCCACCCCCCAAAAAAATGCCCCTCTGAATCCGACACCACCTACAGAATACAGTTTTGGGGCATATACGCGTAAAATAATAACTATATGATACAAACGCATGTGCTGAAACCCAACTAATCTGAAATGCACCTCTGAAGTGAGCTAATAAAATAAAGAAAACAATTGAACAAGATAGCGCCTTTTCGCCTTTGTTGTGTCAAACAGCGCATTGTGGCTTTTTCTACTTTCGGAACACAGTTTATGATACGTGTTCCAAGCTGTAATTTCCTTTAAATTCCCACGATTCTTAGTTGATTTATTCAAAATTTTAGGGTCATTGCTCTAAAGCAATTTTCTTAATAAAATTGTAGAATCCACATATTTTTTATTTACAACTTGAACAGAATTTTTTACGTAAAATGTATGATTTCCTAAAATTTTCCTTAGCGCCGCTATGCCTCCAAAAGAAGTACCCCAGTGCCGCTAGGCCTCGACTACACCCTTGCTGGCATATAGTGTGTTTCTATACGATCAAACACACGGTTGGTTACAATGGGTTGAGCAAGCATGGCTAAGTAGGCTAACACGTTCCGATAGCCTAGAAAATTAACTCTATTAGCCTACGATATATCTACTTCCACAGATCTCTCAATAACTATTTTTGTTTTTAACACAACGTTGATATCTGCGTGCATAGGCGTAACTTTGGGGTTAAATATAGCGTAAAATGGGTGGAAGGCAAAAATATTGTATGGGGGAAGTACGATTTTGCCTCTTTTCTAAAAAAACTGGGAGGCAAGTGCTCCCCTCACCCCAGTCCGATTACACGCAGTAGAGATAGAACAATGTAGTCCATATTGGCCGCCAACCTCCGAATCGGAGAAGGCACTTGATGATGATACGTATATATGCACGGCCCCCATTCGTAGTAGTAGAGTGGTCATGGGGGGACCGTTGGGAAGGGTGGCCTCCCAATTCGGCCCTGTAATCCCAGAGAGTCCCCATTCACATTGGAGAAAAAAAAAATCCCTGACCAATCATGGGCGCCGTTGGGAACAGGGGGACCCGTCCCCCCAATATTGGTATTAGGGTTCCATATCCAATTTCAAACAAAATGCCTTCTACTGGTATATTGTCCCCGCCAATATTTTTATGCCGTCAGCGCCGATGTGACTAATCACAAGTGACTTTCAAATCAACTTCGCTTGCGAGGGGAAATGGCTTCACGTTCATTAGAGATTTAGCTGTTCAAAACAGAAGGTCAGTAGGTTTTCCCCTGATTTTTCCAGGTTCGACCAAGAAATCTTGTTTTTCCCTGACCTTCAGGGACGATATCAAATTCCCTGAAAATTTCAGTTTTTGACGGGGCTTGGGACCCCTGTATATATTAGCTACATAAGAAAAGACAATGGAAATGGAAAAGTATCAACTTATTACCGCAACTTCAAAATTGCATCTGACAAACTAAATCATTAAAACAATTGTTGATATAATCGTTGGTTGGTTGGTTGGCTCCACTTCATCTCTTGGACTATGTCCCGCCCTCTCCTAGAAACACAGTGCCGCTTGCTCGGCCAACATTTCCAGATTATTTATTTATTTGTTTATTTTTGCATACAAAAACAGCAACAACATGGTTGGTTGTTTATGACGCAAGGACAACAAGGTCAGTTATAATCATTGATGGCGTTTAAATTTTGAATGATATTTATTTGGTAAAATACACACGTTGATAAAATATTTTTCAAAAAATAAATAAAATAAAGCAAAGGTAAATAAATATGCGAAGACCTAATATAAACAGACTTACTTCCTCGTCATATATTTTGAAGCATATCCGGATTGTTACGTGCTGAAGGTGATAAAAATGATAGCAAACGAGGAAGCAAATCGTAAACGAGAAAATAACCCTTCTTGAATTATGAAACGACAACAAAGGAGTGTCTGTGTTAGGACGGAGGAAACTTAAAAATCTCTTTGAAAAATAAACTGTGACTAGTTTAATATTGAAAAGAGATCAAATCTAACTGCTTACGAGCTTTTCTTGTAAATATTTTCCATGGCCTGTAAGCGAGTTCGTCTCGTATTCTCAGAGGACTGTCCCATATTCGGGGACGAGAAGAAACTCGTCCCCTATTCTCAGAAGATTGTCCCACATTCGGGGACGAGAAGAAAGGAACGCAATTTCATAAGCGCTTACCAGCGGGAGGCAAGGAAAAAAGAGCACCAGTAATTTCAAGAATAATAGCTGTAAAAAGCCATCAACCATTCACACTCACTGATGTTATCAACCATCTGTGACATTTATCATAGCGTCATCATGGCCCATTTTACCATCATGGAAACCCTTTTTGGACACCTTTACCTTAGGTGTCGACAAGAAGCGTTATTAGGAAAATCCGGTATGGTTAACGTAATTATCAAACTGACCTTTGAAGTAAACAAGGTGTACATCGTGGTAGCGTTTGCTACAAGCGTGTTCCTTGCCTTCTCCCATACTGATCATTCAAATTTCCAGCTCACGTCAGAATACAGTCGCCACTGCGATCACAAGATAAGGAGTAGCCATCGAATGGAAACTGATTTCCAGTGAAGATTTATACCACAAAGCGGCAAAATATGAAGTAAATTCTCCAGTAAGGTAGCTGTTGGGTCATAAGATCTCATTCATCAGCGTTTTTTAAAAGTGCTGTGGAGATATGCGTGTATCAGATCGTTTAAAAGCTGCATAACTGCACACCCAACAATGACCTTTGGCACTGACCTATAATGGCACTATACGCTTCTCGATAATTTGGAATGAATGCGAAAAGAAAAGACCATTCAGGGGCACGCGTTCGCAGTGACTCTCGAAGACCCCCTGCGGCGATAAAGGTTCACAACAAATAAGGAAGTATAGCCAGAAACTATTTAGTTCAATTTTCAAATTAAGAAAAATATATATTTGGAACTCCTTCAAAAATAAATACAGCTGCACTTCTTAACAGCGCGTTCGTTGCAAATAAGCAATATACAATAGCAAATATGCAAATGGAGCAGCACAATGCTCAGGGATATATTCTAATGTATGCACACTATTGATCGATTATAGTGTAATTAACATTTAAATATGTTTCGTTTTATTTATTTTTGATTTTCTCCCCCCCCCCTCCTTAAATAAAAAAAAAACTTCAGATAAAAAAGCCTCTCTATTATAAAGCATTGCTTTAGGCCTCGTAAACCCTTAGGTGGCCTCTGCTATGATACCAGTGTCAGCATTACTTGGGACTTTTAAGATAGCGGTATGCCCAATTATTCAAAGACCGAATAACAGAACGATTCTATTCATTCATGAGAAATGCGCAAAACCGGTCACTGAGTCTTTCGGTGAAAATTTTGACTGTATTTTAGGACATCGAGTTTCTTGCAGACATGATATGGAAAAAAGGGTGGTGAGAAGTTCCCCATTATATTATGCGAGAAAATTTTCATCTAAATACGGCCCCATGTAGAAAATCGCGCGATTATCAACGAGTAGCAAGTGCGAAAACAGCATTCTGCACTATTTTTCTTGTCCTAAGAATTAAAATAATAATAATAAAAGAGAAGGAATTTGAAAAAGTATTCAGCTAACGTGATCTTGCAACAGAACTTCAAAAACTCCTGAAAAGATAAGTGACAGTTATCTCAATTGTGATAGGTGCACTGGGGGCCATCACACCTAATTTAAAGAATTTCCTAGAAAAACTGGACATTACTGACATAACGACAACAGCAAAAACCAGACTTCCCGGGCACTACCTACATATTAAGAAGATACATGGACAGTTCTCAGGTTTCTGGGTGAGACTTGAACTGAACTAAGAATTCTAGATCAAGAGGATAGCGATTATCTCCTTGACACTGTGTAACACAACAATGTATAACAGACATAATAATAATAATAATGAGTGTTAAGCTGCAAGATGGAATTGCATTGTTGTGAATAAATCTGAATATAAATTAACGATACCTTCAAATAGCATCGCCAGAATGATTACGCACTTGTTTTGATCGGTAAGGCCCGATGACCGGTAATTATGGCAAGGGGCATATCAAAATTTGATTAACTTTAACAATGCACCTTTCGCCCTTTTTTCCGTCACGCCCTGAAAATATGGATCTTTTCCCCGCTTCTTAACATGAGAAAACAGTCTTCATGACAGCAAATCCATTATGGCTAGCCGCGTAGGAAAAAAAAATTAAATTAGAAGCAATCAAGGAACCTCGTGTCAGGTAGAAGCTAGCTTATATAAAGGCGCTGAGAGCAAAAAACTTTCCACGTTTACCATCACGAAAAAGGAAAGAATTGTCCTCTAACATCAAATTAACGTTAATTTAAATTGATTTTTTAGCAAAAATTAAATTAGTTTTGAACAGATTTTTATTACTGCCCTTCATTCAAATTATGATTGTTGTCTTCCGGAAAGGGAAGTAAGAGATAAAAAGGGGGCCCTACATAAACTAAGGTGGAAGAAATGTGTGGGAAGCTTGGGGCTAACCTCGATATTCTCAATGCCTTTATTTTACGCCAACATATCACAATAAACAATTGATGTATAGAAACTAGTATAGTGAATAATTAAGAGTAAAAATCAATACCTATCTATTTGATCAACAACAGCAGTACCACAACATATTTAAATTAAATTGGATCAAATACAATAGTACCATAATATATGTAAGCTAAAGTAGAACATGCTGATGAAGGAAACATCCTAAAAAGATTCAGGTGACGTCTAACAAGTTGGATGTACTCTTTTGGAAATGTCACTATTCACATTCCAATCTAATTGATACCAATAATACTCGCTTTATATATCATATTATAATATTATAATATCGATATTATAATATCGGCAAGAGTGATATGTACTTCAAGTAAAAGAAATGAAATTAGAAAATAATAAATCAAAAAATTGTTGTTTAAACCTACACAACGAAGGAATCAAAGAGTGAGAAAGTAAGTTCCAAATACGCGGACCAGCATAATTAAAGTTGTCAAATCAACAATTTTTTCATATTAGCCGATGATGTGGCAACAATAGATGTTAAATTACTCGTAAAGAAAAGAATGATTTTCCGGCACCTGGTCGGACCCGAACCCACGACCTCCTGATTGCCAGTCAGGTGCTCTACCTACTAAGCTACAGGCGTCGATCATTTCCTCCATTTTTGCTTCTTTGACTTGTAGCTTTGGTAACAGAGTAGTTAGAACGCAGGCACGCCAATAGGGAACTTGTCCATAGAAAGCTCTATAAATATGCTCGTAAATGAGGAAATTATTGACGCCTGTAACTTAATAGGTAGAGCACCTGACCGGCAATTAGAAATTTGTGGGTTCAGGCGCCAGAAAACCATTATTCTCTTTACGAGTAATTTAACATCTATAATTAAAGTTGGTGTCAGCCATCCTTACTACTCAACTTCATCCATTTGATGTCAGAATGTACAGAAGCCAAAAACCATGCAATCGACGATGGGTGCAGGATACGGGTGCAGGATACGCTTTTTTCCAGCAGTGAGTAAAACTTCGTGTTTTAGGTGTAAGGACCACGAGGATCATGCGGCACCAGGACCTACAGTTTCCAGAGGAACCTGAACCACTTTAACCTCTGAAATCAAACCCCGAACTACAGATCTAGTGAAAAAAAAAACCGTCAAGTGCAGAAATCAAACCTGCTTATTCGTATAGTAGTGCAGCAATTCAACATGTTGAGGGGAGGGAGCTCAAGTGGCTTTAAAGAAGATTATGTGACACGGTCTTGAGAAAAACAATGTGGTTTGATATCCAATGGGGGCTTGAGAGACCTAAGCCCCTTTTCGTACGCCACTGGCCGAACACGTTACCCTTACATCGGCGCAAAGAACAAATCCACTCTTAACATATTGCACACACTGCTCTCCCCCATTTCTACTCGACATGTCTCATATGTATATGATAAACGATATGATGTCTCATATGATACAAACGCCCGAGCTATCAGCAACACAGTATCTTTCTTTTTAATTATCTTTTATAACACTAGACAACAAACAGTCTTCAAAATGGAAGATACATCAACACTGATGTAATTAAAATGAAATCTGCAAAATAAATTCCCGCTGATTTTTCATTCGGCTTGAAAAATAAAAATACAAATTTCCAGGTGTAGTAAAGAGGTTTTGTTGGAAATTTCAATATCTCGTACAAAAATTACCTCATAAAATTGCATTGCCTCATTCCAAAAGCTTAAGTAATTAACCTAACATTTACAAGGCTTTATTCTACCCAGCTAATTGTAAAACTTTGTTAAAGACACGTGTTTGTCTAAAAAGAGGATCACACATACAATCCATGAATATTAAAAAAATATTCCTCTCCAGATGCCTCATCTAATAAACGAAACGTTAATCTATCCAGAAGCGATGAGAGAAAACTAAAAGAAGGCTCATTTAGAAACGATGAACAGCATACTCCCGTTTTTATTAAATTTAATTTACTCGAAACTACTAATTTGCACACTCTCTAACCACACTGCTTGACAACATTAACAGAACGTTCAGAAAATGTAATGATTTTCGATGTGGCGCTGGTAAAAATTCGATATGGTGAAGTATCTTACCATGTATAACCATACCTTACCATGTATAGCCATACCTGACCATGTACAGCCATACCTTACCACAGTAACCATGAAAAAAGGAGGCAGACGATCATCTATCTAGCGATGATGATGATAATGTTACAGAATCATTTGTTGAAATGGCAAGACGAGTTACTCAGCTCTATTAATGAAAACATTTTGTTCCACAGTGTGTGTACATACAATTATGAATTTACTGCACTAGAAGGAACTATTAAATTGCTGGACTATAAAAACTATTAATTCGCTACACTATAAAAACCTTTAATTTGCTATATTGTACTATAGGCAACGTACAATATAACCTGGCGTTAAGATGGAGAATAAGCAAAGATAAAGAAACAGTCAGTCAGTGCCTCACGCTAAGGCGATACTAAACATAGGTATTAGAAAAGCACGTGGACTGTGTTTTTCCGGTTAAAGTTAACTTTCCCACAACCATCATCCTCGCCGTTACAAAGGTAATTCAAGGTTCAAAAAGTCCTAAGCAATACAAGTTTCAGAGTACCCTACTTTGCTTGAAGATCCAGTATGATGCCAGATCCTCAAAGTAAAGATTACCTTTGAAGTTCAGACCCCTGGAGCGTCATCACACAAGATCACGTATTCTCTTGTAACAGTTCGAGAGGGAAAGGAGGCAGCTCTACTTGCAAAAGTTTTTTTGCTTCCAAGAGTTGCTTTTTTTCCTCCACGGCTAGGTCAAAATTCAAACCAGAGACTTGGACCTGACGACAGACTATTTTCTTTATTTGGAGAACAGTGTCCTTAGGGCGTCTTGGAGAGGAAAAGAAATCTTTCTGAACAATCATGACCCGTAGGCAATTAACGGGAATAACCGTTAATCGAGAATGCATTCTGTGGAGATTATATATTATCATAACGTGTAATTTTACGAAAGATACAATAAGTAGAAGACATCGTAATAAAAGCACGCTTTGATATAAGTATAAATTATATATGTACGCCTTGACATACGCATATTATTTTATATATGTATATTTTGACCTACATGTCTAAAATTACGCGTTGTGCTTTAAGCATCTGAAAATTGTAAAGCAATGCATATCTTTTACAAGTTTAATTGTACCTAACTGTTTACGTAATTTTAAATATTAGTGATCAATTTAAGAATTTATAAGTGCGTAGTTGTCAAAGAATACTCGTTGTGGTTAATTTTGATTATCTACCTGATCGTTAATATAATAATTCCGAATTCGAATACATTAATCATCAGTTCTGATTTTGCAAAATTGGTAGGTGTGTATTCTGTATAATGAATGCGCATTTTGAAGGAACCAAATGCAGTGATTCTGAACCGATACTTAGCGAACTTGTCACAAGTGCTCCGCAAAATATTGAAAGTTCAAATATAAAAATGTTTTGTTCAAGCTGACGTATACAGTTTGTGACACATAACGTGAACAAGAAAAAGAAAACAAAGGTATGCAATAAATGATGATGTACTAAATTGTATTTTATGGTATACGAACAGCTCACATAAGGCTGTACAAAGCACCTATAATCTAATCAGGTGCAATTCAACTGCTGTTAACAGTGTTAAGGAGATGAGCCCTAAACTGTGCTAAGAAGATGAGCCCTAAACTATGCTAAGGAGATGAGCCCTAATGAATCTATCAATCAACTGTATGCAATCAGAACCGTCGACAAGCTCCGGTCATTTCACTGGGAGAGTCTGGACCACCCACCATACAGTCCGGACCTCGCCCCTAGTGATTTCCACGTTTTCGGTCCGCTGAAGAAGTTCCTGGCAGGACAGCGATTCACGTGCAACGATGAAGCCAAGACAGCAGTCCGACGGTGGTTCCACAGTCAGCCGGACGAATTCTACCACAGGGGCATCTCAAATTTAGTGCTGCGATGGGACAAATGTCTGAACCGGTGTGGGGACTATGTGGAAAAATAGTGTAAGGTACGTAGAATAGTACGTATATTTGTAATTACCTGTATGTACCTTATTTTGGCTAATAAAAAATAGGGGCAAAGACTTTCTGATTCGCCCTCGTATATTTTATATAATGACTCCTTTACTCTGTAAAAAATGCTTTAATTATGCAAATGTGGCTGCAGTGGACAGAAGGGGTCGCGGCTGGAAAAAGGTTGGGAACCACTAGCTTAAGGAATCAAACCCTCAAATACGGATCATCAGAAGGAAGAAATTGGAGCACACTTGACACCACGAAAGTCAATACTAATTCTCGACACTGTAGACCAATGTCTTATTTCTACGTCACTGCGCAAAGACAATGTTTATGAAACAGTGTGAAAAATCTTGAAAACCACTGCGGAATAATAAATACCAAACTTAATCGAACGAGATCTATTGTTCTTCGCCCTCTATAATTTCAAAAGAAGAGGAGTCTATTCTTATGTCCCAACGACGTATTATTCGCTGATCATTAGTTCCAAACGGCAATTAGCAACTCGAAGATTCTATGTCATTATGACGTTCCCGATGACTTCGTTACGACAATTGATGACACAGATTTTCTGAATAGCCGAACCGCCTTCAAAACGTATTCTTCAAGTACGACTACAGACAGTTGCTTAAGGACAGTACTCTGCGACGAAGCTGAAACTACAGCCAACAAACGTAATAAGAAATGAAGTTCCAGGGTCTCCACTTACATTGGTAAAAAAAAATTCCCCGACTTATAGCAAACAAACTTTTGAATTGAACTTCAGTTTAAGGACAAATAGCTTCATGTACGTGTGAAGTTTAGGTTTTCAGAACCGATTAGGAAGGTTTTCAAGTTGGACCAAAAAAGATGGCCTTTCACCGATTTTAGAGATTTCAAATTATCTGACATTTCCAGGTTTCCCAGGTGTGTAGACGGTGTATTATCTGCAGGTCATATCGTAGGGATTTATATCGTTATTTCTTTTTTTTTATAGTTTTTATATTCGAAATTTTACGATAAGAACAGTGGCAGCCATATTGTATTAATTCATTTGTATACTACAGCACAAGGGCTGTTAGATCATACCGTGAAAGGACTCGAATTTTCCGTGGAATTCAAAACCCCAGTTCTCTTAAGCCAGTGGTTCCCAACCTGGGGGTCACGAACTGATTTCTGGGGTGGTCGCCACAACTATTTTTAGTAGCAATTATTTTTATAAGGAATCTCATATCAAATGTTTTTAACACTTTTACGTTTCAACATGGCTACACACATTGCAATATTCTACTAATCGTTGTTAACTTTATATAAATTAATAATATAATTAATATATATACAAAATTAATGTATATATATATATATATATAATTGTATATTTCATGTGTTTCTTTACTCTGTTAAAAGTGCTTTTATTATGCAAAATGGTGCGGACACACGGAGGGGGTGCGGATCTTTTGGTTACTATAAAAGGGGGGTCGCGGATTACTTGGCTACTATAAAAGTGGGTCGCGGCTTGAAAAAGGTTGGGAACCACTATCTTAAGGACTGAATTCACAAAATACGGAGATCGTAAAAAAAAAAAAAAAAAGTAGTAATAGTACGTGCTCGGTACCAATGGAAATCAAGCCCAATTTTTTTGCCCGATTGATAAACGTGTTATCTCTATCATTATATAGCTGTGCCAACAGAAATAATTTTTAAGAATGTGCTGAGACCAGGGTCCTCCGACTTTTAGTTCCCGTATAAATATTATTATGCTTGCTTGGGAACATTAAGAAATAAGAGGAGACAAAAGAAAAAAAAAATCAAACAGCACGGATGACATAAGAAAGCAGAAAACATGGTGAATATCTCACGAAAAAGACATACACGACGAATATTTAGAGAATCCTTAAACCGTCTGAAACTGACACTGCAATTGAAAAAATACGTGCAGTTTGGCGTTTATATTTCATCAAAGCCGTGCGCAAGGGGGGCTGGGAGTTACCCCCCCACATTTGAACAATATTATTACAAATTCCTTACGAAACAACAACAAAAAAATATATCAAACCTATCTCCTATTTAAAAAAAAAATAATAAAAATAATTTTTTTAAAATCTTGTGCACGGGCCTGTATTTCATAACCATAGGCTTATCTGGGGGCGGGGAGCTAGGGGCAGATTATCCTTTAAAAATTGCAAGTGAATGCTAAATGCTAACAGTGGCGTACGATAAGTGGTGGTGGGGGCTTGAGGATCCAATCATTGAATATCGAGGTACATTTTCTTATTAACCCGGAATCAAATGTTTCTTTAAAGCCACTCGAATCCCCCCAACTACTGAAATAATATACCTTTATACGCGGTGCATTGGATAGGGATTGGGCCAATATTCATAGCTAATCGTCAGTCAGGAAAAGCGGTTGTTAAGAGTGTGTTGAGGGGGAGGGGTCATTTCATTTTACCCCAACAATTCTATTTTGCTTGGGGAATAAGGGAAAGAATTCTCCATCTTTCATTCGCGTGTTTATCGTTATAATTCTCTTATCGTTCGGACGGTTAAGATAAAAATCGTAACAATGCGAACCAAGTTACGATATCACACTTCTTAGATTTCCACGAGTACCTTTGGAAACTTAACCAAGGTTTACATGGAAATTTATCATTTTTTGGGGAAAACAAAGACGTTGTATTTTATCCAGCGATATAATTGTTTAGCCAAATAGAAAGGAAAACGATTATATTCCGCAAGGCCGCAATACTACAGCCCCGATACCATTTTCACAACAAGCACGTTAGACGTTATCGACAACGAATCTATACCAAAACTTACGTTGCCGAAACGCTGCTCAAAATTATCCCAAGAATGTAAAGCATGCAATTTTTTAAAGCCACTCCGAAAAAAATGTTTTTCGCTTTTAACAAAACCGTGGGAAGCGCTGCTAGCAGTTAGAGTCGAAAGGTTTTGAAAGCGAAAACTGATTCACAATTTTCAGAATAGATCATTTGTCAGTCGGTACCATTTCTGGTCGATTGTTTTTGAAGGAATCGTGCTTCGTCTGAGAAGTGTAAGTCAGTATACAACCTTGAATACAGCGCAAAGTAAACAAGCCAAGCTGAGAAAGCGATATACCCATTCGATATATGAAAATGGTTTAATTTTTCACTCGCGATAAGAATCGCGAAATCGTTAGACGATTTTCAACACGCGCAGAGAGACTGAGAAAGGCGATTGTTTTGAATTACGAAAAGATAAGATTTGCTGCTATGCGTCAAAAACAGTTGGTAGAATCAGCAACTTTTATACGTAACTTTCAAAACAGGCTGGAGCTGTTACAATTTTAGCTATAATTCACAACATAATTCATAATTAAAAAAAAAGTGCCCTCATGACAACTTTATTGACTATATTGGTTATATTATCATCAACTATATTGGTTATATTATCAACTATATTAGCTAGATTATCATCAACTATATTAGTTATATTATCAACTATATTGGTTATATTATCACCAACTATATTGGTTATATTATCACCAACTATATTGGTTATATTATCACCAACTATATTGGTTATATCATCATCGACTATATTGGTTATATTATCATCAACTAAATGGTTATTTAATATTTATTTATATAAATCGAACACTACGCAGATTAAATCAAACAACAATATAAATCAACGTTTATTGGCGTAGTGATACCAGCGCCGATGGTATGGCGTGATTAGATGGTGAAACGTTCGAAAGAAAATAAATATTTCTGCGTTCATGTCCCACCGAACGTTTCACCACGCCATAACATCGGTGCTGGTATCACTACGCCAATAAACGTTGATTTATATTGTTGTTTAATATATTGGTTATATTACTATCATCTTAATTGTGTCTACTGACTTTTAGAGAAAGCAAAATTACAAGGCAGGTTTATTTTAAACTAGCCCAGCGAGCAAGACCTTAAATAATTTTTCATTTTAGAAAGAATTCCATTAATGAAAATCACACGCTCTTCTTTTTTCAACTCGTGTAGGAGAGAGTTTTGCTCCGAGTGCCGTATCAAAGCTACATTAATTTCATTGATTCAAATTTTCAGTATTAATTCAATGACATTTAACAAAATGTCTAACGTGGCTAAAGGGACCAAGGATGCTAATGGAGAAAAAAATAAGTCCTGGTTAACTAGAAGTAATGGACGCAAATGGATTACAGGTATACAAGTATACAGATTTACAAGTGTAATTTCAATATATAAATGCAAATTAACACACGTAGGATACGATTACAAGAACAAAAATACAAAATATGGAGTGCAAAAAAACTCCCTTTTTCAACAAAACGTTTGATTTTGTCGCCAAGGGCAAATCAGGCGAGGCGTCATGTAGATGCAACCCGTGCTGCTAACGATCAGCATAGTTGTCACAGTTTAAGCAGTGACCAATGAAAAAAAAAAATTTTTTTTTTGAATTATATATTAATTAAATTGTTTGAACTGCATTCTTATCACAATATTTTATTCAAATAAAAAAACTGAGAGGAGTTGAAACAGGGCTGTCCAAACTTTTTGGACAGCGGGCCACTTACAAATTTTCCACTGATTTTGAGGGCCAGCGATTTCAGCTAGTAAAAAAAAAAAATATTCAGATTTTCTTTCCATTATTGGTTCACTTGCGAAATGGAAAGGAGTCACCCATGCGGTTTTTCTCGATTTCCGAAAAAAGAAATCTAAAATTTTTTTTGGGATATTTTTTTTTCATTCCAGACAGTTGTCGGCGGGCCGTATGTTGAAAAACCCTGAGCGAGAACGAAGAGGAGGAAGGTATATTCGAAGTTAATAAAAGAATTACGAAGATTCTTGCCGACTTCGACAGAAATGGAGATTTGAAAAAAAAAAAAGGTTGAAATGGGCGAAGCATAATTAAGAGTGAATAATGGGTGAAACCAACTATGATAAAGCGATGAGCTAATCAATTCGTGAAGATTAGCTATTAGGCTGAATAGCATTTGAAAACGATTTAAAAAAAAAAACAAAAAAAAAAGTCTAGCTGATTAAAGTTCAACCCCAAACCTCTCCGCAGTAGTAGCCGAAAATCGGAGGGTTCGCCTTGAAGCTAATATGAGGCTCTGGCATGATCTGCTATTTAATTATTTTATTTATTTTTCTACTTAAAAATAAAAAAATAGTAGCAGAGAAAAGGTTGCATCCGACACGAATCAATATTAATTAGTTGAGTCGTTACTACCACGATTTCAGCTCACAAGGGGAACCCCACAGTGAGTGCCCCTCCGCATTTTTTTAATGAAAGTAGAGCCAAAATAAGGAAATACGTGTCTCGGCATTCGTGCCAATGCGGCTTATTTCCAGAGACATGGATTTTTAAAGATTTTGCATCCGATATATGAGCTTAAAATACGACATCCTTTGCAAGCCAATCGGTAGCTTAGTTGGTAAGTTACCGGCCTAGCGCTTCGTGTTTTTGCGTTCGATGCCCGCGGAAATCGGTCACTTCTTTAATTTTTTAATATGTATTCTTTTAACATATTTATTTATGTATTTTTATTAGTAAAAATACTTTGCTTACAATCGGATTTTTTTCATAAACTTACTTTAATAAAATTCATATTTACATATTTAATTCTGTGATACTATTTTTCGCAGTTATAATTTTTACACGAATTTTAACATTTAATTGAAGAGTTGTAAAGGTACAAAAAGTTTAGGAGTTAGCTGTAAGTTTTTATGTGAATATAACTTTTATAAAATTTGCGTACTCGTTGTCAGCC
>QLNU02014802.1:122720984-122737153 GCA_006491805.2 Dysdera silvatica | reverse complement strand
TGGGGCGTATTTTAACAAGGGAATGAGCAATACATCAAGAGTACAAGCAACTCCCCCCTCCCCCAACAATTTAGTTCCATGGTGCAAGGATAGCAAAGGTTATGGTGCAAGGATAACAAATGTTATAGTGCAAGGATAGCAAAGGTTGTGGTGCAAGGATAGCAAAGGTAATGGTGCGATAAACGAGATCCTCATATATATGTATATTCATCGCATTAAAAAAAAGAAGGGGACCGCACAGAGATGGGGATAAGATTATAAAATGTTTTGAAATGATTAAAAAGTGATTCTGTTGTCTAAAGAGACAAGCACCAAGAACAGCGCCACTAATAATCAACATATAACTGCAGAACAGTTTCTAGGTGTTTTGCCGCCCCCCACCCTTTTATTATCCTCTCTCTTTCGCCTATATCCCCACCTCTACCACCACCAACATCCAGCGGTACAACAATGTAAATCTTCTATTATACTTTTAATCATTAAACCCGTTAATTATATTTATATTTTAAACTTATATTAGTTATTTTGTAACATTAGGGTATTACAGGGGCGGATTGGGTCTTCTCAAAGGGCGCATATCGTGGATTTTCGGAGGGCGCAAGTCCTTGCCCATTCGAAGGCGCAAGTCCCATCGCCCATGAGGGCGCACCGACGCCCCAGTCCGCCCCTAAGGTATTGTGAATAGTAAAACAATTGCTACATGTTATAATCGTTTAATTTCAACAATTTATATTTTTGAAAACTGAGATATTAAGGGAGTAATATTTCAAAACACAACGTTGTATTATCAGAGCTAGAAGGCTTAAATGTATTAGATATAAAAAAACTTGTGTGCAAAATTAAACAATGAAACACATCAAATATTTTTACATTCGTCAAAGTAAAGACTTTTTAAGTAATTGTCCCGTATGCTTTTGAAAACAATTATATGTTTTAATTTTTCTTCTTTTTCATTTTTTCTCCTCATTTGCTCAATTTTTTCTTTGTTTGATTTAAAATTAATTTTTTACGCCATTTTGCCGCCCTAGGCAGTCGCCTGCTCTGGCCTAATTGTAGAAACGGCCCTGCGTTACTGCCACTTATTAGCATAAGACATTAAAAATATAACGGATCTCTAGAATCTCTACCTAAACTATATGACGTCAGGTAGCGCAATGTAGCGCAGGTTGAGTAACGTGACTAATTACATCGATTTACCCTGAGTAAAAAATGCTCTCAGAGTTAAAACTACAATCATGCTGAGAAACGATAAATTAACAAAAAAAAAACAAACTCCGGATGCTTTTTTTTTTTTTTTAAAATCCTTCTGTTCACGTAACTTAAGTATTGACATTAAAAGTTACAGGCATGCTGGGAAAAATACAGCAACGGAAACGAAAGTGAAAACGTTTCATTAGTACTCGTCCCTCCCTTTTTCTCCGTATGATGCGCCTTTCTGATATTTTTTCTTTGGCGTCATTATTTCATTTGAATTTAATTGGCAAAATTCCTCCGCGTTTCCTGCGTTCCCCTTTCGTGACTAAAACTATTACTAAATTGTCAATAAATTTTTTAATGGCGTAAACCTACGAGATCCTTAAGCACGTTTTCATCTCGGAGACATGCTATTTTGGAAAATAATAGGCAAGAAAGAGAGAGAGAGACGAAGGCGTCTATAAATTCTTGAATTATAAACAGTTATTACAACTCTTTGTTTCATTCTGACAGTCTTTACAGAGTTTAAAAAAAAAAGTTCGCTACACAGAACGCTATTTTTGTAGGCTTAATAAAAGCAGTTGAGACGTCTTCGAAAAACGTGAAATAAGAAGTTTCCGATTTTCTTAGTTTGACGTCATTAAGACGGGTTGATGGTTTACATCAGCGGTTCTTTAACTTTCCTAGACCACGGACCCCCTTCGGAGATTATTCGCCCTCGCTGATCCTCAAGAATTATAACTCAAAGTTGAAAGCTCGTAATTTGTATCATACACATTTATTTCTAGTGTTTCATCATTGATTTTCGCCATTTAACACGTTGAGTGCCACGTCAGTCACCAGTGACCGACACTGAACTTTGCGTTCAGGCCGCGTCAGTCACCGGTGACTGACACTGAACTATCCGTTCAGACCGCGTCAGTCACCGGTGACTGACCATATAAAATATGATATAAAAAAAAAAAATTACATTGTTTTAAGCAATTACCTAAAACTTATTTAAAATTTACTTAATTTTTTATTTATTACAGGATTGTATCATTAATGTGTTTAAATATTTCTTTTCAAAAAATCGCATTGCTATACCACAATATTTGTGCTCTTCGTTTTTAATGTGCTCATTTCGATTTTACGATTTTTGAATGAAAAGCTCCTTTCTCCGGACCATGGACGATTAATACACTGGCTGAAAAAAGAATCGACTTCTGGAGCCATATATTTTTAGTGTTCGTTTTGAAAATATGCTAAGTTTATGAGTTCTGAAGAACATTTAGATATAGAAATTTTTTTCTGCAAGTTACGTCCATGAGTTGCATGTAACAAACGGAACGTCAAGACCAATACAGTGAAATTTGTCTATAAAGATGTTCCAGGGAATGGGAGAGGAAAAAATATTCTGATATACAAAGTTAAACCGAATACACTCTATACCTGACGGAGCCGTGGAAAACATCGTTATAGACAAATTTCACTGTATAACGATTCTTGGTCATAGAATACAATCCATGATTGGAATTATATTTAACTCACGCAACCTCTTAGCCAATTACAACGTGAGTTAAATATAACTCACATGGCGTGCAAAGTGTCGACTCGATTGGAATCTGCCGCCCAGAAGCGTAAAACTGTCTTCAATTTGCACATGGTACTCGTCCACGCTCAAGACAACAAGTCCGATTCAAAGAGATGATCTCAATCTTCCACAGCTATGCCCAAGAGCTGAGGTTAGGTGTTAACCCTCCTCCTCCATTTGAACATTACGAATTCCTTATGAGAAAAATAAATTTTCTATCAATCCCACCCCCCTCACCTCCATTTTCAGCAAAACCCCTCTCCTATTTTGAAATTCACACATACTGTTGGAATGAAAGTGTGTGGGAGGCGTTTCCTTTCTAATTGTCCTCACCTGTATGCTACGGTTGGTGATGCATCCACCACTGGCACTCTGTCATAACAAAGGCTATACGCTACAACGCGTTTGCGTGCGTCTACCAGCAGATCCGCCGTTTCGATAATACATCATTTACGATACAAAAAAAAGAGAAAGTGCAGACGCATTGAAAAGTTTTCCTCAATAGTGGCGTGCATGTTACAGGGTGGGAAACGAAAAAAAAAACAAAAAAAAAACCATGCAGTTTCCAACCCGAAGTAGAACGTTTTGATGTGGGACAAGGTTCCGATGTTACGATACAATGGTGGCTTGCCGTCGGACCACAATTTTAGCTTTCGGCATCGACTCAGACCATGCAAAACGGATAAAAACGGGAAATGTTACCATGTTTTCTCCATTTTCTCAACCATTCTTTTCACTTACGGAACAAACGTTACGACGTCCCTTGCGAATACAGAAATACTTTCATGAGCGTTTGCCGTAGAATGGGGAGATATAACAAGTGATTACGAAAGAGGTTCTCTTTGTTGATGGGAGTATGTGTGTGTAAACGGTACAGAATGCAATAGCAACCAATGAATAATTAGTTCAAAAGGTAATTGTCGCTCGGGTGAAGGTTAAATGAATTGATTCAAACAAACACCACATTAGTATAAAATGCCATCACATTTTCACCATTATAACCGACTAAAAATGGACATATACAACTATTGAAGCTGTGGTAAAGTTCTTTTTTTTTTTTAATAACTTGTATTTTATAGAATAAGGGCGGCTAAGATTATAATGTGCCAGGACCTCTATCGAATCTCTGTCGTCTACGTAATCAAACCTCGAACTGCGGACCAGTAAAAAAAACAAGCGTTTGGTACCACTTTGCTTCAAACCCAGCATTTCTGTAAGGTAAATATACGCGTCACTACATCATAGTAGGGCTGTTCTTCATAAGCGAAAGGGGTATATCGGGAAGGTTTAACACTTCGTGTTTACGTCTGCAAGTGATTTAAAGATAATTCTATTGCAATATCCAAATGATTCAGAAAATAACTTTCATTTCTGCATTCAAATAATTCAAGGAGGATTCAATCACTGCATTCAAATAATTCAAGGAGGATTCAATCACTGCATTCAAATAATTCAAAGCGAATTCCATCACTACACGTGGATGATTCAAAGCAAATTCTATTACCATATACGGATGATTCAAAGAAAATTCCACATCCAATTAAATATACATAATTTCTTAATTTTTCTTACGGAACAGTCGAGTCCATGCTTACTGGCGAATGTAAGGAGCTTCGTCTCCACCACACCCGATCCCCCACACAGGTATGGTTCATACCGTCATATACAGGCACATTGTCTTTTGTTTTGTTTTTTAAATATACATATCGAGACGCGTTTTTTCCTTCTATCCTTTTATAGCCAAAAGCTGTATCAACGATCATCCAGGATGAGATTGATGGTTTAGCGTGCTGTCCGAATATATATATAATGTGTATATATATACTAAATATAATAAGTTTGTGAGTCAATATACATATATATTGACTCACAAACAAGCTCAAGTGGGAAGAATATAGAGTCCGGCCAAGTAATCACTGGACAACTAGGAATAATTATTACACTTCTTTTTTTCTAATGCAGCGGTTCTTCAATTGTGGTCCGTGGACCCCTGTGGGTCCGCAACACCCTCCCAGTATTCCACAAAGATTCGAAAAAATACTAAAACAAGAGCATTTGCTCTTTAATGCTAAGAATAAATTATGAGGGAAGGGAAAATTCCTTCCTTAAATAGTGAAAATTAGTGATGAAACACTAGAAATAAATATGTATGATGCAAATTCTGGGTTTTAAACTTTGAGTTAATTCTTGGGGGTCCGCAAGGGCGAGTGATCTCTGAAGAGGGTCCGCGGTCTAGGAAAGTTAAAGAACCCCTGCTCTAATGCAATATGTTTCTGGAAAAGTTTATCACAAGCAGTGGCACTGTTATCCCAGAAATCATAGAGATTATTATCTCTAAATAAATCAAAACTAAAGCGCGCGCACCCGATACATAGTGTATAGGATTTCAAAAAAGGAAGTAGGGTTGATTGAAAATTTATTTTCTCTCATGAGGACTTTGGTTTTACAACCAATAAAACAGTGCAAATGGGGGAGCCTAACCTCCTAACCCTTCCCCCCCACTTCGCACAACCTATCTGCGTACGTAGACTCACACTATTCGATAACTTTTAATCGTACATGACCTAACCTTTTACTTCGACGTAAATTCCATTTAAACCCCAGTAGTATTTATTTTATAATACAGTGCCTATTTTCGTGTAAAATTCGATGAAACACGTCGCTACGCCTATTAGCGGAACGATATAGAAACCTCTTTATCGTAAAATCAGCCGTCTTCGATGGCTATGTCTATTTACAAACTCTTCTGCATTTTTGGGTGTCCTAAGGCTGGGTCAGCCACATAGAACAGCGAGTTTTCTCGTACCCGATTGACCTTCTGTATCGGGGACCGGTATGTGGAGTTTACCGTCTCACCTTTACTTGCACAGCCCGTGGCTGGACGCAGTTTCGACCACTAGTGGATTTTCTATTAAGGGGAAGCTTCCTAAGTCACCATCCTAGTGTTCCTCCAAGAAATATACTGAAAAGTTTCCGCGTTTCTTTCGATTGCAATATTACTATATTATGTGTATAATGTATAATTTAAATGTAACTTTAAAAAGGTTGGTCAACAATTGAGAGGTTAAGAGAACACTTTTAATAAACAATACACTTAAGGAGTCAACAAATATCATCAGTAAAGTTTTATAACACACAAATGAAGAATTTTTTTTGAACTTAATGTATAATGAGTTTTATATATATGAGTGATTACAATTTTCTAGCAATCTTTATCCCTCTGTATATCTCTTCCTATGTTATAAGATCTCAATAAACAAAGAAAGCCTTGTTTTAAAAATATTGATTCGTGTCTTATTTCATTATTACATTCCCATTCGGAGGTTTATTTCTGATTTTAATTTTGAAAATTTTGTTTAAAAATTTTTTATCTTAGTTTATGGTTAAGAAAATTTTCCACTACTCAGATTTTTTTCTATTCATTTTCCAAAATAACATTATTTTTCACTCGTTTTTTAAAAATAAATTTATGTAATTCATTCGCCAAAAAATTTTTTTTACTAAGTTTACGAAATCTACGCCCACAGCTTCATCGCATTTTTGTCATCAACGCTCTGATTGGCTGCTACATTCGAACCATGATTTCGGATTATACCCAATTATCAACGATTTTAGCCTTGAACGATAGAGAACGCTTCAAAAACGTATAAGAAAAGGGTTGGAATCACATTTTCGACTCCAAAATTCTCTCTATAATAAGGTAACCCAGCTGATTGGGTAACACCCCCAAGCGATTGATGTCGGTGCTGCTCTTACTCAACGCAAACCTGCGAAAAAATAAAATGTATCTTACCTCGTTATTGAGTGTTATACTAAGTGGGGTGCATACAACCTCGAGTTCAGGGGGAGACTTGTAAATACACAAAGTGTAACATCAAGTCATCAAAAGAAGTAAAAGTGGAAATCGTTAATTTGAAAAACCCGTCTTGTTCGGTATAGAAGGTGGTAGGTAGTTTTTTTTTTTATTTTAATAACCCACAACTCCATTTCGTGTTAGATCAGGAAAAAGCAACGAATGAACCGACGGGAGTAGCTAAGACCGAATATATGTAAATGCATACAACACCACTTAAAATGAACACTAATCTACAGGGAAATATCATATTCTATTTATAAATACGATAAAAACATGATCTAGAGATTTATACATGGGAAAATATTTCAGTAATCAGAGAAATAAAAGGAAAAAAAAACTTAGAAATGTGAAAATAGAAAAACGAAAAAGAAAAACGGAAACAGAAAAAATTGGTAAAGTTAAAAAAATTTGCAAAAATCGGATAAAAATACAAATACTTCGAGGGGGTGAAAACGCTTAAAATATTCCTATGATCGGGGCTTTCCACTACTGGCCTGCCAGTACGTCATATGAAGATATTAAGGGCCTAATGGTTCGAGAGGCCCCATGATCGTTGGGAATATTGTGTGTAAGCGCATCCGTCGAATATTAAGTGACTTTTACATTTTTTTAAATTTATATATATACCTCTGCACACAAGCAAGCAAACACGTCTTCTGGAGACACCCAACAGCCAAATTTTCAAGAAACGTTGTAGGATTGTGATCATATTAGGAAATGGTCCCCCTCACTTTAAATTCCCCTTGGTTGACCAGCGGTGAAGTGAAGCGATTTCACTGGTATTTATTATTTATGACGTTTTATTTTCTGCGTGCACGTGTTATTTTTTTTGAAGCATTTTTACATCGTTTTATCGTTTTTAGTATGTTGTATTCGCAGACAACGTTAATCTTTTTTCCTTCGCCATCGGCCTCGCAAGGTGTAAAGTCGACGGAGTCTGCTGAATTGCTGATTCCATCGAAAACACACTCCTCCTCTTCAAACTTGGAAGCAGATACTATAGAAAGAAAATGAAAATTTCCCAAACAATGGGAAGTTAAATTTCCGTGGATGTATCACCGATTATTCATCAGTAATACATGTTGTAGAAAGATACATATGGTAATTTTAACTTGTGTCTACTAGGTTTGTTCTTTCGACCACCAACTTTCCTTCGCTGACTCGAACCTTAAAAATAAACTTGTAACTCGGTGTATAAAATGTGAACGTAAATCTAGCAATTAGATCTTTATTTATTTTATTACCACTTCTCAACGAATACTGGCAGCCGGCTGAATGATTTGTGACACATAGACAGAATCCGCCCCTGAAATTTCATCCAACAACCCAGAGCGAAAACCTCTGCTCTATGAGATCCCAAGTTCAGCTCTGAAAGCGACCCCCCACCCTGAAAATCGAGTTCAGATGAAGCGACACATTCAAAGGGGGGGACGATAACTGCATATTACAATCCAAGAGAACAATGATGGTTTCCGGTCGTTTGCACTATCATGGACATCGTTTGGGTCTCAAAAACGACGGGTCCATTCGACAGGTCACGGAAATCGAAAGCATAATAATAATAATAATGGCATGAAAGAAGAAAGATGCATTTGCGTGGCAACGATCAAGTCGCTGACACCAGCCAAAATCAGAGATTCGAGCTAATGATCGTAAAGAAAGGAAAACGCAGAAATATAAAAAGATACATAAATAACCGAATAAATCATTCACGACACGAACCAGGCGTAGGTGATACGCGTTCTGCTTGATTGGAAAATGCGATTACCACGGAACAACATGTCCCGCACACAGCAAAATAACGAGAACGGGAAAACGAACCTCAGCCATGGGCATCATTAAATGAAAGCAGTCATTAGACTAATTAACCCTTATTAAATCTGCACCCAGTGCATGTCGAAAAAAGTCCATGTAGGTCATCACGCCACTTTTAATCAAATTTGAAAACTAAATCAGCCTGTGGTTACTCTGAGCAAAAATTAAAAAGCCAGACGAGGAAAGCGCATTCGGACAGAAGACCGTTTTTATTCGATCCAGCCACTGAAAACAAGAAGAAGAAAAGACGCACAGTTCTTGATTTTTTAATATTCACGAACCCGAGATTCAACCACTGGAAAAGGACGAATACTCTACAAATAAGTGAAATACTCAGGAATTGTTTCGGGATTTTCCGTTCTATACTAGAGATTTACGACAGAAGTTTTTTTTAGGTTTGTGTTGTGTGTGTTTTTACGGCGTGAAGGTAGCGAAGTTCAGACTGCGCCGAGATATATTTTTCCTTCGTTCTGTTAATTTGGCGAGTAGTGCATTTCAATACTGTGTATCTATAATTGACTTCTCGTCTGTGGCGATATTAATTTGTTGATCATCACCAGTCTATGGTATATATATATATATATATAGGTAAAACGTAAGAAAACCGGAAACGGTTCACGATAATGTAACTCTTTAATAGTACAATGATCAAAAGACGTAGATAGATCAATAGATAATTAAAGTTTCGAACTTATTTGTAGGGAAAAAAGAGTGGCAGTTATTTGAGTATGCTCACTAATCCGGATACCGATAATTCGTCCTCCGGCTCAGGCGTAAAAAGGACGGAGTTAGGTTTCCACGTGACGTCACGGGCGAGAAATTTAACAAAAAAAAAATTACACCGAAAGGTCCTTTTAAGCATACTCCCAATAAACTGTAACTCCTTTATTCCAATAAAAAATGTTACAAGAAAGTACAAACTACCATTAATTGTAAACGACATTAAAAGAGAGCCAATAGAATATTAAAAACAAATTTCTTTTACGTCGAATCAGTCTATATTATAGCAGAAAGGCTTAAAATTTAGCTATGCTTTATTGTAATCTTTTTTCGGACATGGCCAAAACCACTTCCTTGGAAGTTGAATTTAAAAAATTGGATATATACTAGAAGATCCAGAGATCTTTGGTAGAATTCCGGAAATGGAGCCCTGTAGAAAGATGTAAGAAGTTGCTAGAGCAATGAAAACGATTATAACACTGCAGACGTTCGGGTGATTACGATCACTAGATTGGATTCAATCTTCAATAAACACGGTTGTGCTTACGGACATCGTGGCTCAGTGGTCTCGTGAAAGTGCGGATATCATGGTCAGTGGCGTACCAATTTAAAAATTACGAAAGGGGGTTCAAAGATAATCATGTGATGTCGCGTTAGAGAAAATGTGTTTTGATATCCAACAGGGGAGGGGTATGAGCCCCCTTTCCTACGCCACTGCTCATGACAGACGATGCACTTCTGAAAATACAGTGCCGCTTGCTCGGCCAACTTTTCCAACAATATTTATGCACACACACACACACGACAGACGACCTGCAACGCAATCCTGAACTGCGAAAAAAATTCTCCTTGCATACTTTTTTCTTGATAATTATTTTGCTAGCCCCTATGTCTTAACCTGGTTCTGCCGCTTCCTTACAATGCCCATAAACCTTAAATGTAATTAACTGGTGGACTGACTATGATTTACGCCGCAAGGACAAACAAGACCATGCTGCGTCAGGACTTAAGAATTTCTCCGAGACATCTGAGCATCTTTATTGCTTAGGGACCAAGAGTCCGGACTGTGATTGGCAGAAAAAATACTGCATGCATTCCATTTCACCATCGGCATCGAACCCGGTGTAGCGTTTAATGCTACCCCTTGAATTTAACGAACTAAATTTGTATACTTTTCCTCGAAGATTAGTTCGGAATACCTCTCTTCTTTTCGAATTAATAGAAACATCTGCCTATGTGACTCCTTCTCTCAAAATCTTTCACCATTTTTTAAAAGTTTGAAATTTCCCCTGGGGCAGTTCAAAGATCAACAGTGGACTACACATGTAATGCCATATGGGTCTAGCTTCCAAAGGCATAAACTACGGTTTAAGCGCCACGTTTGACACTACAGAAGCCGTGAAACTGAGAAGTTTGACAGTACAAATGGTTTGGACTCGAGATCTGTCATTACACTAAGCTCTTTTATTGCCTAGTCGGAATGATGTCCAGCAGCCCCAACTGCACCTGAAATTCGCTTTTATGCGCTTGCGCAAACCTTTTAATCCAATAGAAGCTCTATTTTTCAAGTAACTCCTCCCACCAAAATTTGGACAAAACTCCAAAACGCTCGAAATTTTGTGTGTTTCAAGACCTCGCCCTGAGGCTGAATAGCGGCACCCTGCTTCGTGCCGTGTGAACAGAAATATTGTTTTAATCTTAGCTCTCCGTGTGACTAAGAACCTTATCAGTACAGAGCGGTAAATAGTTTCTCTGTTTTCTATTTAATTAAAAAGCGGATCGAAGTCCCTCCTTGGAAGTATTTTTGTATTCTCGTCTTCGATACCTACCTTCAGTTTCGTGGCATTTTAAGTGTATATATAGTTGTGAGTGTAAATAAATACTAAAAAGCACACAAACGCCTCATGCTTGGATAACTACGCTACCATATCTTCAGGTTAAGGCGTCACACCGGGTTAACGGGGCGATGAAAGAGTCCCATCGAAAAAAACTATTCAAATAAAGAGGAGAGAGAAATGGGAGAACCAACAGCTCCCCTGCGCTTTGCAAAATGCGGCAGTCCACCGCCAACACACACACATACAGACGCCACAAGGGTTGGAGATGAAAAGCGGATTCCTTGAAAATCGATAAACTCAGGCTAAAACGGGAATGCGTGCGTCCCAAAGAAGGAAGCTGGACAGTTGAAAAATAGCACCTTAGGTTTAGTACGCCCTGCGGATCACCACCCTGATATATCTGTCTACCAGCGTCCAAGAGAAATAATTGATGATAGTGGTAGGAAAAGTCACGGCAGTGGACTTTCGGGGACATACCGAGGGCCGGTGTATTTGTTTCTGAAAGGCCATCTAAATCTCGCAATCCCTCAATAACAACCTGCTGTATCGCGTAATATAAATACATAATCCTCTTCGTCATCTCAACTTTTCTCAAACTTTTAACGCAGAGAATCCTGCTATAAAAATTTAAGAGGATCTTATTATTTATTTAAGAGGATCTTATTATTTATTTAAAAGGATCTTATTATTATTTAAGAGGATCTATCACTAGACGACAATAGTTTTGTTGTGGATTCCTCGAACCCCTAATATTTTTGCTCGTGGGGAAAATACATATATGGAAATATATGCACAAAGTTTTTCGTCATCGATTCTTTAAGATTTTCATTATTTATATCCTGTTCCCTGAACCTTTCATTAAAGAAAATTCTTCATTTTGTCTGGGTTCATAGAAAATACAAAAGTTTAGTCTGTAGCTCTACACACAGAGACGAGAATCTTTAGCGGCCATAGTGATAAAGGTCAAAATATGTTTGTTGTCCAGTAAATTGACCCACCCTATCTTTCAACAGCTGGGGGATCCACACTTTTCTTTACTTTTTACTTTGTTTTGTCTCCAAAGCATCCCTGGAGCACCTGGAGGAATCCAGCTTTTATTTCAGTCAACTTCCTTTTAAAACGAGACGGAGGTGTGGACTGGACACACCTGAGTATTTTGGCAGCAATCGTAAAACACTAAAGGGTGTATACATTTAGGGGGCATTAAATAATTATTTAATGCCTCCCAAATGCTACACCCTTTATAGTTTACACTAAGTTGGCGCCTCCAACCTCTACCATTGTTCTAATCGGAGGAGCAAACTTGTTGGCGCCTCCGATTGGAACAATGGTATAGGTTCAAAAGTTATAATCTCCGCGTTTTGTAGCTCGATTTATAAGAATTTATAGTTCGGCGCCAATCTCTCAGTTATGGTAGAGCTAATGAGTTTAGGCAATAGCGTAGCCATTTAAAACTTGGGTGTTTTTTTTCATGGGTGGTGGTGGGGGCTCAAGTGGCTTTACAGAAGAATATGTGATGCGGCCTTAGAGAAAATGTTGTGTTTTGGTATTTAAGGTGGGCTTGAGCCCCTTTCCTACGCCCCTGAGTTTAATGAATATCATAGGATGCGGCGTTAGCGAAAATAACGTGTTTTGACGTCCAATGGGTGGCGTAGGGGAGGCTAGCCCCCCCTCCCCCGTTCGCCACTGCTTTTAAATCACAGTTTTGTGTGGTAAATTTTAATCAAGAAGCGTTTACTTAACCCACAATCTTCTCACTTAAAAAAAAAAAAATCTAAGCCATAAGAAAGGCATATTCCTATTTCTGTAAATTATTATTTCTGAAAATTGTAAGTCCCGGCGCAGCATGACCACTGTAGTCTTGAGCCGTAAAACCAAAAAACAAACAAACAAATTATTATTTCAAGAACGTCGCAATGTGGCAGTGAAAGTGAACACGATTACTAAAGAAACTGGCATTAACTATTATGTAAATTAATTTATGCTACGTGAGCAGACAAAACACGCAATAGATGTCACTCAACTGCCTACAGGAGTAAGCATGTGGCGCTGAAGACACCAGATGAAACAAATATTAGTATGCACATAGGGAACCGTACGATGCTCCTGTATGTGATAACATCACAAACAAATTCAGATTATGTGTTTTCTCTTTTTAAATTTTACTTTCTTTTTACATGAAGCTGCGCTAAATTAGACTTTCGTCAATAAAGCATATCGCACAAGCCGCAGGAAGGGAACTCGGTAAGATAAATTTTGCGGGACATGTGCAACAGGAAAATTTATCGTGTCCTTGTGTAACCCTACGGTAAATATACACGGTACCATCCGGTGAGTAATTTGTTTTTAAAACGTTTTTACTGAAGTTGAACCCATAAAATTTGTCACGTCGCCTTGTTTATTCTATCACTAATTTTCCGTCACGTTTATGCTGAAGTTGACAAATGTGGAAAACCAAATAACATTCGACATCAATTTATTTTGAATTTTATTTTATATTTATTTCATCTATGAAACTCGATGCTGAATATGGATGCATAATCGGAAAACTTAATTTTTTTTTATTTGCTTCGCTTCCATTGCGGAAGCACGATAGATATGTGTCACATATTATCACGTCACCTCTCTACCTTTAGTGTCAGAAGTACTTGTTTCCATGTGCAATGAACCCATCAGTATTTTACATATTTTAACTCAATGCCCTTATATGGCGCAGTATAGCCCAGATGCTCTTGCGCCATAAAAAAGCCAAACAATCAATCAATCAATTCCCTTATTATAGACTTGCCCGCACTCTTACTTTTAACTCTTCATCACTGTCTGACATTTTAAATGACCATGCTGACCATACGCACGTTTTCAAATTTTTAAAAAGTACTGGTTTTTACTACAGTCTTTGATTTTACTATGTTTGGCGCAGTATAGCCCAGATGCTCTTGCGCCATAAAAATTCCGAACAAACAAACCTGTTTCCATATCGAGTATCCATCCGATTACCGAAGTTCCGCAGCTTGATGTGCGTCAGCATTCGGGTGGGTGACGACTTAGGCTTATTAGGCCTCATGCAGTAGGATCGAGATTTTGATTCGTTCTTAAACTGCAGGTCCAGCTTACCAATCCGCCTGGCGCACAGAATGAGCCTGTCTGGGAATACAGCGCTGCCCCCTTCGGCGGCCACCTTTCCCAATAATCTCCTTGCACAAACCACCACCACAGAATGAGCCTAAAGCTGCTACCACCAAGAAACTTCCATCATACCATACTTATGGGTGGTTTATGGTTTCAATCAGCAATGCACAATTTTTTTTATCTCTTTTTTTTTTTTTTCAGCACAGCATACGTAAGTATGCACTGCGGACGGAGGGAAACAACGAGAAAATGCCTAACATGAAAGACCTGACAAGCCCACGGCCTCCGAAACCGACAGGTTCCGCAGGCGAGTATAAACAGAAAAGAAAAAGTTGATTACAATAAAAATCCAAACAAAACGTCCAATATACATATAGAACATAAAAACAATACAAATAATGTGGTCATTGTGACGATATCAACAGAAGTTTAACAGTATAACATCGATTCTCAACAAAATTTCATGGGAAAAGAAGACTTATGCAATACACTGGGTATCCAAGAAAAACAATTAAGCTTTCTGTTAAAACTTCTAAAATACAACAAAGACCTTATTTCCAAAGGAAGAACATCGCAAAATTTTGGTCCAGTAGAATCAATATTATTGTAATACATCAAATGCGTTCGAGCTTGGCAAGACAGAAAAAAATGTGTACTTCGGGTATTGTGATCATGTGACAAGTTTGTAAGAGTAATAACTTTTGAGTAATAATTATCATTTATTCTGCGAAACATTAATTGGCTCAAAATAAAATCATAAATATTAGGAACTGATATTTTCAAAATTATGAGAGTGGGTGGGGCCAAGCAGGCAGTGGTGCACCCAGAATAATCCCATGGGGGGCCCAGTGGTGCAAGGAATTTTTGGTGGAAAAAATGGCCAGGTTCCATATCAATTACAATTTTTTTTTATTAATTTATCATTATTAAATTACTACTAATTCTACAGTGCAAGATACTTAAATGATTAAAAATGGTGGATTTTTTTGTACAATTTTACAATGGCCAGCTTTTGTTTTCCACAAAAGATCACTGTTTTAGGAATAGGTTTAAAAATAAGCCTATTGTGCAAAACTTGCTTTTGCTTGCCCTCTGTCCACTACTTGATCTACGGAAGCCTTTTTTCCTTTTGCGACCTTTAAAAACTCATCGGCTTTGTGAACTGAATTCTTATGATAGAGAAAAGTTCTATGTTGACTGAACTTCTCCAAGGTCTTCTTCCAATTATTAAACTCTTTTGAAACAAATTGACTTGTAGCTTATGTCGATCTTGTGGAGTATAGTAATTTTCCATGATGATAATTATTAACACATTGGCTCGCAACGTTTCAAGAGGCAACCTAATAAGGTAATGCGTCCCTTTCATTTCAGAATTTGAAGAACAGCTGGCATTTAATAATAGAGACAATCGCATTCTCATCAAAGGCGGATTAAGGTTATTGGGGGCCCCGAGCGGTAAAAATTTCGAGGCCCTGAGACCCAACCTCCAAAAAACAAAACAAAAATATGTAAGGAACTGGGGACTTTTTCATAAAGATTTTTATGATTTTTAGTGGGTTGCTTAAACCGGCAATATGTAGCTAATAAATAAGCTCAACGTTTCAAAAAAATCAGATATTTATTAAAAAAAATAATTGTCATTTACCTGAGTGCTTAAAAAATCTTTTCTATATGAATTTGTGTCATTTCATGGTTCCCCCCCACCCCTGAAATTCTGGAACCGGAGTCCCACAGTGGCAATAATCCTTTCCGCCGATCAAGAGAAATTCAATTTAGTGACCTAACGGCACTTTTTGGAACTTCTTGGTTTTATGTGGTTTCGTGACTAAGATCATAGGCGTCGTTTGGGGGAGGGGGCAGGGTGTCAGTTGCTCCCCTCCCCCAGAATTGAAATGTATTCGATATTTTTACTACATTAAAAGGTTAAAATGGTTATTTGCTTCGGGTTAACATTGGTAAAAAAAAAATGCCCTCCCTTGTAATTTTTCTTCAAAGACGCCCTTGATTAAGATGCCGTATTTGTAGTGGCGTAGCCAGAAATTTG
>QLNU02014802.1:122676629-122718293 GCA_006491805.2 Dysdera silvatica | reverse complement strand
TTGAACTACTATGACCCTGAATGGTCGGGAACGTGTAGAAGAAGTTTAACACACATTTGGTAAACGTTCAAATCGAAGAATAAACAGAAAACTTCGCCTTTTGAAACTAGATAAAATACAGAGACAAACTGCATGCATTTAGTTGTTTGTTTTGAACTTTTAAGGCGCAATACTAGCGTAACAGTTCAAAAATTGGGGCTCAGGTGGCTTTAAAGAATATTATGTGATGAAGGGTAAGAAAATAATGTGTTTTGATATCTGATGGAGGGGGGGGGGGAGACTTGAGCCCGAAAGCCCCCCTTTCTTACGCCACTGCTTCGCAAGGACAACAAAGGTCATGCCGTGTCGGGATTTACAGTTTTCCGAGGAAACCGAATCTCTTCATACCTAGGGAACTGAACTCCAGGCTCGTGAGTAAGCGGTCAGGTGGTAATTTTTTTTATTTTTTTTTATTTTTTTGCACAATTGGGATTCGAACCCGGGATAGCCGCACGCTAGGTGAATGGGTTACCACTGTACTACCGCACGGCCCCGCATGCACTTACTATGTACAGGCATAGAGTGGACACGTGACAACCGCATCCCAATAATTTGAAATAAATTGCAATTTTACATATACTGTAATGTACGTGTAATGTAATGCAACATTGAGCTAGAAATTGCTGATTCATATATTTAACTTGGCGAACTGATTTCAAAGGAAGGCAACGTTATGAAAGACCTCAACAGATGTATTAAACTTGGCTGGAGTACATTCGGAAGAAACAATTTTATCCTGAAGGGAAAATTGCCTGGTCTTCAACCAGTTTGTATTGCCAGTCCTCTCTTACGGATCAGAGACATGGAGTCTAACAATTGCAGCAATACGGAAGTTACAGACAACCCAAAGGAGCATGGAGAGGTGCACACTTGGAATAACTAGGAGAAATCGAAAAATGAACACTTGGGTAAGAGAGCAAACTAGAGTGGAGGACATCATTATTAAAGTAAAAGGGCTGAAATATCGCAAGAAGAAATGATCAACGATGGACAACTGAAATTCTCAACTGGATTCCAAGAGACCACCGAAGACCTAGAAAAAGTCCCCAAACTAAATGAGTGGATGAGATAAGAAAGCAGGTTAGGGTGATGTGAGAGCGAATTGCTCATGATGGACTTGTACGTAAAGCATCTGGAGAGACCTTCATCCAGCCGTGGTTGAATATGATGATGATGACGACGATACATGTATCTAATATGTGCTTGGGGTCCCAACAATTTTGAGAACACCATTACTGTGTATAGGACGATCTTAATCACTCATAATCTATTGAGCTGGGTAAGAAATTTAAAAAAAAAAGTTATTACATAGGAAAAGAATTTTACATATTGGATAATCCAATAGAGGGCTAGGTTATTAAGGAGCTGCTGCGCCGAAGAAGAAAATCATACAGAAAATTGAAAGTATAAAAAGTATTTAAACAGTGATTTCCTCTCATGAAATAATACTTTTACAATAATTACGCAGTAATCTGTATCGCATAATTACAAGCGTAATGGCTACATAGACATTACATTACCTAGGGAAAGTCGTCGTTCGTTGACATACTTTCAAAATGCAATTTGTAAACAGATGCACCTGTACATAAGGAACATGTCACATGAAAAAGCAACAGATAAATTAAAAATACTTGGGATAGATAGAAAAAAGTGAAGAAATGATAAAACAATGAGAGAAAACAACCTAGACCAAACGATCCAGGAGAAGATTCCCATAATTATAAACAGATTAACATCCATAAGTTCGTTCGGGTTGAATTTAGAAGCCATTACGGTCGTTTACAGGAACAAAATCATTTTAATTAAGGAAACGTTGACTTATAAATAAACCGTTCCGCTTTATCATGAATTTAAAAGTTTCCTAAGTCGACAACTGGTAGCGTCTGGAATTGCTTCGAAATAAGAATATATTTTTAGTAGACTATGCACCGATTACTGCGAATCTACACAAGAAACGGCCGCGAATCTACACGAGAAAGGGCGCAAATCTACACGAGAAAGGGCGCAAATCTACACGAGAAAGGGCGCAAATCTACACGAGAAACGGCCGAGAATCTGCACGAGAAACAGAAAAGCTCTTTTCAAATATTTTGTCTATTCCACCAATCTTACATAGTATGGTATACATACACGAATATCTGTCGCAATTAGCACGAGTTCAAACAGACAATTTGTTAAAATTGTATGGCGCAAAGGCAACATTGACCTGCGCCACGTTAAAATAATTTTAATTTTACGGAGCAAGGATCATCTTGCGCCGGGACCTACAGTTTTTCGAAGAATAGCAACCTCCGCTTCCGAAAAAACCAGACCCCGGATACGGTGAGTAAAAACAAGGCACTCGTTTAGCGATATCATTTGGAGTCGAACTTGAGTTCATAGTACGATAAAAGAATACGCTACCAAGAGGCCACCGTAGGAAACATGGCCTTACATTTTCCCTGAGGAATCTGAATCATTCAGGGCCTAAAGAATATCAGTTCGGAAATGGGTTCGGATTTTCGAAATTGCATCAACGATAGCGATATTTTAAAAATATCAGTGGCTGTTAATAGCTCCATAATAGTTATTAACACTATCCGAAGGACTCCAGCCTCCTCCAGTATTTTCTAACAGAACATTTCATTCTACTAATTATGTGTTGATTGTGGTGGCAATCAAGGCTCTATATGCAAATAAACCACTGATAATTTTTTTTAAAATATATAGCCATATTGTAATGGAATTTTTTATGAATGAAGGAAAATTTCTATTTACGAGTCATTCAAAAATTTCAAATCGTTTGTAAAAAACGTAGAAGATAGAAGGCACAGACGATTGTACCAGTTACCAGATCGCACTTTATATAAATACAGAAACTTCGAGAACAGTGCGAATTTAAATAAAACGAGATTTCAAGAGAAGGCATTATTTCTACCATAGGCGTGGGGGTGGGATTGTAACCCATTGCAATGAAATTTTGTATATTTAACATAGGAATATATGAGTTGTAGCTCTGTAACCCCCTCCTTGTTGAGCCTATAACCCCCCCCTTATGAACTTTCTGGTTACGCCTATGATTTCTACTAATCGCGGTTAGCCTGCACCTACAAACACACATTACGTAAAATTATTCAGTCATGTATCAACAATTTGGGAAGATGTTATCAGGTGAATAATTTAATGAGAGAGAGAGAGAAGGCGGTGCAAATTCCTTCATCACGACTGTGACTTCCAGCCTCAAGTGAGAGATGGGAATACGAATTACACATACATTTATGCACGCCGGTAGCAGGATATTCTCTCCATCAAACTGTAAAAGAAAAGGTCAGAGTTCACAGAAAAGGCGACCTCCTAGGAAACGGTAAAAACGGAAATGTGCCCCTCTCTGCCAAGTTGACCGCTAAAAGGATGGGAACACGGAAAAACTAAGAATTGCAGGTTATGTTTACAAATTGAGACGGGCTAGGCACCAACACGCTTCGTTTCCGTGCTGCATATATCTTTCGCTTTGTCTGCATAAACATGGCAGCAAGTTCAGTGTTATTGGCTTTACAGGTTACGTCTCTGGACTGTTTAAACGGTCATTGAGATGCGACCGCTGGCTTGACGTGACCTTAGGATCACGACGTCTTTAAACAACCCATGTCTTACCAAAATTCGGCAATTTAGTTGAATGTAACGAAGAGCTGAATCCGACGCCATGGAGCTAGCTCTGCAGCACGTGGTACCTACCACCCCAGACGCTTGTCATCTCATCAAATGCTACTTTTTCACTTCGGTAACCTCTAACTGGTTTTCAAAACATAATGACACATGTCCTCAGTTTAAACTTGAAGCATTACTTACTTACTTAACATGGTTGTTGGGTTGGTTGAATTTTTATGGTGCAAGGAAAACAATGGCCATTCGGTGCCAAACACGATGAGGACATACATTGAGCACTTATCAACATTTTCATGTATTTGCGAATTTCCGTTTCCTTACCTTTTAGGCCAGGACCTGCGGTGGCACACATAGTGATATGCATTTGCCCAGCATGACTTTAATCTGGGTTCGTCTCCAAAGAAAAAAAAACGCCATGGCTTGCTTATTGCTACTTTTTTTTTACGACGGCGCAAGGGCAAGCAAAGGTTCTGCTGCACAGGGGCCTTCAGTTTTCCATGGAATCCGAACCTTTGTTGCCACGGTGATTAAACCTTGGATGAGTGGCGTACAAAAGGCGGGCTTTCGGGCCCAAGCCCCTCCATTGAATTGGATATCAAAACACACTCCCATAATTTTTTAATTGTTACGCTACTGTAGTGTTTCATCTAAAGCGAAATAGAAGGGCGCAACGCCCTGCCCTTCAACTTGTCCGCCCTTGTGCCCAAATGTCCCACCCAACCCTCGGAAAATAACGCACCATCCTTCCCCGATGATGATTCAAATTCCCACGTTAGAATCCAAAACGCGTGATGAAATTTGTTGATTTATAAAAATTGTGTACTCCGGCGTTTCACTTCCGTAACAACACCGGTGGTTTTCGCAAAACGAGATTGCTGATGAATATACATTATAGAGCTTTGCGGGATATTCTGCCACGTCTGTTTATTAAAAACACTTATTGCTGACGAATATTTGTAAACAAAGCACTGTTGCCAGGTTTGCAGACTTTCAACCACGGACTACTGCGATAAACGTTAGCGGTTCCACGTATTTTTCAGGTCAAATTCTTTTAACTGTCAAAGCGCTTTACAAACTCACTGTTCTAATGTAAGAAGATTCTCTAAAATTGAACCCCGATCTGCCTTAGAAAGTCTGACATTTATTTATTCTAGATCATTGGACATCGATGCAACCTTATCTGGAAATACAGTGCCGCTCGCTCGGCCAACTTTTCCAACATTCATAATGCGCACAAACGTCAAATTTTTGTTAAAATCAATTTGTTTGTCTTTAAGCACTAAATTAAGCATGTTTTACATCCCTATTTTATTACTCTTACTTGTCATATAGTATAGGATATTGTTTAACTAAATTATAGTTATATTAATTTAATTATTATTTTGTATGAAGTTGGGATTTTTTAATCTTGCCATCTGGCAACACTGCCGTTAGATTGCAATCACAGGCACTTTCCTGCTCGCCTTTCGCATACTTTCGTGTACTTAAAACCGATATTATTGATGCATTAAGCATTTTAAATCTAATGTAAGTACAATAGAAAAATATTCTGTCACTTTTTATGGGGATAGACAAATTGAAATTATGTGCGATCATTTTGATATAGATCATAATGTTGTTTTATCAGAGTAGACACATTTGAAAATATTTTGTAATATCGTCAGAAAATGTAAGCAAACGTACAATTTCAGACTTAATTAAAATGTTTCCAGCTATTGGCAATATTTACTCCAATATAAAATACTTATTTTGCTTATCTGCTACATTGATAACTTCATCTGAAGACGTAGAGAGATTGTTTTCTAAAATAAGTTTAATTATTACAGATAAAAGAAACAGGTTGATGTTTCCAAATTTAAATTGCATTTTGCAAATTGCTGCAAATATACATGAAGAAAATAAAGAACAATTACTTTTAAAAGCTGTTGAGTTATATTTGTCCAAGAAAAAGAGAAGATTTGCCAGTACAAATTAATTCACATGTATATTGAAATTATACTGTAGCCTAGTCATGTAATAAAGTTACGTTATTATTCTCATTATTTTAATAATTGTGCATTGGTGTGATAGGCTTGCCTTACCCTTATCTTAAATGTATTCTGTATAAGAATGTACTTGTGTAAAAGATTAGAAAGTGACAAGTTCCTGTATCGTTTCAGTGTATCTGCGTATTCAGGGCGCTAAAAACATAGCCCTTCAACAGGCCATCCGCCCTGCCCTAATTTTTTTCCTAGATGAAACACTACGCCACTGTCCCTAACTCCTATGAGTAGAAAAGTGGCGTGCGTTTAACGGTATCAATGAAAGTTGAACCCCAGTCATTACTTTTGAAATAATGTAAATTCTAGAATAAATAATTTTATCCACTATAATTTTGCATCATATTTGTCCACTTTGCGTCCCACGAATACTCTGTGGGCCTATACTAGATCTGACCAGCGGCTTGAAGCGAAACGCGATACATTTACACACACACAGCCAAGCTTAACGGTGTCGAACACTGTATGCAAGGGGGGGGGAGTTAATGGGGGTCATAACCCCTCTTCTGTACTTTCTGCGTACGTTAATGGTACCAGACCAATCCTTCCGAATCTTATTAGCTTCAATATGATAATATAGCTTGAAAGTTATGCCTGGTATATATATTTGTATAGGCCCGTCTTAACAAATGTGCTAAAAAGATACTGACCCAAACAGGGGCCCCCAAATCAGTAAAAATAGTTTATTATATGTTTTTATTATTACAAAAAATCGAAAATTTAATAGTTGGTGAAAAAAAAAGGGCCCCGAAGGTTATCGAGTCCAGGGTCCCTTAAGACGGCCCTGAAATAGGGTAGACACTATGCTTCGAAGCTGTCCGGTTCACTGTTCCATCCTACCTACAACCAGGATGGAAGGTATTTGTGCGCAAAATGGCACTACCATCTTGTAAGCAAAATACTTCAGCACACGGAAAGTAAAGCAATGCATTTTGATCGATACTAATCAGTGCAAAAGCCGGTCCATTTCTTGTTTATACTATACTAGATTAGTTGGCGCCAGAGTGCATGCACAGTGAAAGCGTGGTGGGATAGTAAATAGAGCCTGCCTTCAAATCCACTGCCCTATCTCAAATACTAGTACTGCGCCTAGTACCGTTCCGAGGGGTTTAACATTAGGATAATAGCTGTCTTTGTCACTATAAGCTATCCACTGCCCCGTTTACTATCAGCTATTAACCAGCTCTTACAGCAGCAGTTATTAATTAATTTTCATCGCGGCCCACTTTAAATCATTTTTCGGTCATAGGGCCAGAAGATATGAAATCTAAATTACCTTACACACTATATACACATTGTGGGGTGGGGCTTATTCTCCCCTAGAAATTTTCTGATTCGATGAAATAGCAGAGGGAAGAGCTTTAGCCCTGTTTAGAAAAAAATTAGCCCCCCCCACCCCGACAAAATTTTCAAGTTTATCTTTTGCAACCGGGCCATACTGTTCGCAGGACGGATCGGGCCCCCTACTGAGAATCACTGTCTTACAGTATAACAGCAATGTTTGAACGGCCCATTTTGAGGACATTCAGAGGTTACAGAAAATGTGTCTCATACACCTGGTCAAACAAGTAATAAATGAGTAGAAAATGACCAAGCTTTCAAGGAGTGCCTTTCAAGATAACAAAGGACTATATTTGGAGCCAGCAGGTTAGAAACTTTTGAATACCACACCTTATGGGCATGGTAAAGACCTCTTCTTGAAAATATCACATACACATTAGGAACTATAAATACAAATCGCATTTTACGGCATGTCGTACAGTACGGGATTTCGAGGCATTAAGCAAAACCTCCCTTTTATCCGGTATGCATAATGTGCGGGAATACGGTATAAAAGAATTACCGAACCTAATAATATAGCAATTTTATGGACCGTAGCCAGAGCGCCACATAGTGGCCGGTGTAGCATTCAGGTAATACATAGAAAGTTGACTGGACGGTTGGTTAGGGCAGCAAAGGGCATTGTATATCAAACAAGGTGAGGAATGCGTAAGAAAGACCCCGGATCTTAAAATTTTTATGCAAATTCCCAAAGGTGGCGTTCGTGACGATTTTCACCGATTATAACCCAATATGTTTATAATGTTTGCGTCCCGGGACTGGTCACAAGACGTCGGCTTAAAACGTTCTTTGAACCACGATGCATGTACACACACACACACACGCACACACACAAGCTTAATTTGAATCAAAGTTGTTTGTTTGTTTTTTGGTTTTACGGCTCAAAGACTACAGTGGTCATGCTGCGCCGGGACCTACTGTTTTCCGAGGAATCCGAACCTCTTAAGGCCTAGGGAACCAAACCCCGGACTACAGTGAGCAGTGCGATCTTTATGAGATCTCTGAGTAAGCGTTCTTTTTGCACTGCTGGGAGTCGAACCCGGATTAGCCGCGCAATAGGAGAACGCGTTACCACACTGCGCCACCGCAGGGCTGAATCAAAGTTGGCCCAGAGGATCTGAAGGGAGAGTCGTATCCACTGAAGCGCACAGTCAGGGGCGCAAAGAGCCAACGAGGGCCCTCCAGGCTCCCTTTGATCGGCCCCATTGTCCCTTCCCTGAACAGCGGCACATTTTTTTCAGGGCCCACCGCATACGTCTTTGCCAGCGAGGGGCCACTTTCGGCTCTGCGCACAGTATCGCCCAGCTTTCAACACTAAAAACGCAGGCAATGAAATAACCGTTTCGGTTGGGAAATAAGCGAACCGATGAGCAACGTATCGAAACTTTACTTAAACTGTCTCTATAATTACTGTAGTTAAGTCCCAAAGAAGCAAAAAGCAAGCTCGACCTCGCACGACAACGTGTGAACCTCTCGGAAAAAAACAAGCAATGGAAGGAAAAAAACAAGCAAAAACCAGCCAAGTTCAAGGGGAGTGCATGCTTCCGGTCGCCTCTAGGGGGGAGGTGAAGGTAGCAGCCGGTCTTCCCTTCATTTTCTAGCGGTCAAACGCCTGTTGGGCAAGAAAAGAAAACATGGCAGCACAAGGAAAAGCAATCAAAACCGTGGCTAACGGGTTACATGACTGGCAGTGATTATGATGACCAAAACGTAAATTAATAATAATAAACAAAACGCAATGTCGGTGACGTTCGGGCGCAGGTAAGGAAGATAAGGTATGTTTTCGCAATTGGCTCTAAAATTGCAGAATTTGTTTGCATATAAATAGAATTATCAGAAACAGAATGAGTTCAACACAGTCTCCGCGAGGGTTCAACGCGCGGACACATGCCTCAATTCGGAAACCAGTGGACCTAAAATCGCGTTGTTTTATGAGCAATTTACTATCATTACATGGTGATGATACGTTCAGTTATTAGATTAGCGGGTTGGTTTGAAATGTCAGTTGTTCACGACACACCGCTGAAAGGGGGTCATCTAGAAGAGGGGATCGCAGTTTACTGCTACGCAGGATTTAAGCTGGCTCAAAACATGCTGTCGCAAAAATGCTAAAATGGGAAAAAAGTTGTAGCAAAATGCTAAAAATATTAGTTGCTTTCGTTGTTCCAAGAACCCTATCAATGAAATTATTTATATCAACGATGCTTAACAGGTGCTGTTAAGAATTTTGAAGAGGAAACAAAAAGGAACAAGAAAAGATCGCTGAAGTGCAAAACGGATATTCTGGAATCGAGGAATCCTGTTTTCAGAGAATAAACTGTGGTTAAAAATGCCTGTCGCATTTTCGCGATGGGCAATAATTTTTTCTTCGCATTTTCGAGCAACTCGTCGCATTTTGCGAAAAATGCGACTACAGCTTAAACCCTGCTACTACCCCTGAACAGGCCCGATTTCAAAAGAGGAATTGGACGAAAAAATGTTGAAGGAAGCAAAATTTCCCCTCATAAGGAATTTTATTGAGGAGGTAAACACCAAATCCCTCCCCTACCTACTGCACGGCCACGTTCTTGAACCACCATCGGGCATGAGAATCCAATACGAAATCATGCAACAGAAAAGCTTTTTATATTTCACAGAAAAAGGACGGCTAAGACACGCAGTTTTCGAAGGGATTTGGCGAACCTCTGAGGCTGGCTTGCTTACTTAGGTTTGCAAGGGTTTCATTGGGAAGGGTGGCCGCCGGAGGCGGCGCTGTAATCCCAGACAGGTAAAGACATTTAGTACCGACAAAACCAACAGCCTGAGGGGTTGGGAAAGAGATGGTGAAAGTCGACCATGGCCGGCATACAAGGATGCACCGCTCGTACTGATGTCGTCACTTAACGTTTACCGAATCCACCACACCAATTAGCCCTGATGGGCACTAGCCATCGCTTTATGGGACGGAAGAACACCCCAGGGTTGGCCGATGCTCCTACAGGAGCGCACAGGACCCGGATGGACGGGTGCGGGGAGCCGCAGGGCGGCAAAGGGCAGGGTGGAGACAAGTTCCGAACTCTTAACGCACAACCACCCATCCCAATCCAGTGGATTGGCCAATGTCCCATGGACTCGTAAGCAGAGTCAGGCTCTGCTAGGACACGAGCAGGAACCAGGGCCCACCAGTTCCGGACCGAAACGAAAAGACGTCCGCGCAGCTTTGGAGCCAGAACCGGTCTTGAACCTCTGTCGCTTGGGAAGTCAAACCCCGGCTCTTAGCGCATAAAAAAATACGTGTTCTACTACGCCATCAAGGGTTGAACCCGGGATTTCAACAAGGTGCAGAAGCTGATTACCACTACGTTACCAGGAATTGATTAGTTGTGATCTTATGGCGCAAGGACAGCAAAGGTCATTCTGCGCCAAGACTCAGGGATTGACGTGATAGTGATCATCACATTATCCACTGCAGTAACTGGTAATTACAGAAAATAACACCACCGCATACGCATTTTCATTACTCACATTATTCATATACAGTAAAACCTCTCTTAACGACCACCTGTACTCAGCGACCCTCCATTTTTTTCTGGAAAGGGATTTTCTCACCAACCACAGAACCAATGCTAAATTTACCTCCATTCAAAGACCACCTCTCTGTGCGACCACCTTTTCACGGAACTGATGGTGGTCTATAAAGAAGTAAGAAGAAATAGGTTCAAGTAAGGACAAATTTTCTTTTATGATAAAAGCATCTTTTCCAATGGGAAGAAATCAAAATGTGTATTTCCGTTGTGTATTATATTTATGATTTTAATATACGAGTATGTAACTGAAATGTATTTTTATACGTAAAGAATAAAAAATTGTATTATTACTATCTCCGTTTTTGTAATTTTGTAATTAGATTTTCTGCTATAACATTATAATTCTGCATAATTACACAAAATTTTCTTCAACACAATACCCCGAATCTAACCTGAGGTAAAGGTCGATAGCCTGACCAGCAGAAGCAAGGTAACTAACTAACCATGCAGTAAAAAAAAAAAAAAGGTTGCGGTTGACCAAAAGAGACTACCATCCCACGCTAATTTACATCTTTACGATACAAAGAGTCTTCACGAGTGGTTGTTTACGACGAAAAAAAAAAAAAAGAAGGTCGCTCCGTCTGATGTTCAAATGCAGGACGTAATTAAATTGTCTATTGATCGTTTGTTATTTTTTGTTGTTTTTTTCCCCCTAAACCCGCGACCGCGTGGAACATCCTGTGAGGAAAAGGAGTCAATCACAAACGGTTAAGAGAACTTGATTTACGAGCTCTGGCAGTAAATAGAATGGTAATTCCAGGAATTGTTTAAAAACAGGTAAAAAATAAAAACTATTTGAAACAAATATTATTTTTAACACTTTTTGTCTTCTACGCTTCGGTGGAATTGGAGAATAACATGCAGGGACGGACTGGGCTGCCGGTACGTCCTCATGGGCGATAGGACTTGCGCCCTCATGGGCTATAGGACTCGCGCCCTCCGATAATCTAATGTATGCACCCTTTGAGAGGACCCAGTCCGCCCCCAAAATCATGCACAATTTCTCCAAGAGGCTCCATAAAATGTATTTTTATACAGTAGGACCAGGACCGACGAGAGGAGGGCAGCAGGGGCTGTAGCCCGGGGGACAGTTTAAAGGCCAGCGCTGGCAAGGACTTAAGCTGTGGGGGGCGGTCCCCTCCCCCCTCTATTCGGAAGGCCAGAAATTTTTTTCTATAAATCCAGATTAACAAGATTTTGTACACTTTTAATATACAGTTTTTTAATTATTCTTCGTTAGCCCGTTCTTAATTATTTAAAAAAAAAAAATAGTAGCTTACGTTAATTTTTTCTTTTTCAGCAGTGATCTTGTAAAATAATTAAGTAATAGATGAGCACAAAAAACACATGAAAAACATGAGCACTTATTTCATACTTTTTGTTGATTTGGGAGCTCAACCCCTCCTTTCCCAAAAAGAAAAAATATACATGCCACTGCCCAGAGAAGGAGTTATAGAAGGGTCCGTCGAAATGAGCCCGTGGGTCCGCGTTGGCTCTCAGGGCCCATGAGTAGGACCCGGATATATAACGCAGTTCTTCAGCTCAACGGAGGAAAATGCTCGTTAAATCCATTTTGGAATTTAAAATTCCAAACTTTGTTTTTCCGAAAATTAAGTCTATATAGGTTAAATGTTAACGTGCTATGCGCATAGTGATATTCGATTTTGAATTCGCTGGAAATTTTAATGAACAACGTATTATTATTATTATTAACGGGCTGTGGATATTCATGTCTGTCATTACAATTCTGTAACGGAGATGGATTAACATTTCGTGTTTAGGAAAGACCGATTGTTTATACATCGCAAAAAAACAAAAAACTCATTGAATTTTTGTGTGAAGGCAAACCAATGTTTTCTTTTAGACATCAAACTGATCAGTCATTTTTGCTGGTTCAATTCGGGAAGCCTTGCTCGTTGAAAGCGATTAAATATTGTATTGCATTTTATATCAAATAAAATCTATATTTTCCTCTTTAAATCCGGAAACTTGTTACATGTAGGTTCATTATAAGTGGGTCCGACTGTATCTATCATTATCATTAATAACCATTATTTGTCCACCCAGGGCCGTCCTTAGCTGTGGGGCTCGGGGCAAAACATATTTCGGAGCCCCCATACATATATATATAGCTGGCATGAATATAGTATTATATATATACAATATATATATATTTAATATATATACAATATATATATATATACATATATTTAATATATATACAATATATATATATATACAATATATATATATATACATATGAGACAATATATATACAATATATATATATATACAATATATATATTTAATATATATAAATATATATATATATATACAACATATATATTTAATATATATATAATATATATATATATACTGTATGTAATATATTGTATATACTATATACAATAATGTATGACCACTAGATGGCACGAAATGCGAGATCTGAAGCAAAAATATTTTTGGGGAAATTTTCAATATTACAAAAATTAAAAATTTGAGAATTACGCTTCGCGGGGCCCCTAGAAGCGCGAGGCACGGCATATGGGCCCTGCCTCCTTCGCTAAGCCAAGAACGGCCCTGTGTCCACCATATTAGTACCTTGTCTGTCCACCTCTAGTACTGTATTAAAGTTTTTGGCAGGCCATAGTAGGACAGATGGTAGAATGCCCCCCTCCCAAAGATGATGGCCAGTCTAACCATGGGGATTCCAGTGAAATTTTAAAAAAGGAAAATACAGAAGTTTAGAGTTCCTTGTGAAATTTCACGCTGAGCATGGAGCTAGCCATCTGACATTGTATATTGACAACGATTTAAAAGGAAAAGTCAAACGAAAAATAAAAAGCTTTTTGATTGTTATGCCTATAGACGCTAGTAGGATTCTAAAGCGAATGCATGTGACTGCATGTATCATCTATGTGGGAGGTATTCAAGTATTACGTAAGCAATATTTTGGCCATTTCAACCCCCACCTCAGAAAGCAAAATTTAACATTGGCTAACATAGGAAAATAAGACCAACGGCAACTCCCCACCCCAAGGTGCTTACGTGGTACTTGAACCGTCCCAGTGTACGTATATAAACCAAAGTATAATGGCTGAGACGCCGAGATTGTAATTTTCATGAAGCTAATTGATTGATTGTGGTTTTACGGCTCAAAGACTACAATGGTCATGCTGCGCCGGGACCTACTGTTTTCCGAGGAATCCAAACCTCTTATGGCCTAGGGAACCAAACCCCGGACTACAGTGAGCAGTGCGATCTTTTATGAGATCTCTGAGTAAGCGTTCTTTGTACACTGTTGGGAGTCGAACCCAGATTAACGGGTTTCTTCTAAACTTAAACCAAACGATTAACTAAATTTCGTCAATCCTGCGCCCCTCATGGGCGCCCATATGGTGAAAGAGAGGGGATCATCCACAAGAATCTCTATCACCGGAACCGTACTACTTTCAAAAAGTTTTACAGTGAACGGTTTTCGTATGCTATCTTGTACATTCACTAAAATTCTCGACAGCTTTGAGGAGGAGGGGGTAATAATTCTTCGACCCCCCACCCAGAAGTACTGGTGTAATGGGCACCCATGCCCCCTTTGTTTCGGTTAACAAAGGTTGCACTGTATGGTGGAAGCCTTTTACGGCAAGTGACAAACTCACCACGCTGGCTGTATAGCTTCGTGTGTTGGGTTTATAGTTTAATATGAAAAATCTGAAACATCGATCCCGCAGCTGGTCACAATGATGTCATCCTCCCAAAAACAGACCGCTCTGCTTGCTACGTAACTTGGGTGATAAGACGGGTCGGTTGCAGATTTAAAGATGGAGAAGACAAATAGTAGGAACGACGATATAAATGGATAGTCGTTTAGATTTGTATCTTTATTACCCAAGGACAATACAGGTCATGCTGCGTGGGAAGATGCAGTTTTTTGATGAATTCGGACGTCTACTGCCAGGGAAACAAACCTCAGATAACGGTGGGTAGGAAATTGAAAGGGTTCTACGATACTAACCCAGGTTAATGACAGAGATAGACGAATACGTTACCGCTTCATCATCCTAGGGCAACAGCAGGGGAGGATTTATGGGTCATTCAAAAGGGGGGCAATTAATGACTTGATTTTTGGAAATGATACCTCATTGGACCTTTACCTTGTATCTTTTCAATGTTAAATTTTCATTGGGGGAGGGGACGATTGCCACCTCCCTAAATCCGCCCCTGGGCAGCAGCAGACATACATTTTCCCGAGAAATCCCGACCTCTTAAGGCTTGAGAACTAACCCCCGAACTACAGTGACCTTAGCTGGACTTGCGCTATAAAACAAAACAATACCTAAGAGAGGAAAAATCGTGGCAACTAATTGAATCTGTGTACAAAACACTCATTATTTATACGACAGTAGCGATTAATATAATAAAACAATAGAAAGCAACGAAGTTAATTGGGATTTAATATTGATTCTAGACATGGAAGTATAATAATACTAGAGAAAACACCATCACTTGAATTAGTAATCGGGTTGTCAACGAGCAGGGAGTGAGAGATACCAAAAGGAAAAAATGTCTTAGTCAAATTCTCAAATGGTTGTTCTACGGGGATTCGTTTTAGGGCCTATTCTGTTTATTTTATTTATAATACAATACTCACTAAATAAATCGTTATCGGAAACAAGTAAACTACTCTATGAGCCGAATTTCAGGTAGAAAATATTCTCTATCAAAATAACAAGACCATTCGCACACAACAGGATCTAGTTAATAATGGGATAGTGGTAACCAACAATATAGTTACTCACAAATGACGTCACTTTTTAGCCGTTATCAAAATGTATGAGAATATGCTAATAATCTGATGGAATAAATATATATATATATATAGTGTGTAATTTTACATGCAACAAATAAATATATAGAAATTAATAAAACTCGGGAACTTCGTGCTGACATTGATATCTCTGACCATGATTATTCACAAAGCATTTCGTCGTTCAATCACCGTCAAATGATGTATGCAAATGCAAAATGGATTAATAACACGCTCATGTGGTTCTTAAGAAACCACAAATCACTAGAGTGTTGACGTTTCTAAATATATGTCCACAATGAAAGCTCTTGACGTATCGCTCAAAGAAAGGCAAGAGCTTTGTCATCGAAATTTGAGGCCACCATCAAAAAGATTAGAAAACTTGCATACATCGAAGTTGAAAAGAAAAAATTTTGTTTTCAAAGGCGTAGGATCCAACGACCCATAACTACAGGCCATAAGAAAGAGAAAATAGCCAACGAGAAGTCAAATTAGCATGGAATCAAACTTTTCCTTGGCTGATCAAACTAGAGCGCAATGGTCATTTTGATATTTCTCCCGTTAGATACGCAATCTAATGGGAATAGTTTCGGAGGCCTCATTTGCATGAGAAGTGTACCAGACCGTATAAACAGTTGCAGTGAGCGGTGAAGTCTGGGTTCAGCCCCTTCCAAACCGCAGACCCAAACTTTTTTTTTTCCAAATAATGGCATCGTTTACTACTGTCCGTTGCTCATGACAACAGATCGAAACGACCCTTTCAAAAATAGTCTTTTGTCGTGACAAATTACCGAACAGCTGTTCGAAAGTTGAAGAACTCCTTCTGATTGACCAAGAAGCTTTCAAACAGCCCAAAAAACACATCAAGAAAGTAATAAATAATAATTAACACAGGTCATGGATCCTCTATAACTGGTGTTATTAAGATTGCGCATTTCACAAGCATTCAAACCCAGATACATAACATTAATAACTGCTATTAAGTCTTCACGAAACACGGAATCTTCTGTTAGTTTCCTCTCAGTTTAACAGAGTTTTCACGCAATCATGCGAACACTTCAACAAAATAATTAGGCAGAAAGAAATTCAATGACTTCTTATGATGACTAGAGTAGAACAACACACATTGACCAAAACCCTATCTGGAAAAATAAAAAGAAACATGGAAATGAACAAATGCGGAAGAAATGTTACTATAGCAATGCCCTTATTAGACAGACCCACACAGAAATAACTCTTTAACAAAGAATCTATGGTAAAATCGCACGCAACTGCTGAAACTCCAACAAGAACACCATTGGGGAGTGGCTCCACCTCAATTTTTAGGGATTATCCATCAAGCAATGACGTTTCTGAATGGATCTATTTATTGAAAATACACAAATGACTCCATTCTCTTAACTTTAGTCGAAAAACAACGTTTAAGCTGGCCCATTTTCGTCAATACAGTTCGATGGGTGTTGTGATGTATATGGAAGGATCTGGGAGTAATTGACTGTTACAGAATCTGCAGCGAAGTGCGCAAATTATTAAAATACTGGTTAAAATGATAAATTAAGAAGGAAAGAGTCAGACAGAGGAGAGATTAGAAGCACATTATAATGGTCGTTTATTGTGAATGGTTCTTTAGTTTGGAATTCTATAAAATTTTGCCTTGGTAGACATAGTGGCGCTGGTGGATATCGACTTCACTGAATACGGAAACGTTTTCCGTATTTTTTAAATTTTAACGTGTAAAAAATACCAAAAACTATTCTGAATCATAATTATGTAACAGATGATTTGCTTAGTTTTTGAATAGGCATTCAAATAAACACTTAAAATAGAGATATATTTCACTAAGTAAAACAGGCGTTAAATCGCCAAGCTCTCATTCTCTTAAAACAGATTTACTTCATCCCCATTGTGCTTTCTTCGCCCCCTCTCCTTTGTACGCAAGTGGGCGGTTTTTGACGTACGCATCTGGGATGTACGCATGAGCAGTCGCAGCCTCTCAGATTAAGTGGGGCCCGGTGCCGAAGTAATTTTGGCGCCCCTTACTACTAAATATGAATTTTATGATGTAACGAGTAACTTTTTTATATTATTCATTTTTACAGAGTATACATTACAAATTTTTTTGCAAATGTAAAAAAAAAATGCGAAGGCATGATTTCTAATGACCATCTGTAAGGAGGGGCTTCGGCGCCCTTACGCGATGATTAGGCGGGGCCACGACCCCCTATGGATGTACTCAAATGGACTATAATCACTTTTACGTCGAGCTACAGCTCATCAATCTTCGGGTGTATTATGATTACATTCCCAAATCAAATTTATTACATCTTAACGAAATCCCAATCCTGCATAAATCAATGCTATACACATTGAAGCGCCCAAATGTTAAATAGCGCTTGAAAGTTTTCTTGATTCTTGAGTATGGCACCTCAATGCTCAAAGATTAATTTAAGTTGGGATTGTTGACTTCACGGGACCCTTAAATCACAATATAACAACACACGTTTACGCAGAACTTGAATCCCGTAAGCATTTTCTACATACTGGTATCAGCTTTAAATGTATACAAATAGGCAAACGACGTCTGTTTGCTATTGCCACGTACACTACCTGGAGAATTAGAGACGGATCTACAACAAAATCGAGTATTATAAAATAATCATGGGAAAAATATGAGAAGATTTGTTTCATTTCATATATTTTTCTCACTTTATTTCCAGGATTTTCTATTTTGCGTGCACCGACTCTTCAGTCTGCTTATCGGCCCATTAATTGCGTGTGACTGGGCTGCTTATGTCCCGAGAGCATTATTCAATTTCTATATATGCACACGCCAAACATGCATGCACTGCCAGTTTTAATCAGAGCACCATTTACTTTATAGACCATATCAGCTCCAGCTGGATTACACGTTATAAAATCAATATAGCACACACTAGTTCGCATATTCTGCAACAGAAAAGACGGTGCTCCGAGGAACGAATGTAACATTTGATAAGCCGCTAACTAATCTGTCAAGGGTGTCAAGAATACGACATAAACCAGAACTCTCAGCTGTATAATCAAGTCTGCTAGTTTTACGATCAGGCCTACGATACGACTACCAGCAGTCACAGTTCATCGCCCGATATACCTTCCAGCCCTTCTCGATATAGGTGTTAAGACTCAAACATCCTCTTCAAGAAGTGAACATTACCAAGCTTCTTCCCCTGTTAATTAGTTATTCGAGGGCATATCGTCAGAAAAAGGATCGATGGTGGCTTAGTGACCTTTGAATCTCGAGGGTGAATTAGTAACTATAATGTTCCACAATCTTAAAATGCATAGTCCCTGGGCAACGATTTTTCTTTATATTTTACGGTTCAAGAAAAGCAACATTCGTGCTGCGTCTAATCTCACTATGTAAACATAATCATTTCAAATCTCTGAATGTAAAACAAGACCGTAAAAGAGTAAGTTTTCTGTCGTAAGTAGAAGTAAACCACATGGTGACGTCATCATACCATTAACTTCCGACACAAGGAATTCGCTTAGTGAGCTTCGTTTGATAACAATCGAAACTCAGGAAAGTAAAAAAAAAAACCACTTCAGATGGTTTCCCTGGGGATTCGAACCCAAGACCAAAGAGCAAGAAGAAACGACTCACTACACCAGATAGGGGGATGATAACTTTATCAGATAAGACAGCTTTAAAAGACGGAAACTGCAGGAATCCCTATAGAGTGATTTTTCCCTTTCACTGGCAACAGTGATTGACATTAATGCTGATGATTATAATGTGGAAGTGATTCCATGGGGGAACGGGTTTTTTCAGTTACTTTGGGGAGTGGGGGCAGCTTCACTAATACATTATAATGCACATTTTTCCTTCTTGGCATTTACAGCCAGACCATTGTTTCTTCTCCCCACGTTTAGACTGGTGTTCCCTCTTCAAGTCTAGCCAACAATGCTCAAAGAATTCCAGAATTTTCTTATTCAAGGTTAACAAAAGATTGTCTACAGCTTCTATGGGGAAAAGAACTATGTTAAATTTGTGCCTTTACATGAAAAGAAGGAGTCCTCTCCTAACTCTGTGTGTTTTTCTCCTAACTCTGTGTGTTCCTCCCACGGATGCTTGAATCAAACATATTATTACAAAATAAGAATAAGTTCTTTACTGCTTGGACAAAGTTTGCTGCATCTTCAGTCCATGTGCTTTTAAAATAATTTAGTATATTGTCTAGTTAAGGCATTGTCTATTTAAAATACTATAAGACATTGTCTAGTTAAAGTACTTTAGCGCACTGTCTATATAATTAAAATACTTTAATGTTTGTTTAGGTGTTTTATGGCGCAAGAGCATCTGGGCTATACTGCGCCAAACATGGTAAAATACTTTAATGTACTGTTTATATACTTAAAATATTTTCTCTCCACTACCCCAGATTTAAAACCACGAACACCTGATTATTAAGCGAATTGTTTGTATTAGATGCGACAGATCTTTTATTATAATGTCAATAATGAATTCAGAAATTATATAAAATGAATCCAAACAATATTAATAAATAAAAAGAGTACACGGCGTATATCCCTGTTTACATTTCTTTTTAGAATATGAAATTATTTATTCGAGAGGGTACCTCTCCCGTACCTTTGAATGTGCCTGTCTTCAGTGGCGTACGCAGGGTGTTATTGGAGTTGTACCCCCAGTGAAATTTGTAAATTTATAGGAATATGCAGTTGCTGCTCTGTAACCCCCCTTACGAACTTTCTGCGTACGCCTATGCAAAGGGGCTCACACCACCCTCCCCATTGGCTATCAAAGCCTATTTTCTATACAACCGTATCACATACTGGGATTACAGTGCTGTCTTTTGGCGGCCACCTTTCTCCATTAGATTTATGCACAATCATCATCATCAACCGCATTACTCGATCACCTTTAAAGCTACATGCATGGAACTAATAATTAAAAATTAAATTAATTTAATTCCGTGGCTACATGAGCCTGCCTTATGAAGTTTGAATTGCTGCGCCTCCGCCTGTCTCAACTATTTTTTCTTCTTCCAACGTTACAGATATTGTCTGCTGGCTCCATATTTTCCCCACAAACTTAGAATTTAATGTCAGAAGCACTGAAGGCGGCACAAAATGAAATTAAGAAAGCGAGGACAGCAGATTGTGTGCAAGAAAATCAATTGCCAAAAGCATAATAAAGTAAGAAAAGTAGCCAACTAAAAAAACATGAGAAAAATTAGGTTTTCCAATCGATGGAAAGCAATCTATCGATTCTAAAATTTGAATCTTACGGATCTGGTTGGTCGTATTTTTATGGCGCAAGGGTCATTCTGCGCCTCTTAGGGGTTTGATTTCACGTGTCGAATCGTTTGAGACAGGACAGAATTTGTTGGGGCCGGGCCCTCGTGCGTCTTATAAAAAAAGAATTTACCGGGCCAGGGCCTCATAAAGGTTGAGAAGCACCACAGTTCAAGATGCCGCATAAAATAGAAATACTCGATGCAGTAACGGAGGGAAAACAGGAAAGCAGTAGAATCACCAAGGGTAACAAACAACAGCAGAAGCACGGGATTTGTTTTTACAGTATCTTGAGGGGGTAAATATAATAATCTTTTTGCTCCCTCCGGGGAGGGGGTATAGCTTTTCCGGCCTCAATTCCGCGCTTGAAAATAAAAACAATCAACTGTTGCTCCCATATTAACTTGGGGACCAACAACGTTTAAACTGTCGGCGGATTATCTGCAAAATGATCCTTCTTTTAGCATTCTGAGATAATTTTTTTAGGGCACCGGCCCAAAGGAAAAACTAACTGAAGCCTCATTTAAGACCCCCCCCCACGCTTGTAACCGTGTCCATGTTTGAAAGCTTTTAGGATTTTAACTCCGGTATATAATTTCCATGGCTTCGGAAAGTAAGGGGTGTGATTTCCACATGTCGAAGGGGGCGTACACTTCGCCGCAAACGGGAGCTGACAAACGTTATGGCTATTCAGGTCATGGGGTTTAATTTTTGCTATATATTTCAAATAGTAGTTCCTTCGAAACCAATTACCATGCATTATCTGGCAAAGCTAATACGGACGCTGTAGAACAATAATAATAGAATCACACATCCAAAGAACGTGATGACCCGAAAAAATCCAACGCCAACTTTTGCTTATGAACTCTGTCGGGAAAAAAAAAATGGTTAAAGGCGCTTTTTCATTACCATTATTCTATATTACTGTTTATCCATGTTTTAAGCCGGCATAAATAACTGGCATTGTGATTTTTTACAGTTTAAGATTGGAGTTTAGTTCCGCCAGGGGTCGGGCAATCGCTAGCTCAGCAACATTATACTAGCCGACACACCTGGCTACATTTGAATGTCACGATGTAGCGGGGGGGAAAACAAATCTACGTGAATAAATGGATCACAGGGAGAAGATGATAACATTTAGCAGATAAACACAGCTTCAAAGTGTACGTAAGCCGATCTCGTCGAAAAACGTAAATAACGTACCACTTTGGCGCAGTGTGCAAATCAGGCATTTGTTGGATTTTGCTACTGATTACGGATCTCTCTCAGGTGATAGCCTATCTCTCGGTATCCGCTATCTGCCAAATCAGAGGCCCGAAACCCAGCTTCGTGGTGGATTCTGAATGTCGCCAAATCACGCCAACGAACCGTAAAAATAAAACTAACATCTTTCCAATCACCCGCTTTTATATCCGTCGAGATTTGCTTACCTAAGCATGATGATCTAAACAGTGGAAGCTTTCAATAAACGTCCTGTTCACGCGGGTTCCCAATCATGTAGTTATAAAAACGCTAATTTGTTCGTTTCATTGATATTGCATGAATATGTTATAAATACCCCCATTCCGATTTTTGCATTTGAGCATGTCTTTAAACATGCGCTGCGAAAGATCAGCCGCCCAGCTTGTAACAAGACGCTGCATCAATAGCGTAAACTATTCAAAACTCATGGGGGAGGGTTCTGTGCATATATGCCCATATAGCAGCAGGGGCCTGCCCCCCCAGCCGTTCAAAAAATTCGATTTTTCCGATTCTGGCTGTGCAATTTCGTATATGTAATTTAAATAAAGGGAAATTTTTAAATTTCATTAAATATTTATGACTATTATTAGATTTTGTTTAATAAAATAACGAATAGAATAGGCGCAACAAACCACTATTCCGATGAATTATAAAATATTTAATAAAAAGAAAATTAACTATGTGAGGGATTTTTATATTTTTACTTTTATTATTTTACTTTATAATTTTTAATCATAGTTCTAGTTCTTTACCCACCCACCCCTTAGCAGCGTGCTTTTTTTTCTCTCTCGTACGCCTACATACAACGACTATGCGAGACTTTCTGACTTCTACACATGTTTGTGAAATGCGTCAAAAGTTTGATAAATAATCATAAAAGTTTTACAAATAAGATCATAAAAGTTTTACAAATAACAAAAGAAATACGTGAGAACAAAATGAAGGGGGGGGGGGAGTGATAATCTGTTATACAATAATTTAATATAATTCACTGGTTATACACAGGGCCAGTTGCAACCAGTGCGGAATCCAATTTGGGTTATCTTTAGAAGTCCCCCCCCACCCGCAACCACTTGTACGATCACAGCATATACAACCCCCATTTTTTCCTCTTATGAGCTTTTTGTTAATGATTGTTTTATATAGACCTTAACACACTTTTATAGACATAAGTGTTTTATATAGACCTTATTTCAACAGGTTATAAAAACGTCATATACGCATGTTTGTATTATGAATCAAATGGACGGCGCCACTGACGTATGCACGAGTGTATTAATGGGGGTTGCAATCTCCTCATTGCAATGAAATTTTGTATATTTAACATAGAAATATGTGAGTTGTAGCTCCGTATGCTTAACAGAAATTTTCTAGGGAATTAGCCTCCCCTAGTTGCGCCAGTGGAGGGGGGCGGGCGGCAAAACTCGTTGCCCAGGGAGCTTCGCACCCTAAATCCGGCCTTGCGTGAGACCCATATCCCAAAGCAAAAATTTAAAAAAAAAAAAGTAAGGAACTGAGGATTTTTTTCGGAAAGATTTCAGTAGTAAATTTTTAGTGAGTTCCTTAAACCGGCAATATGTAACTAATAATAAACTCAACGTTTCAAGAAAAATCAGATATTTATTCAAAAAATTTAATAGTAATAAATTACCTTAGTGCTTAAAAATGTTTTGTATATAAATTTGTGTCTTGATTTTTCTTTCGCAGATTCATCAATTACTTTTTGCAGTATCTATTTCATCCAAAATTTTTTGTTCTAGGTATAATATGGCCATGTTGTTCAATCTGTCTTCTCCTATCGTACTCCTTAAATAGTTTTTAACGCGTTTTAAAATTGAAAAATTCCTTTCACCTGTTGCATTTGATATTGGCATTGTTAAAAATATTTTCGAAATAATATCTACATTAGGAAAAGTTCCACTCTCTTTATACACTTCGAACTATTATTCAATAGCACTTCTGGCTATTTATCAACACTTCTGATTATTCATTGATCGCTTTCCTACACTCATTACCTCTCCTTTATTAACAACATATATTAATCATTTTTGCAAATGTTCTTGCAAACTTCCTTTATCATTTATAACTTTTTAATATCACTTGAGATATTATATCGGGCTTCCAAACATAAATTTTTTTACCATTTTTAATGTAGATAATTATTTTTCCTAACCTTTACAAAACTAGAATAAGTAGTATTTACAATTCGATTGGACTCTTTACGTCCTGGTATATATATCCAAGCGATAACTACTCACTGATAAATACTTCAATAATAATGGTGCACCAATAATCCCATTGATTGCGTACCCCATAATACGCAAACACTTTCTTTCCTTTTCAAGTTTCATTTATTATATAATAAGTATCATTTCTTAATAATAGTTCGACGGGAGTTTTAGAAAAATTAATACGATCGGAGCAGGACATAAACGTCCTCTCCTTCTCGAAGATTTACCCAGAAGCTTTGATTTTTGCACGGAAATATTTTTTAAACAACGATCCAATGACGTCCAATTACCTTTTAGCATTCTCGCGCTCAAGTACGTGTGTGTGTATACACACACACACAGGATAAGTATTAAGGCGCGTGCCTATGGGTCATATCAAAGTCGTTCTTCTCAACTTTTCATAAGAAAAATACCGTTACTGAGAACATGGTTTCCGCCATTATATAATTTTAATTAACTTATTTAATTATACATCGTGAAGCTACATTTAGGACTATAGCTTGGATTATACGCACTTATAAACCAGCAAAATACGCACTAAAAACCTAGAAATATGCACCGAAGAGCATCAAAATATCCATATAAGTGCACTTAAAATGAACAAACATACACCTAAAATGAATAATTATGTACTTAAAAAAAATTTTACGCTTGAAAATCTTATGTACACTATTTTAAAACAAATAGATTTATTATTAACCGCCGAGTAGAGAAATTCGTTATGCATTAAATCATATTTATATAAATCGAACACTACGCAGATTAAATTAAACAACAAACAATCAACGTTTATTGGCGTAGTGATACCGACGCCGATGGTATGGCGTGATTAGATGGTGAAACGTTCGAAAGAAAATAAATATTTCTGCCTTCGGTGGGACCTGAACCCACGACCTTCCACTTGCCGGGCGGAGGCTCTACCCACTGAGCTACGAACGACAATATCTAATCTCTTTACGAACGTATATAAAGACTATTTACTGATGCCAGTTATTTCGCAGAATGGTGTAGTACATGGACTACTTTTTAAACCAAATTACGAAGAGACCGGTATTAAAAAATTGATCGAAATACAGTATATGTATTTATATAAATCGAACACTACGCAGATTAAATTAAACAACAATATTAATCAACGTTTATTGGCGTAGTGATACCAGCGCCGATGTTATGGCGTGATTAGATGGTGAAACGTTCGAAAGAAAATAAATATTTCTGAGTTCGGTGGGACCTGAACCCACGAATTAATTCGATCGATTTAATACCGGTCTCTTCGTGTTGGTTGTCTATGAATGCCGAAAAAGTCTTAATTTGAAAAAAAAAAAAAGACTACCTTCAGCAAAGTCCCTACAGACACGATGCCCGATTCATCCGCTACGTTAAATCGGCATTAAGAGGGCCGACTTTAAGAATGGAACTACAGCATTTTGACAAAATAAAACAGAACATGTGGAATTGTCAATACTAGATTCAAATTTAAAATGTGAACATAAATTGTTTTTGCTTTGTTGCCTGATCTCACCCGCGTTCACGGAGGTGATGGGGGGGGGTCCCCCCCCCCCCCATGCGATGTAATTTTATATATACACATATGAATATATGGAATTGTAGCTCTGTCATCCTTCCTTATGAACTTTCTGTATACGCTAACGTCTGAACTCCTTTATTAAACTAAATCTAGGAATTATGCACTTTTGAAAATCCATAGAAAAATATCTTGATTTCTAAACACGATCCGCTTCTAATTTCAATTCAAAGATTTATCTCTGATTATTGATATCCTCTTAAAATATCGGCTATTGCGCGTAACACATAAATCAAAGTTTATGTTATAAACCCGGGGGGGGGGAAGAATGTAATATCAAAAGAAGTCCACCTTAACAATAAAAACAAAAAACTACCTCTTAACTACCACTTGACATCATCAGAAAAATATGGGGGGGGCTACAAAACAATATTTAATAGTTGTATTAAAATTAAAAATAAACATCGGGGTTACTTTAACATTAGATCAATGTTTCAACAGTTTTTATTGCAATAATGGATCTTCCAGTAAATATTAAACACGGACCAGGCAGTAACCTCCACAAATTAGGGACGTATATGATCCTGTAATTTAGGGGGATTTCTTGCTGCTGCTGCTGCAGACTTTATTCAGGGAACACAACGCTGCCTGTTGTCGTCACCTTTCCCATTAGCTCTTAGCATAACAACAAGCCTAGAATGCTGTAATATATGCAACGATGTAAAAGAAAATAAACTGCCCAATATCCTGATACAGAATTTACAACAGCTGTCATGATCGGCCTTCCCCATGGTAGGCCTTACCACATACACACATTTACCAGTTTCAAAACTTGTGATTTCTTCACATTTAATTCTGTTTGGAAAATCTGATCCCATCGTATCACAACGTCTATGAGGAATAGAAGGCTTTGAACACGAAACGACCAGTGCGGCAAGAACAAGACTTGCCGGCAGTATTTGTCAACAAACACACTGGTCAAAACAATATCCACAGCGTGGTATTTTAAATACTATTTTAATAAGAAAGCCGGATGACGGAATGGTGCTACGCAAATAAAAATAATAAATTGTTATGTGTAACTCACCGACAACAGATAATCTGACAGTCGACCGATGTATAGTACCATCCTTGTGGATAGAGACATGCGCTGTATCGGACAAACAATAGCAAGAACAGGAGTCAGAATTCCACTCGTTCACCATACATTTTGCACTTTGGAAACACACTGCCCAAGCCTGTTCTTCACTAATAGGGGCATTGAATGCCCTCAAGATGTTGGACAATTTGAGACTTGCATTTTCATCCAACAAACACGGCGGAGACTCAAAACAGTCATCCGCCATGACGTGTGAACGCGCATCGAACTAGCGCAAAGCAAACCGACATCAATGCGGTCCCAAGCTTGGCGGGGAAATTGTACTTAACGAGCACCAAACGGTCATTTTTAGCAGCCAATTCCATACACAGCTGCCGCCAAACAGCTTTATCCGGAAGCAAAGCACTGATTCCGGAATTGATTTTTTATTTCAAGGATAAATACAGGTTTCAAAACCTTGGGCTAGAGGTCCAACCAGAGCCGACGAGGGGATGGGCAGCCTGGGGACCCATGCTGTAAGGGCCCGGCCCAGTGAAGGGGTCATGGGGGGGGCCGATGGAAGTGAGTGAGTCTGGGGGTCCAATGTCCAGCCACTGCAAAGGTTCTGCTTTGTAGATCCCATAAAGCAGCTTACGTTAAAATTTTATTTTTTGCGAAAAACAGGATACGATTTTAAGAGGACGGACCATCTTAAAACCTATAAAGAAATATTTGGATCTCTGCTACCTATCTTCCATTTCAAAATAAAAATACATAAAAATGACTGGATATTCATAATTTTTTACTCCATCATTTCGGGCACGAAAACTAATTCTTATGCATATTTATATGCATTACATGTCGTAAATAACACCATACGTACAATGTAAAATAAAGTGCGTATGTAAAAAATGAACATAATCCTTTTTTTGTCTTTATAATATTTTATTTCTTTGCGATTGGCGCAGTATAGCCCAAATGCTCTTGCGCCATAAAATATCCAAACAAACAAACAATCATTTTTTCTCCTGTCTATTTACCTATTCTTTTTTTACTTTTACAAATCAATCATGTTTAGTAAATCAGAACTTTAAAGTAAATGGTGGATTACTATTCACTCGATTCCTCACAACGGACAGTAGCGTTTGTGTAAACCACGCCAATACACTCCACGCCAGGGGCGTAGGAATTTAAAAATTATGGGGGGGGGCTCACGTAGTTTTATAACAGATCATATGATATGGCACTAAATAGAACCACGTATCTTGCTGTCCAATAGGGGAGCCTTGAGCCCCGGAACCCCCATTTCTACGCCACTGCTCCACGCAACATTAACAACTACGCCCCACAACGTTATTAATAATATTAACCAATTATTGTTTGGTTGGTTGGTTGTTTTATTTGGGGAAGTGGCTTTACCGTTGTTCTCTTCTCCCAACATAATGACGTAATGATAGGAAATTCAATGCTACCCTATGTGATAACTGAGGCCTAGATTTCTATGCACTTGCATGTTTCGTATATTTCTGCATATTTCGCCATATTTTTTGTATTTTGGAGATTTCTGCAAATTTTTCAAGAGTGTATTTTTTAATCTGCTTGCAATTGAAACAATTAGATTAATTTGACGTTTCTTTTTTTTTTTTTTTAAAGGTCTCTCTTTAAAAAAAAATAATAAAATGAAATTTTGTTTAAAGATGAAAAAAAAGTGCTACGGAATGTTTCCATTTTAAATAATATAATTAGATAACATTAAAGTTGGAAAAAATAATTTTATGTGCCTTCACATTTCTGTGCCAATATTTGTCAATATGCGTAATACCTTCCAAATCAAGACCAAGTGCAATATTTTCCAGTGCAAGCCATGGTGCCGACAGGTATAGGAAAGAGAAGGCCATTGCCCCCCCCCGTATTTCGATTTTCTTTTAAAAAAAAAGGTAAAATTAAAAAGGTATGGTAGAAAATTTCCATTTTTAAGGCCTTTGTCACCAAATTTCACCCCCCGGCGTAGGCCGTGTCCAATCCAATGCCTATGATGCTATATTTTCAAACATATCTCTGTACGTATTTCATACATTTTGGTACGCATTTTGTAATAATTTTGCTCATAATCATATTCAAGGACGTAACAAAGTGATATTTTTTATGCATTTCAGTATATATGTTATGCAATAATTTCAAGAACATTTGCACTGTTTCAATAAATTGTCATTTTATACATTTCGAAACATCGCTTATGAGTAGGGTCCAGATTTCTATGCACTTGCATATTTTTGCATATTTCCATGCATAGTTTGTAATAATTTCGAGCATATTTGCATATTATTTGGGCTAAATTTTATGCATAAAAATCCAGGTCTTATTAATAACATTGCTTTAATGTTGAGGAGCAGGTGGGTAGAATTGACTATGCCGAAGAGAAAACAGCACTTTTTTTTTATGTGACGTCATTGCTAATTTTGACACAAAACGTAGATTTTCACATATACACACACACAAATGTCACAACATTAAATTTTAAGTGAAATCTATCTTTGGTTAGTACAGATTTAAAATACAGGTGTATACTTCGATTAGCGGCGAATTTTTAACCTTGCGATGTTTGACAATAGCAATAGTTTAAAAATCAGATCGATAAAAGCATTAAAAATTATGAGAGAAATTGAAGGTATATATTCTGTGTTAGTTCTGAGGCATGGCCTATTAACGATACTCTTTATGTGTATTTTTTCCTTATTATGTATATATTTCTATTTTCAGAATGTTTTCTTTACTATTTCCAATACACCATGTGTTCAGTATCCCTAAGAAAACACCCGTGTGTCTAATTCTTAAACTTATTTAGAAAAATGGAAGCTGTTTTAAAAAATTAGAATTACTCATCTCTCTCTCTCAGAAAATTTGTCGTAGAAGTAAAATCTTTGCATCGCGCATGCACAAAGTCAGTGCAATGACTTTAGAAACCTTTAATGAGCGCCTCTAATGTATCACAATGTTTGAATACTTGAAATTTAATTTGTTTGTGTAAACTTCCTTTGATTATTTAGTATATTATATCATACTGCCTTTAATAGATTTATATAAGATGTTCTGCATTCATAGTTCATCTTTCAGAGAGCCTTGAAATATGTGTACATATACACTTATACCGCCTAAGCACGGCCCTGCATATATATATATCATCATCATCATCATCATATTCAACCATTATCTATCCACTGCTGGATGAAGGTCTCTCCAAATGCTTTCCACACAAGTCTATCCTGAGCAATTCGCTTCCACGTCACCCCAACCTGTTTTCTTATTTCATCCACCCATCTAGTTTGAGGACGTTTTCTAGGTCTTCGGTGGTCTCTTGGAATCCAGTTCAGAATTTCTGTTGTCCATCGTTGATCAGTTCTTCTTGCAATATGCCCAGCCCATCGCCATTTCAGCCCTTTTACTTTAACAATGATGTCCTCTACTCTAGTTTGCTCTCTCACCCAAGTGTTTCTTTTTCGATCTCTCCTAGTTATTCCAAGCATGCACCTCTCCATGCTCCTTTGCGTTGTCTGTAACTTTCGTATTGCTCCAACTGTTAGACTCCATGTCTCTGATCCATAAGAGAGGACTGGCAATACACACTGGTTGAAGACCTTTCTTTTTAGACACAAAGGCAATTTCCCCTTCAGGATAAAACTGTTTCTTCCAAATGCACTCCAGCCAAGTTTAATACGTCTGTTGAGTTCTTTCATAATGTTGCCATCCATTGAAATCAGCTGGCCAAGGTAAATATATGAATCAGCAATTTCTAGCTCAATGTTGTCAACTTGTATTTTTGTTTCCTCTACAAAATTATTGAACATGATCTTAGTTTTTTGTAGGTTCATCTTGAGTCCAACTTCTTTACTTCTAGTTGAGAGCTCCTGTACCATGTCTTGGAGTTCTAATGGGTTCGTTGAAAAAATAACAATGTCATCAGCAAACCGCAAATGATTTAAATATTCACCATTTATTTTTATTCCCTTGTTATTCCAATTTATCTGCTGAAAAATCATCTGTAAAGCTGAAGTAAAAAGTTTTGGAGAAATGGTATCTCCCTGCCTCACCCCTTTGCCAAGTTTGATAGTTTTGGTATCTTTATGTAACCGAAATTTTGCACTTGCATTTTTATACACACGTTTCACCATGTCAATGTACACATCCTCAATGTCTGTTGATCTTAAAGAGTTGATGACTGCTGATGTTTTAATAGAGTCAAAGGCCTTCTCATAGTCAATAAATGCCACACACAATGGAAGTTCATATTCATGTGTTCTTTCAATTAATTCTCTTAATACTTGAATATGGTCCACTGTACTGAATCCACTTCGAAATCCAGCTTGTTCTCTTGGTTGAGCTGCATCTAATTTTTTCTGCAGGCGATGTGTTAGCACTTTTGTGAAGATTTTATAAATAGCAGGTAACAAGCTAATTGGTCGGTAATTTTTTAAATCCTCTTTATCACCTTTTTTATGCAAAAGAATTACTGTTGCAGAATCCCATTGGTTTGGTATGTTACCGCTGTTAAGACATTTGGTAAAGAATTTTGCAAGTATGTCTTCTACATATTCTCCAGCTTCTTTTAGGATATCTAATGAGCTTCTGTCGTTCTAATTTAGTATTTAAGTGCACTTTACATCTCACCATTCGATGATCACTTCCAGTATTAAATCTGTTCAGTACACTGCAATCTTCAATAATTGATTTCTTGTTTGCCAGGATATAGTCAATTTCACTAGTTCCCCCATTTGGGTGTTTCCATGTCCATTTTCTTTGCGGTTTCTTCTTAAAAAATGAATTCATGATGCTAAGATTTTCAGCTTCTGCAAATTCGATGAGTTGATCGCCACGTTCATTCCTTTCCCCATATCCGTATTTACCAACCGATGTCTCTCCTTGTTCCTGTTGTCCAATTCTTGCATTGAAATCCCCCATGATGAGCTTGATATGTTGTTTCCCTTTGGTGTGTAACTCTTTGATTTCTTCATAAAATTCTTCAACCTCTTCGTCGGTATGGCTTGATGTTGGTGCATATACCTGTACTATTTGAAGTTGGTATCGCTGGGTTAGTTGAACAACGAGCCTCGCTGCTCGATCTGACGTGCTTTCGACTTCAAGAAGGTAGTCTTTAATTCTTTTGTTGATTAAGAAGCCAACACCACTTGTTCTTCCAGTTTCCGTTCCTCTATAATAAAACAAATGTCCACTTTTAAGTTCCACCAACTCATTACTTTTTACTCATTACACATTATTTTTTCCCCATTTGTATTCCTTAATTATATTATCTGCTGTATGTTCGATTCGCTCCATATACATCTGATGAAGGCTGCCCTTTAGCGCAGCCGAAAGCCGGCTCATGTACCAATAATCTAACAAACCGCTCAAAGTTGTCTGATTGCTTTTATTATATTTATGTCAAGCGGTGTTACCTACTCAACATTCCACCAACTCTTCACCTTTTCTTCTAACTTCACTGAGTCCTACAATGTCCCATTTGATCTTGTCAAGTTCTTCTTCCAATTCCTGAAGTTTTGCTTCAGAAGCAAGGGATCGTCCATTAAACGTAGCCAAGGTCAATAACAAACGGCAGCCTGGGCCATTCCAGTGATTCTTAGCACCCCCTGCTTTCATGCCACACTGACCGCTGCCTTGATCAGGAGCACTCCAGCACCTGGAGACTAGGGGCCATGGTTTCTGGTGTGTCAACATAATGGAGGAATTAGCCATAATTTCACCACGCTGGCTAGACGGGTTGGTGAATTAGCCCTCCCCTTCCGCCTTTCTATCCGTGTAGCAAATATTAATTTGCCACATAAATAGAAAGCTCAGCCTGCACCACTTGAAGGCGGGGTAGGACACTAGGTTACTGGCCTGGCCGGTTCCACACATCGTCACATACGTTCAGCGTGTGGGTCTCCTTCCAGTTAGATACCAGCAACCCTTTTGCAGGCCATATATATGGTCTAAGCATAACCGTTCGTGGTAGAACCAGTTTTTCGATTAACGGAAGAGTACAGAAGTGATTAAGCAATATTCACGCGCATGCGAAGTGTGGTTGGGCAGCTGGCACTCGATTTCAGTTAAATATCTCAATTGTGAAGTTCAAGGACGAATGAACTGTTGACTCGATTGCCATTCTTTCGATTGTAAAAACATTTCTTAATCGCCCATCACTGATCCACAGATTTGGAAGAAGGTAAATTGTCCTTATCAGATTTCCCACTTCAACGTTTTGTCGAATCTCACTGTAGCTGAGTTTTTCATATACTGTGAACAGTGCCAGATTTAGATGTAGAGAGGCTCTAGACAAGCGTTTCTCAACCAAGGTGCCGCGGAACTTTACGGGCGGAACCCCTATATTAAAATTATTATCTGTATTATATATATATATATATATATATATATATATATATATATATATATATAAGGCTCCAAGATTGAGAGGGATTGCAGAATATAATTTTGTCTATGCTCTAAAAAACTGAAAGGATACGTGCCTCACCCCAAAAAAATACACCGCACTGTCCTTTTTCATAAATTTGGACACAGGCGTATGCAGAAAGTTTATAAAGGGGGGGTTATAGGCTCAATGGGGGGTTACAGAGCTACAACTCACATATTCCTATGTTAAATATACAAAATTTCATTGCAATGGGGATTACAACCCTCATCAAAACACCCGCTGCGTTCGCCAGTGAACTTGGGGCACCCTCTGAGGTGGTAAGCTCCTTTCGCCATCTTGAAAAAAATAGTTGGTTTTAAGACTGCAGAACCTTATAAATCGCCAATGGTCAGTTACTACTCGCCATTTTGCTTCAACTCAGTGATTTAAGATGTAGATTGTATTTCCCATTTTCCTTCAGAGAATTATTCTGGATGACGTTGTGCCGATTAATTGCTTCATGATTTTTCTATTGGGATTTGGACGATATAATCCTTCACATTTTCTGTGTTATCGAAGCATCGACCTTTTGCAGGTCTGAGTTGTCATGAAAATTACGTTTGCATGACGACGAGCTTTTCAATTGTAAACAGTATTGCAGAGGCAAGGACGACGAGAGGTGGGGCAGCAGGGACTGTAGCCCGAGGGCCCGGATGTAATCTAGGGGGCCCGCGCTGGCAAGAACTATGCTGTGAGGAGGCAGGCCCCGTGCTTGTCGGAAGGAAAGCAAAATTGTTCTCTAAATCCAGATTAATAAGATTTTGTACATATTTCATGTACAGTTTTTTAATTATTCTTCATTAGCCTGTCTCGATTAGTGAACAAAAAAAGTAATAGCTTACATTAATTTATTTTTGCAGCAGTTATCTTGTATATAGGTTAATTTTGTTAAGTGACTTAATGCAAGAGAGATAAGCTCCTATTCACCCCCTTTCTAGAATTCAAGTGTCAATAATATTCCGCTACTGTGGTGTAATCCGAAAGTATGGTTTTTCTCTCCCGTATTTGTAGGTTTAGTTTCATAGAGAAAAGGCTGTTGGATCATCTCGTCAGCCGGGTCGACGAGAGGGAAAGGGGGAGCAGCAGGGTCTGCATGGGATGAAGTCTAGAAGGGCTCTCGTTGGCAAGGTCCATGCTTTCAGGGCCCCACCCACCCCCGCTATTCGGAAGGCCAGAAAAATTGTTCTCTAAATCCAGATTAATAAGATTTTGTACATTTTTAATGCATAGTTTTTTAATTATACTTCATTAGCCTGTCTCGATTATTAAAAAAATAATAATAACAACCAGTAGCTTACGTTAGTTTCTTTTTTCAGCAGTGATCTTGTAAAATAATTAATAAGTAAGTACCAAAAAAATGTGTTCTTATTTCATATTTTTTTTGTTCATTTAGGGGCTCAACCACCTCCTCCAAAAATAAAAAATATCTATGCCACTGCCCAGAGGAGAGGTCATGGGGGCCCCCGTCAAAGTGAGCCTGAGGGCTCACTGTCTCTCGGCGCCCCTGAGCAGAGGGATAGAATAAAAAGTGCAGTGTATACAATTGTAGGATCAGAAGAGTTTCATTTTTTCTTTTACAGAGTTATGAGCAAGTTAAGTATTATCGCGAAATAGAAGCGATAATACTGACTGTAAGCGAAAAAAAATCCCTAAAACTGGGATATACTTTGCCCCGCTCAAAAACAAAAATAGAGGACGTTCCTATAACCGCCAAATTACACCCAGGGTTCCTTCCGCCTACCAGAAACATTCCCTTGATGCCGCAAGGGTAAAAAGCATGCCCGTATCCAGAGGGGGGATCTTAGATCTTAGGGAACGGTCCCCCCCAAAAAAAAACTAAAATTTTAATGGGGCTTGGTTACAACCTTGCATGCTGTGATTATATCGACACGTGCTGTAAAATTTTTTGACCCCCCCCTGAAATTAAATCCTGGTTACGGCCTTGGTAAAAAGTTTGTGAAACGCTGATCTAGACAATTCCACTTGTGAGGGCCACAATACCCTATTCTCACGACTACAGGAAGAAGGTGGAGAAGAGTAATTAAAACAAAGTTTTAATGAAGTCGAGGATAATGACTTAACAACGGGTTTTTAAAATTGCGCAATATACAATTTCCTGCTCTAAAAGATACGTTAAGGACATGTGGCGGTTATGGCAGACGATGTAATTTTCACATGTTAAAACTTGAAGGGGCGCCAAATGGAGTAATGTAGGGTGTAATGTGGTTGCAAGCGGTGGTTTATGTGAAGAATTAAAACTATGAAGTTAGTAAAATTTAAATTAAATTTTTTTTTTCATTTTTATTGTTTAGTTGTATAAATAGTTTAATAGCGACACACTGCACTAATCAATAGAAATAAATGCAAAACAATTTTTATGGTGCAGTTAGATAAAATCATTAACACGATAATACTGCTGATAGCTATTTCGATAGCGTTAACCAGCTACCGTCGTCAGAGCGAATGGCGGCTTCTGTTTATGTCCGTGCTGTTGGTCGGTGTTGCCATCACGTCGGTTGGAAACTTGATTGGGCGGAGGAGTAAAGCGTATTTGTGGAGACGTCTTCAGCCGTGAGACCCAAAAGGTTTTTCCAAGTGGATGATATAGAGTTACTAAGGAGTTGATCATTAACTGCAACATTGATGTTTGCTAGAATGTGAAATGCCTCAAAGAAACTGAGATCAAGTGTTGAGTTGACTTTTTTATTAATACGTGCATTGGAGAATAGAAACTGATGTCCGAATTCCCATGAATGTTTTGCCAGAGCCGATTTATGGAATTCTTGCTTTCTGACATAAGCTTCGTGTTCATTTAGTCTGAGGCGCAGTGCTCTCCGTGTTTGACCGATATAAATTTGGCCACACTGGCACGGAATGGAATATATGCCGCAGCTGTCAGAATCCGGGATGGTGTCTTTAAAATGAGAAAACAAAATTGTCCTCCCTCTATAAGCTACGCCATAGAAAACGGCCCTAGGAGTTGTGTATGTGGAGAAGCGGGGGGGGGGGGTAATGGTTATTGCTTTTTTTTATGTTATCGCCCTGAAATGGGCCTTTTTGTATTTTTGTAATCAAAATTATTCTATCCCGCTGAGGTTATCGTCTGAATAATCTGAAGTGTCAGAGCCGCCAATTGCAAAAATTACAGGTTCGACAATATTTTCCGTAAGGGCATCCAATTCCCACATTTGAGTTTTAGTTTTCATTACGTGATCGACGAAATTCCTCCAAGCATGCTGTGTGACTCTATCGATGCCTTCAAGTGCCAGTTTCGAAACTTCGCTCTTTTTTAACGTTTAGTTTTGACCAGCAACGTATTTGGCGCAGTATAGCCCAGATGCTCTTGCGCCATAAAAAAGCCAAACAATTAAACAATTGACCAGCAACGTAGCCCTTCACTTGACTACAAACCAATTCAATAGGATTAAGCTTACAGTGATAGGGGAGTATGCGGAGGACAGTGTGCCCACTTTCAGCAGCTATTTCGTCAGTGCGGTAACTTGTGTAATTTTTACGGACGCAGTTTACTAAATGTAAAAGTTCGCCCTTCAACGTATCGTAACTCCATGGAAATTTTTTGGTTGTCAACCAAGCTTGAATATCGCCTTTCAGTCAAATTTTTTCAAACACGTGTTGCCATCTTTATTTATGGAGAAAATTATTCTCCATAAATATAGATGGCAATATGTGTTTATACGCCTAGTGCGGTAAAGTTTACCTTCACTTTTGTAACTGGATTCGACAAAGGCAGTCATTCACTGCCGAAACGATCGTCATCCACCTAATTAAATAATTTTAACTGTGGTAGTCGTGTTTAAATAGTTTATTATAGTTTCAGCACAGTGTTTCACGTTACTAATTAAGAAAAAACGTGTTGAAGGAAACACTCGCCCGTACCGTATTGTAAGAGAGCGCATATTGTTTTCATTACATGCTATAACTTAAAAAGATTAAATATAGATTTATGAGTACTTTTTAAATTACTGACTCTAACAAGAAGGGATATGTTTGCTAGGATTGAAAACTACCCATACTCCCAATAGAGGTGTTAATGAAATATTTTGAATTATAAAATAAAGGAAATTTTAAAAATAAATTTGTGCAATTCACAGACGTATCTCGCTCATATGGTGCCCGGTGTGAACCCGAAATTTGACATCCCCTCTAATTTAGCAGACACTGATTAATTATTTGATAAAAAAATGAAAGCTAAACTTAAGTTCTACAGTAACACAAACTGGAATGGGACTCAAAAATTTATAAGTACTCAAGATAAATGGCTGCCTCTATTTGCGATCTTCAAGAATGTTGGCATTACCTTTAAGATTATAATAAAATTAGTAGATTTTAAAACATATATTTCCAAAGAATAAAAGCTCCAAGAAAAATCATTTCTTCAACTATATACCATCAACATATATTTTTCAAATAGATGAAAACATTAAATGTGCATATATAGCTTTGATGTTGGATGAACTTAAAACAATTAATGCACCTTAGCTTGGCTACTACAGAGTAAAATTATGAAGGGAAACAAATTACCTTTACGTGAGATATTTGTAATCCGAAGGTTTTCTTTACTTCGAAACTCGTGGGACGACATATTACTTTTCTCCTGGTTGCGATTTAGGAAATGGAACACAACAATATGCCATTGTCAACACGACAAAATACCATGTAAAATTATAGAAAACTTCGAAACGTTTTAAACTTGTTCGGTAAACTGTAAACATACGAAAGTATGTGGCATGTTTACCCATGTCATTTGGCGTCCCCTATGAACAACCTTATTAATTACTGCAACAGAAAGTGGGGACACGCTTAAAATTCACGTGAGCGGGCCTGTAGTAATCTAGTTGGCTGCGTCGGGACCGATTATTTTATTCGGAATTGGCAACATTGGTATGCACGCCAAGGGATAAACAACTTTGGAGCAAAAATTATCAATTTGGAGAAAAATTTGCGATAATTTTGGAAGATTAAAATGCGTTTTGCATTTTTCACTTTGTTGTTTGCGTTGTTTTAAAACAGTTTCACTAAGAACTATTGCTCCGTGGATTATTCTTGGCTAAAGGTACAAAGAAAGTGGGTCCATAATCGTTATTGTGTGGAACTTGTCAACACGGAGGTTCGCGGGGAAAATTTAAGTTCTAGACTCAAGTCTTTAAGTGTCAGAACTTGATTTTCTTGAGTAATTGCTATTACTAGGTGAATTTAAAGTTTTTAAATCATTTTTTATGCAGTTCCTCCTCTAAATAGCGGACACCTTAGGACTGTAATATCTGCCCGCTGTTCTGAAGGGTTAGGAGACGGAAAGAGTGTGGGACTGAGAAATGGAAAAGTGTCTGCTAAATTGAGGCATCTGTTATTCGAGAGTGTCCTTTAAGAAGGTTTATTATTATGATTGTTTAATGGCCAATTCCACTCTGAAACCAGCTTCATAGTAAAAAATACGTAATCCAGTATTAAAATAAAAAATGTACCAGAAAACTTCTTTTTATATAAGAATTATGTTTTTTATTGATGAAAGATTGTTTTGTAATGGTTGTTGCCCAATTTATCCTGCTTATTGCATATTTTGAAACTTTTTTAAATTAAAAATAAATTGCCCTTTCAAAACGGCGAAATCGCAATATGGTTGCCGTACTTGGCAAAATCACAGTGGTGGTGTGTGTGGGGGGGGAGGGGTTGGGTTGCTGTAGTTGGTGGACGTACCGTATTCTGTACTAGTCTTAATAAAAAATGTTTATAACATCATGGCATTGATGTGTAGTAGAATTTGCTGACAAGTGCTATCACTAAAGCATAATTTTTGAATTTACAGTTCAGTTTGATTTGAATCATGGTTTTTGTAGTTCACTAGTATAGCTTTTATTCTGTAAAACCTCTTTAACAGATGCTTCTATATGGCGGACACCTGTAGTTAACGGATGCTTTTCAATTTTCAGCGTTTGTCATTCCCTGACCCTGCCGAATATCTGACAGAAACTTCCGTCTCAAGATGTCTGATATTCATAGGTTTTATTGTTTTTTTCTGGTAAAACTGCACAGTCTGTCACCTACAGATTTTTTGTTGCCAAAAGCGGCTGGCAATGGGCGAGTAACCTACCGCCATGATGGAAATGTTTATGTTTTTTTTTTTTTTGAGCATTGTAATTTTTCTGAATCAGTGGATATACTGTGGAGGGGGGTGTCCCCAATCCATCCCCCAAATCCAAATAAAAACTGCTCTTACCTGTATTAGAGATGGGTTAGTGGGGGAGATCCCTCCCACACCTCTCACTGTCCATTTGGATAAACTTCAAGTTGTGCCTGAAATGTTGAATCAATATATACCTGCAAATCTTAACATCGCTTTAGGCCACACCCATGTAGATCAGGTTAAAAACAACCAATCAGAGCATGGAATATTACTCTTCGCAAACAGTCAGCAAAACGTGCAGCTATCTCACTCATCAAAATATCCACACTTCTATTCGGAACCACAGCATAAAAACATTTATTAGAACTCCTTCCAACTCATTCAAATGCGGCTCTACTGCATGACACGCAACCCACTCGATTTAAGTCTGTGTTTCCAGAACTGGCAATTGACACTGGCAAAACTAGTAATTAGCACAGTTTGCTATGTTGTTTATGCTGTTTTTGTCTGTCTTCTTCCTCTTCCCACCCTAAAAATAAAATAAGTACTTATTCAATGGGATCAGATGTTTCTGCCATCCGCAAAGTCACTAGCCGCCATGTTGTTTACAGCTTTTTTGGTTGGTAATTCTCCTCCTCTCTCGTAATTTTCATGATTCTTCTTCATCCTCTCCCCCTTACTTTTTATGAATCCTCCTCCTCTCCTCCCATAATTTCCATGAATCGTCCTTCTCCTCCCTACCTACTTTTCCTTAATTTCCTTCCTCACCCCCTTCCAATTCTTTTCATGCATCCTGTTCCTCCTCCTCCCCTCCAAACCTGAAAAAAACCCTACCACGTTTCCCACAATGCCACTGAAAATCATCTTCTACATAACGTCTCATACATGGAATCACCAGATTCTTCTTCGGACACACTCACACGCAATTAAACCCTTTTTCATGGCCTACTCAATCCATTAAAAAAAAAAGCATAATCCATAAAAACATTCAGATGCTCACTAGGAGCGTGAAGAAAAAATAAAATGGCGTCTCACACCAGTTTTCACCGCATCATACAGATGTATGTCATGTCACAATACGTTCTAGTGTAATTTCCTACGATTTGAAGAGGATAGACGAAGAATTAGGTTGCATGTTTTGCAGTTTCACCTTCAAATGCAATTAAAAAAAAACAAAAAAAAAACCCAAGATCATTCATTCCGTCATACTTCGATTAGCTGCAACACACAAAATACAGCCTACATAAACACAAAGCAGGGGTCCCACTTGTCCTATATTTTTGGAACATGTCCTATATTTCCAGGTACTGTCCTATATTTTATTTTTTTATTTTTTAGTTACTGGCATAAAAGTTAACTGTATCATAGGTTATCTTTATTTCAAGTTCTGATCCTCAATATGGAGTATGCAGTTTCTGTTTTAAACTCGCTTTGCTCGCAAACGTTTGGGCGGCCATTTTATTCGCTACTTAAAGATGTAATTGTAAAACTTTCTATAAAACCTGAATGTAAGAAAATTTAGTTAAATTTAAAAAAATTAAAGCTCTATGAAATATACTCTTTTAAATTTTCTCTTTTAATCAGTTTTAGAAACACAGTGAGTGATTGAAATATTTTAAAAAACTGCAAGATATTCTTTAATACATTGCAAAATATATATATTTTTTTTTAATTTACGCCAGACAAGTGTCTTTCAGCCATCAGTTTGGCGCAGTATAGCCCAGATGCTCTTGCGCCATAAAAATCCAAACAAACAAACCATCAGTCAAAATATCTTAAATTGCAAAACATCCTAAACTTTGACTTCAGTTCTTTAAAAAAGTAAAAATATATAAAATTGATTTTAATTAATGATATAAACAACAGGGTGTCTTCAGATCTGGAAAACCTGGAAAAGTCAGTGAAGTTTTTCTGACTGAAAAAGTGGAGAATTTTAAAATGCAAAGGCCAAAGTCAGGGAAATTTGAAATTCATTGTTATAATAAATAGCTTATTAAAATAATTTTCCTGAACTGTGCTTTTCATACCACATTGCACACTGAACATAGTTAAAAATTTCACTTTTGACTAAACTTCTTCCAAAAATTACCCCTTTACACCAAAACTAATATGTATAAAATTATTGAGCCTTCATATTTCTCAGAAGAAAGTGTTGGCCAAATATATGGACAAACTAGAACTTGGGGGGGGAGGGGGGGAAGAAAGAAAGAAAAGTGTTTTCAGCTAAATTATCTAATCTGTAAGGGATTTTGAT
>QLNU02014802.1:122658324-122676529 GCA_006491805.2 Dysdera silvatica | reverse complement strand
TTTGGCTCTGCGTAGCGTAAAAATAGTTTTCATATCGTTCAAGAAGCATGGAAACAGTTTCATAGCCCACTCAATCACATTTCTCTTACCTCTCAAACACTATCTAACAAAAACAAAGGATCAATTGCTCCAACATATTCGCTACAACGAACGAAACATAGTCTACAGAAAGGTGAAGCAAGCATGAAATGGCACATCAGCGTATATGTCAGAGAGAATATGACATCACAAACCAAATAACTCAAATTTAGAGCGGTTTCAAGAGGGGAGAGAGAAGGCAGTAACGTGTTCTGCAGTAGCACCGTGGGTGCCTAGTGTGGTGGATTTCTCTCCCCTTCTGAATTGTGACATTTGAATCTCAGCACTGCAACCTCCTCAATCACTAAGTCTTGCAAAAGTATCAGGTTAAAAAGTTTGTAATTTTTTGGGAAAAACCATGGGAGTGGTATTAAAATTGAACTGGCCTTTAAGTTCATCCCCCCCCAGAAGAGGGTCCATACACAAATACACATCATGATAAAAGCGCAACTGCACAGTTCGAAAAACCATGCTTAGAGAAAAGGGGAAAACCCACTTTAGAAAAGAATGGAATGTCAAGAAAAAGTGATTTCAATAGAAAGGGAGAGTGGAAAAAAAAGTATCAAGTGTATGTGTGTGTGTGTGTAGGGGGGGACTTGAGCCCCACTGTTTCTTATGCCACTGCCCTCTGTGATCAGGTGTTAGAAGACTTAATAGCTGCTACTGAAATAGTTAAACCCCAAGGTATTTGATTTGGGGAGTAACTACTCCATAAGAGTTTTAATGTCATAATCACAGTATGTCTTGGATAAATATTGTAGTTTCTGCATCTTTGCACTGAACATTGAATTTCTGGGTTGTCTAAAATTTTACTTATCCAAAATAGGGTTCAACTTGTTTATTTTGGGTACTGTAATCAGAGTTCATTCTATGCTTATTTCGCAGGACGGAGTGCCCTGCCCACCCTTTCATGAAAATGTATAGTGCCGTGTCTGTTCCCCATAAAAAACGTTATGCCCTGACATGCACCTCGTTATTAAACTTTGCTCCCTACTCGAAATCTGCCCTTTTCCCATAAAACATCAGCAAAAATATGTTTTTGGTTCTATATGCTTCGTCTGCTTATAACGAACAATTTTTTTGGTCCTGTCCAGTTTTGTATACTTATAATGTCATTGGATATAGCGAACCAAAAGTTCAGTCCCTTGAGGTGCGCTGTAGTTTAAATGCAGTGGTTAGTCAAGTCTTGTTATCCGTCGAGAAAAAATAAATGAAATTTGCTGTTAAAAAAGTTTTAATTAGTAATATGATTTGTTAGTGTTAATTAGCATTAAAGCACAAAGATTTTTTGATAAAGTGCCTTAAAAATTATAAAGGCCGTTTTTCAATCCAGAGCATTTTGTGATGCTTCACAATCCTTAACTTAAACTAACTGCAATAGAGCCAAAAATAATTATTAAAATATAATAAGTTCTATTACTTGTGTGTGTTCTTTTTTGAGTTTTATGCAATTCGAAGTTGCTTTGTTTCTAACATCCAGGCTGCTGACTGGTCGTTAGAAATTCAGTTGCAGGTTAACACACTTCAAATTAAATAACTCGTCAACATTTGGCACATTTTCTAAAATACGCCAGTGGGCAGGTCCCAAAGCAGAATATAGTAAAATAATGTGCAGCGTACATTGCAGGACATTCACAGGTTGAAATAATTTTATTTCACCAACATTTTTTAAGGTTAGTTTTTTTTTTACGTTTTACCAAATACAAGTCTTTCACTTATCTTACTTTTTGGTGAAATGTCCTACTTTTCTGTTGACTAATAAAATCCAATTCGAGGACTAATTTTGAAAGAGAGTCACTAAATTACTACTCATCTTTAACAGAAGTCACGAAATATTCGTTGTCCAGGATTTGACATCAATCATCTGCAGTTCTGGTATGAACTTCTGCTTTATGCATGGATAAAACAACAATGGTCCAAGTGAAAAAGCAGTTGGATATGTATGTCTGGTTTCGGAGTTCTGTTGTTTCTCGGTCAGTCCAGTGTCACTATTTGTCTTCAATATTTTTGGATCATGCAGCAGCAGAAACGGTGTTCACAAAGATTTGTAAAGAACTTAAAATGGTAGGGCTTCGTTTAAAATGGTCACTCTAGTAGTGGATGGCCCAAATGTAAATAAATCCCTTTGGAAAAAAAAAATGGACAACGTTGTAAATCATGTAGTTGCCCTGGACATATTGTTGCCAATACTTTTGGAAGTGGTCTTAAAGACGCACCCTGTAACGAGGTTGAAGATCATGCTTAAAATGTGTATAAGTGGATCAAGCAATCTGCTGCCAGGTGACAAGACTTTAAAAATTCTCAAGTATTGTTGGATGCATCAGAGTATTACTTTTTGCAGCTTTTAAACTCCAGATGATGTACTCTAACTCCAATTGCTAAATAGACCCACAACACAATGTGAAGTTTTACTACATTACTTTTTATAGTTCATGCCAAAAAAATAATAATTCCTTGTGTGTAAATAACTCTTGAAAGAACATGATTGTTAGTGTGCTGAAAAACAAGTTCCTCCTGCCCACGATGCTTGTTTTAGTTCATATTAGTGAGCTATTTTCTATGTTTCTTTGCACTTTTCAGAATGAACAGTCACTTGTTCATATTTTATATTATGAACTTTGTGAACTTCTAAAGAAGATGTTTAGAAAATTTATGAAACTTGATGTTGTAAAAGAATTTTTCAGATTGTCAGCAGTAAATTTTGCCTGTGAAACCTGTTGCCTTTGCACAAAATTGAAGTGGGAGGGAACAGCAGCAAAATGAACTTCGACTTTGTCTCAAGTGTCTCTGACAAGGATAAGCTTTCGTATAATCTAGCCCAGCAGTCATGTTTTTATAAGAAATTAATTTAAGTTGGGCTTTTTACTACACTGTCGATTAAAAATGGGATCTTGAAAACCTGTAATGTGTCTTCATGATTTGATGCATGCTGAGGATGACAGCTACAATTACTTTGAATGGCAATTCACGCAAGTACCACATGCTCCGGGTGACTACTACAAGGGAAAATGGCTTCTAGGAGAATGGTGATCATACCAGATGGGTGATGAAATTGCAGAATGGTTTATTAAAGGAGAAAAAAAAAAAAGATGATGAAATTAAATATTGCAGAGTTGACTATTATTGAGCACAAGTGTTCAAGATCAGAGGGTAAATGCAGGTACCCAATTCTCATTAAATTTATTTGTCCCCTTTGATACTAGCATATGGTAATTCAAGATATTGAAAGAGGTTTTTCTCTAAGCAATGCTTTGCTTACATTTGAAAGAAATGCTTTAGCAGAAAATACTATCGAAGATATAAGAGCAGTAAAAGATTATTTGATAGTTCATGGAAAACTTGAAAGCATGTCTCTCCAAAAAGATGTTACAAACAGCTAGGGCTTCTAATAGAAAGGATAAAGCAGCCTTGGGAAAGCAAAGGTGTGAAGATAAAAAAAAAAATCTAATGTTTCACATTTCAAGCTGAAAAAGAAGTGTCTTGATAATAAAAATACATTGAAAGAAAAGACTGCTGCACAAAAGCTATTGGATAAAGGGAAGAAAAGGTTGCACCAAGCACTGAAAAGATGGGATTACGGCCCCATCTTTGGTGGCCACCCCTCCCTGTGCATACCACACTCACACAGCACTGAAAAAAAATTTAGTAAAGCATCTTTTGCATCTGATATGATTGACATATATACCAAAAGACTGTAAAAAAATTGATGAGTTCACAGAAAAAAGGAAAAGCCTGAATTTTTAGGATTGTAATATGTTATAAATTATTATTTATGAAAGCTGTTTATTTTCAAAAGAAGAAGGACATGTAATCAATTCATTGCCAGTAATAAGCTTAAAGTTACCTTGTGTTTCCAATTTATGTGCTAATAAGAGTGAACTAGATCTATCTTTAAAATGTATTGTTATACTAGTAAATATTGCATGGGTATGGAATGTGGGTCAATCTCTATATGGCTTAAGCTAAATATTATGTAATGGCAATTTTCTTCGTGGACATCACATGTCCTACTTTTTTTTCCCTAAATTTGGCCTAAGTTTTTTTTTTTAATTGAATTGGTTAGAGCCCTGCAAATATTTTCTTCATTTTTATTAAAAATAGAACTTTTATTAGATTTAAAAAATGCTTAAATATATGTATGAGTTGGTTGTGAGTAAATCCTTGCATCATAAAATAAGGTAAACATTTGATAACCTTGCCATGGATTACTATTTGACAATTTCTGCTGTGTAGAATAAATCTGAGATGGGTCTGAGTGGGGGATCCACGAATGTCGGGACATCCATGAATGCATTCTTTAAAGTGTAAAATTACAGTAAAAACTGAAAGATGTAACGAGAAACATGATTTTTATTTATGAATGCCCAAGTGTCTTTGATAATTGTTTCAATCATTATTATATTGATTCTGTTTGTTTTTCAATAGGTAATTGCTTACAAATATTGGAGATAATGTCTATTATAATACGACTTGAGAATCTTCCTTGGTCTGCAAATTCGGCAGATATACGCCATTTCTTTGATGGCCTTGATATTCCGGATGGAGGCGTTCATATAATTGGAGGAGAGAAAGGGGATGCATTCATCGCATTTAGGAACGATGAGGATGCTCGAAGGGCTATGTTGAGAAATAATTTAAATATTAAGGATAATCGAATTGGCCTTTTTCTTAGTAGTCACATGGAGCTTAACCAGTCAATAGAAATGGTACGCAAAGAAACTATTCATCAAGAACCATTGCTGACACCAATGGAGTTTGGATTACATGATCATTACAGATCGCCCGTATGTATTGCCGAAAGGAAATCCTTTGAAAGTAGTATTAGAAGGTCTCCTGATAGAAACATTAGAAGGTCTCCTGATAGAAACATTAGAAGGTTTCCTGATAGAAACATTAGAAGGTCTCCCGGTAGAAACATTAGAAGGTCTCCCGATAGAAACATTAGAAAGTCTCCCGATAGAAATATTAGAGGGTCTCCCAACAGAAATGCAAGGAGAAGATCTCTTGATAGAACTAGTCGAAGAAAATCACCTGATAGAATCAGCCGAAGAACATCATTAGATAGAAATGTTCGTAGAAGATCTCCAGAAAGAGGTAGACACCGATCTCCAGATCGGTTTAGTCGGCGAAGATCACCAAACACACATAGCCAACATCGGTCTCGTGATCGATTTCGAAAATCAAGACATAGCCGTAGTCCAATTGCAAGCAGACACAGAAGTAGATCACTGGGTCGTCAGTTTCCTAGTACTCATGGTTATTCACAGGTAGAAAGGCAAGCATCACCAATCAGGCGAAATGATGGTGACTTCAGTTCCGTTCATCCAGGTATTGCAAGTGACAACATAGATCCTTACCTTGCACCAAGAGATACATTTCAAGCTCAAGAAAATACTGGAATTCCACCTCAAAATGAAACTTTTCAACATGATCCAAAATTTATGGAGTGTGCACCGTTGTATGACAGATGCTCTACAAAAGCACCTGGCATTCCTCCAAACACCAGCTGGAAAGAACCTAATTATCCTTCAAGAGTGGAACATTTTGATAATTCAAATTATCGTACTGACATACTTCAAAGAGGATTTGAAGAGCGACCATATGTTCATGGCCCACCAGAAGTTCATGCAGTGAAAGATGAATTTTTAAACGCAAGAAAGGAATTTAATATGCATTTACCACTTCAAAAAGACTTCATGCCCGTAAATAATATACACAGTACTCCTTCCTTCAATGATTTTAACCATCCTGAGTTTGAAAAGCGTGATTTTCATCATGGACCCATACCAAGGGATGTTCTTAGACCTGCTGATGACTTTAAAGAAGAATCTGTTTTCTCCAAGAACTTTCCCATGAAGCCTTCATTTTTTAACCCCCAAGAGGCGAACAGACTTCCAAGGAATGAGCCAAGATTTCCTCCTCAGGGGCCAATGAGTGAACATCAGAATTTTCCTCGTGGTTTGCAAGATACATATTCAGATTTTAGGCCTGAAAGTGGCGAATTTGAACAGGAAAGTGTGAGAGATATGAACTCTAATTGGAATCGAAACAAATCAGATGCTATGACCAGACCATTCAACAGATTGCCAAATTATTGTGTGCGGATGTCAGGATTTGGGCCTAATAGTAATTTCAAAGATGTTCAATCAGTTCTTAAAGGAATGTATGCACCTCAGAAAAACATTAAATGGGACGTTAGCAATCGTGGTTGCAAAACCAGAGTTGCGTATGTGAAAATCAGCAACGAGGAAGATTTTAATACCATTTTGAAAACAGCTATGTATTTTTTAAATGAAGACCGCATCGAAGCAACCAAATGTCCTGATGAAATTTATGGCAAAATGTTCCCTCGTGATAACATGGACACAAGATATGGTGAGAGCTATTCAAGAGATCTTGTTTACACGTTAAAAGGCCTGCCATATTCTACTAGCCAAGCCGACATAGTTAACTTTTTTAAAGGACTAAAACTTATCGATTTACTCATACTATATGATAAAGATAGTAAAGCAACAGGAACAGGATTTGTGGAGTTTGAAAATCTGAACGACTACCAAAGAGCATTTGAGAGAAATGGGAAGAAGATTGGACACCGTTACATAGAACTCTTGAAAAGCAGCCGTAAGGATGTTAACGATGCCAAGAGAACAGCAGTGTCTACCAGTAAGTCTTTTGACAATGCCAATGTAATGACTCATACACAGCAAAAGAATTTTCCTGAAAATTCCACGTTGCATTCACAAATGCCTGAAAAACGTCCACCGTGTGCATTTTTGTTTGGACTGCCAACAAATGTTAAAATTGAGCAAATTTATGATTTTTTTTCAGAGTGTGGAATCGAGCCACAAGCTGTGCATGTTCTTCTAAATGATATGCGAGAACCGGATAATATAGCATACGTTGAATTCCTTAATCAATTTGAACTTGATACTGTTCTCAAGCGACATGAATGCTATATTGGACGCAACTCCATCTCAATTAACCAAATTCCATATGAGAAGATGGTTAATATACTCGACACTAATCGAGCAATTCATGTTTTTAAGAATCCAAATCCAGTGAAGCGTTCAATTCCGGAAAAAGTTCCTTATCCTTGGAATCCCGATGAATTTCGAGACAGTGGCCATAATGCAAAGAAGGATTCAAATTATAATAATCCCTCTGCGCCGTGGTGTGAAAATCCAAAGAATTTTAATCATACTGAAACTCAAAGGCATGAGAAGGGAAATGTCCAGGTATTTGATTATTCTCACCACGAAAACAATGATTTTCCACATGATATTCGTAAGGCACAAAACTTTGGAAATGCAGCGTCCTTTGACGAGGACATGTCTCCACATCCTGCATGTTTTTCGCCAACATTTAGCAGTCCCAGAACTCCTCCTGATTTTAGCATTGATGACCTTGCCCGACCATCCCCTTCAAGGATTAGCATGGAAGCTAACAGGCAGTTTGAAACTCACTCAAGCCAACGAACAAATGACAATCCATTTTTGCATAGTCAGTCAGAATATAGAAACAATTTGCAATTTTCAAAATCATCAAATAATCAAGAGTCCAAATTTACTGCACCGTACACTTCAGAAGTAGAAGATAGAGTTCCGGTTAAATTTGAAATGAAAACACAACGATCTGTTGTTACCAGTTCACAAGTTAATGATGCTTTCGTGAAAACAACCGAAAGAGAAAAGATGAAGCTACGCAAATTGTCACCTGTGGTAGCAGACAAGAAGACTTTCAAGCATGAAAACGCGAGTAATGACAAGTTGAATGTACACCGAGAATCATCTCATGCTTATAAAAGAAGGGGAGATGCGTCAGATACAAATAAAACAGTTAGGAATGATCGTAAGTTTGATGAAGAGTCCAATAAACCAAGATTTTTTGGAAAAGATGCCAAGTCTACCAATCAAAAGAAAACTTTTAATGAAAAAAGTATGCCTCACACTATACAAAATAATGCGGCAAACAAGCAGTCAGGAATTGCAGGGAAGAAATCTGGTTTCAGGAAAGAAAAGGAACCTTATAAAGCGGGGACTAGAAGCAAGCCTATGCACACCAATTTTAAAGTTCAACCACGAAAAGAATTTCAAGGTGATATATTTCTAAACCAAAGGAATGACAGCGAAATGTTTGTTGAACATCAGAGTGACTCTTACGATCCATTTCAGTCAGCTAACGTGAATAAGTTTGAAGTAGTCGATTCACAATGCAACTCATTTGGTGAATCAGGATGTACAATTCAAGCCAGTGATGTACATCCAAGTGTCGGACTCAATGAGTTAATGGAGTTTTTCCGTGGTTTCAATCTTCGTGCGGAAGATATCATTCGTAGATTTACAGATTTTGGTGTACCAACTGGGGATATCCGTGTCGCTTTCAGAAATTCGCAAGATGCTGTAAGGGCTCTTCGTACATTAAATTACACACCTTTAAAGGGAATACCTGTTAAGATGTTCATTGTATGACTGTTAACTTGACATTCGAAAACTTGAGTAACTTCTATTTACTTTGTTGTGGACTACTCCTTACATAATCAACTTTTGACGATTTTGGTGAGATGTAGATGATAAGAAGCTATAGGTGAATATCGGAATATCTTAACTATATAGAAAAACATCCAACCAGCCTCTAATTATACATTTCCTTCAGTTACAGAATTATATAATATTAATTTGGTTTACACAAGTAGTTACTTGCTGTACTTTGGTCTCCCTGTAGATATAACAGACTGTCTACAAACTATTGGAAACACAAGTTTGTAATACTACTAGCTTAAGGATTGGATTTGTTATGCAGGCTGCATCAAAACTGTTTGGTGGGGGGACCTCCTCTTTGGGGGTTGGGGGAGAGCTTGCTTAATGGAATCATTTCTCTGTGTGCAACTAATTTTTGTATTTAAAAAATACGAACACATAAAGTATCTTCATTTACACAGTTGATTATCTTTGAGACCTCTGCCGGGGGGGGGGGGGTAAATAATATTTTCAAGAAATGAAACTTGGGCATATTATGACTAAGATTTATAAGCAGAATTCAACTCTATAAGCGTTTTCTACTTATAAATAAATGTAATCTGTATAATACTACATCAAATTATCTTGCAAATTGTGACTTGATATAATTTTTCTAATGTGAGAATATTGGTCTTTTGCAAATTAATTTAAAATTAAGCATGGACTATGTAAATATGAAACATGTTCAATATTTAAATTTAAGAAAAAGCATGGAGGGCGGGTAACACACAAACACACACAATGTTTAAGGTCTTTTCGCAATTGAATGAGTGCTTTAGTTACTGTTATGGTGGGATTTGGTTCTTGGGAATGAAAGATGACTTGCATGTTCAGAGGTTACTTAAATTTCGTAGCTCCATCTTCTTCTACATGATTTGAGCAATTTTCAAACATAAAACTGAGCACACACAAATGAAGCTAGATCAATACTAAGTGGGACTTGATTTCTGCTTTTAGTTGGGTGTAAATGTGGAGGTTTGGAAATCCTGTTAAATCATTCAAATTCCCTGCCAAATGACTGCTTGCAGTCTTTCTCTCTCTCCTGGAATGCACTCTTTTTCATGTTTTTGGATGTATTTGGAAGATGTATATCCGTGATAATCACATTTTACATGTTTGTTTGGAAAATAGTCTTAACTGATCTTATCAGTACAATTCAACACCGTAAATAATGCTATGTTGTAAATTTAAAAGGTGTGATTGGTCCGTCTGGATTCAGGATTTAAGATTATCAGAGAATCTAGTTTAGATTCATTTACAACATTTTGTATCGGTGATTAGGCGGGAGTAAAAATAAAAGAGCTCAACAAGAAATTGAGTACAGTAAAACGTCCCTTAATGACCACCTCCCTTAAAAACCGTTTTTCTTGAAAATGGATTCCCCTCCCCCAATAGATCCGATACCAAATTTACCTTCATTCAGAGACCACCTCTCTAAGCAACTGCTTTTTCATGGAACCGACAGTGGTCGCCTTAAAGAGGTTTGCTGTGTTTTATTTTTATTGTTATTTCCTCCCCGGAAAACATTTAAATGAACAGCTGGTTCATATGTCTATGAAAATGCATCACCTGTGAATTTTCCTTTACTATAAATGTGGAAAGAAACCACATAATTGGACTCCGAAGTAAAAAGTAAACGAGTAATTTAAATGTAGTTACTTTCGATTTGAAAAACTTAAAAATAAATTGTTTATGGATGTGTCAAAATTTTAATCTGAAATGTGTAATTATATACCGTAATTTATAGAAGAAACGCTGCACCTATGTCATTGAGCTTGAATCAGAAAATTAATGTCGTAAATGCCGCACATGGTGTAATCGCTGCACTCGCGGTAAGGAGCTTAACCACGTTTTAAAAATTGTAAATGCCACATCGTAGACAAGGCTTGTGACATTCATTTAAAATTTGACATGGTTTAAAAAGCGTTTGTAAAATTTAAAACTTTTACACATTGGTGTAACTATCCCGAGGGGCTAAACTTTTTTCAGGGTGGGGGGTGCTTAGCTCCGATTCGACAAAAAATTTCCAGTACTTTATACATGTTAAATTGTTTCTAGGGAGGTTAAACTTTTTCTAGAAGTGGATAAGTATCCAAGCCCCTCTCCCTAGTTGCGCTAAATGTGCGTTTTTGTTCCATCTCAATATCCTTCGTGTATAATTCCGTAGTACTTTGGTGCAAAGCAAAGGTGTAGTGGGGCAGGAACATATGGGAATGACATTCTCACACTCATTTTTCACTGGAACGGTCTTTCCAATATGTGAAAAATTAGATAGATTTTGTATTAATGTTAGGAAAAAATGTCCCGAAACATTCTGGTTGTTAAAAAGTGACCATAAGTTAAGACCATGAGAAAAAAGAATCGTTTGTGGAAATAATTAAAGAATAGAAATGGTTAAATAATAATTAAAAATATTTAAATGAATAAAGATAATTCATAACTTAAAAAATTCTAAATATCAGTGTAAAACGGTAAAATAAGATATGAAAAAAAAAAGAAAAAAAGAAAGAAATTATAGGTGGCTTCTTCACCATCCCTTGAAAATCTGAAGCACTGCCCCCGTTTTATCATGAGGTCAGTTACAGCATTCCCACATATTTTATTTTATGACTACAGCACTGGTTCAAAAGAAACTGGAAAAAGAAAGATAATCATAAATGCCACACCATGGAAAATTTTACTTATAAACTCATAAATGATGTGGTGCGTCTGCCATAAATTACGGTAGTTATAGGCTAGGCTCAACAAGTCTGGTCACCAGTGGTGACTAGTTTTTTGTAGTTGCTGAGTGGGGAATCTTCCTGTCCCACTAAGTTTTTAAGTTTACTTATTGAAGTGGGCAAGTATAGTTCCCGGCAGGTCATTGGGAGCTGGTTCTAGGCGTAGTTGAACAAATTATGTACTTGCAATATTATTCATATACTTAATTTTTAATCAAGAAGTGTTGTAATGATACATTATTTTCATTTTCTCAATACAGACAATTTTCAGATGAGATTTTGTGTAATTTCGTGAAGTTTAATTCAGTTACCTGTTATTTCATGCAAAGACAGCATGTTTGAATGTATTTCATGACAAAAAGTGTTGCATTTTTTTTGTAAATATTTTTCGGATATTTTCTTGTCTCAAACAAGTCCTGTTTTCGAGATTAATGGTAATTCAAGATAAATGGCATGATAATTTGTTTCGATCTTTTAGTGTCGCAGAACATCATTCATACCTTTCATACTATGCAAATGCACTGTTTACACTTAGCACATTAATTCCTATTTTAGAATGCTCGTGGTCCCTTACTTATTGTAATAATCGGCAGTTACTATATGGTAGTTGTATTTGACGTTCATTATTCAGTTTTCTTTTCCATTTCTCCAACGTAGCTTAATGGGCAAGTCTTTGTTTATGTGAAACACAATCATCATGGTTTGGAACTTACAAGCCCCCCCTCCCCCACCCAGAGCTCACACAACGAATTTAATTCAGTCGTAAGTAAACACCATAAGAAACCTAATATGTGAAAATGCTGGCTATCTCTTCAGATTAACGCTAAAAATAATTAATAAAAAATGATTTTGGTTTGACAGAAGAGAGACTTTATCTCCATTTGGCGCCTTTTAATTTCTTCCATAAATTCCTCAAAAAGTATCCAAACAACATTAAATATATTTACGTATACTCTGTTTCAAGTTATCTACACACCGATAAAAAGAATGAAAGCGATACTTTGAGACAGAATTTTTAAAATAAAAATAAATGCTTCTTTTATGCACGAATTGAATTGTAACTTGCAATGTGATTATAAAAATTAAAGTAAATTGTTTTCTGCTATAACTTTCAGAAATAAAATAAAAAGAATATAGAACTTCAATTTAACGAATAGAGAAAAAAATAACTTTACAGCTACTTCAAAATCAAATATGTTTAAATTTAACAAATAACGCAATCACTGTAGGTTATTACTGACGTATTCTAAACTTTTAGAATAGTCCTTGTGCTCGCTTTTTACTCATTTTGATTAACTAGATATCTCGTCATGTATTGTCAAAAGGGTTACAATTGGAGCTACTTTTTAATATTTAATTTCTCGATTTCTAAGAAGAGATATCTGCTAATTTTTACACATGAAGCTGAATTAAATTTGTTGGATTCGGCGTGTGAGTTCCAGGGTGGGGGTGGGGTTCCTTGTTAGATTAGGCTGTTTCGTGCTAGATAATTTTATGTGCAGTCTTCGAACGTATGAAAAAATATAATAATAATAATATAAAGTTATATTCTCATAAAGCTTCTGATAACATTTTGAATAATATGCAATGAGAATTTCTTTTTTATGTATGCATTGTATTGCTTTATGTTTATTTAGGTAGTGCTTCTTGAAGTTGTCTGGCTTTCCATTGGTGCAGTAGTAACGCGTTCACCTACCGTTTGGTTATCCCAGGTTTGACTTCCAACCATGCCAAAAAAGGGCGCTTACTACTACTGTAGGTTTCGCTAGGCCTTAAGGAGTTTGGATTTCTTTGGGAAAAGTTGGTTCTGGCGCATGACCAGTGGCATAGCTAGATATTTTTCTACCCAGGGCAAGTGACTATCATTGTCGTCCCCCTTATGGGATAACAAAACATAACAAATAAATGTTGTGCTTTAAAGGCTAATTGCCACTCCCGAATTGTTGTGCTCGGAGTGACCCCCCCCCCTCCACCACTGCATATGACCTTTGCTGACCTTGCATCGTAAAACTCTCACAAATAAAAGTAGTCTTAGGGAATGTAAGTGAATTGTTGCGCATTATATCATGTTGTAAAATGTTAACTACCACAGTAAGAACTATTTTTTGGCACCATAGTCTACTTTAATTCCTGAATGGGGGATGGTTGGTCATGATCTGATGCACAGCCATCAGTCTTGAATGTCATCTAAGTAGCCTGACGACTAATGATTTTGAATGAACTTTAAAGTAGTCATAACGACTGATGTGATATATTGCACTGAATGAGTTCATCCTTGATAGTAGAGTGTCGGAAGTTTTTTTTTTTTGCTTCAAAAATGCTGACCTGTGCTTTATTTAAATGTAATAAATATTGACACATACTTGTTGATGGAAAAATTTAATGACAAGTAACTCTTTGTCTTCGGAACTTAACATTTTTGCGAAGAATTGTGTGTATCAAATCAGTCACAGGCTAACTACAGTTTTAAAAACTTTTTTTTTTTACATTTGTTGCTGTCAAAAAGTGGTGACAAAAGCTCTTAGATTTGTAATTAACTTCTTAATGCATTGTTAAAGTAAAAAGTTTTATTTATATTAATGATAAAAGCCATTTTATTTTAAAATAGTAAAAAAAAAACAAAAAAAACCCACCACCATGCTTGTCTTTTCAATATAAAGTTTGAAGTAAAACTAATACTTTTGGCGTGCATTTTGTTATAAGTTTTGAGTAAGTTGCCCATAACTCTTTTTTATTAATATGTTTTGATAAAAATGTGTTTTTACTAATAAATTGCAACTTCAGATCAAGAAACTTCCCATAAGATATTGTGATGTGTTTTCGGTAGTTACTATTTTGTAGACTAGAGTAATTTTTTGCAGCACAAACGTAGTGTCAAAGGAATAGGTTATATTCCTAAATATTTAGAAAGATCAATGTTAATAAAGGAACTTTGAAATAACCAAGTTGTATCTTTACAAATTAAATATGAATGTTTGTGCAGTAAGCAGTCTTTAAACTTGTGAATCATCTTATTTGTTGCTTTTATGTATTCATGTGTATAAATAAAGCATTGATTATTGTAAAAGTTGTTTTTAATTGCATTGCTATTAAATGTTGAGGCCTCAACACAGTACATTTTATGTACAGGCCTGCACAAAAGTTTAGACACAGAGGCAAATTATAAATAAAATTTGCATTGAATTCATACCAGTTCAGTGAACATTATATCTTTTCTAAAAGTGTCTGTTCAAGAAAGGTGTTGTTCACTTCTAGTGTATGAGATGAATTTTCTAATTGATCGTTTTTGTTTGGCACTGATCTTTTCCTGATCAAAAAAGCAATTATAAGAAGAATTCAGGGATGCTTGATGATTTTCAGTACTGCTTGAAACTATCTGCATTTGTTCATTACATCCAGTGTCCATAATTTGCGCAAGTTAAATGAGCTCTTTTAACATTGGCACCTTGTTGTTTAAACAAAGTATATCATATGACTAATAAAAGTATAATTTTAAAGGATTAAACAATAGGATGTAATTTTGTTGTTGATTTCAAATATGACAAATACAATTCGTTGACACATTTAATAAAATTTAAAGGAAGTTGATATTCGGCCTTGAAACTAGCCAAATATTTGTTATTCGGCCAAATCGCTATTTGTCGCGTCCCTAGGTAAAAGTAATTTGTGTTAATGAGATTTGACTATGATTCATATTTGGTGCAAATTTTAAAGTGATGGGAAATTGTCGCAGATGTCACATTGATTACAGATTTGGACGTTAAAATATGTGTAACCAGAGTTTAAGCTGAATTTTTTTTAGCATTTTAGCTAAAATGTAAAAACAAGTTTTAGCATTTTTAAATTTCTTTTAGTTCTCTTTTTCTACTGTAAATACTTGCGATAATTTTGAAAACTTTGAACTATAGGAGAATGCTAAACAAATTAACGTAGAACTACAAATAGCATTTTTTATTTTGTATAAAATTGTACAATTGGCGACATATTTGTATATTTCTCCTTAGCTTTGCTGCATATCATAATTTGTAGGCATTTTCCAAATCAAATTGATCTCGATTCATCTATTCATGATGTCACAAAGTCTTCAAGATTGCAGTATGACGGCTAACGACATAAAATTGTGAACATTTTTAATTTTAAGGGCTTTCGCTTTTTAGTGAAAGTGATATTAAATTTTTTCGTAAAATACAATATCCGTCTGCAAAATGTGAAAAAAGCTTACGCAGCTTAAACTCTGCATGTAATATTTAAAAGCAAAATGTAATAATGCTATCATTCTAGATTTTTTTTTTTTGCCATTTTATTTTTGTTATAGAATTAGATTGAAAATTTAAATAATTTGGTTGATAATTTTGGTCTCGGGGGAAACTTCTCTGATAAAACTGCATGTCATGTGACTAAAAAGAAAAGGAACAGCGAAAGAGACCAAACTAAAGGTAAAAAAATACAGTCTGTAATACATTTGGTTCTAAATTCTTCCAATGTGAAAATCGGTAACAAGCGTAATAAAGGAAAGTACAAGGAGAAAGAGGTGAGTTAGAGCAAATAGAGAACGGTGGGGTGGTGTGGGGGATATTTTTACATATGGTTACTTAGCAGTGATGGTAAAAATATAAACACATATTGGAGCATTTTATAATTTTTATGGAATGAATCTCTGGAGTATGGATATTGCTCTTTGCTGATGATCTTGTAATATGGTGTATAAGTACAGACGTTAAAGTGCTTGAAGTTAAAATGCAGTTTGCCCTAAAAGTTCTGGGTAATTAGGCTGATGAAAATGGCATGATGGTAAGCCCTTTGGAAATAATTTTCCAACTGTTTACTTTGACTACAAATTCACATTATCTTACAAGGGAGAACGGTGATATACAATGTGGTGACAGGCTGTAGCATATGGTTTCGTGTTTTAAAACCTTGGAAAAACCAGATATGTTTTGCCAAATCTGAAGCCTCATTTACTTCATAGCCACTGCATATAGTGATTTTGGTGAAATGTATAATATTGCCATCGCCAGATTTGTTCCTGTTGTCATATATGGATAACCTTGAGCACAGCAACCGATACGCCATGTTGAAAAAAGTCATTTCACTAGGACTTTGGTCAATTCAGCATTCCCACTCTGCGTAGCGGAAAAATAGTTTTCATATCATTCAAGAAGCATGGAAACAGTTTCATAGCCCACTCAATCACATTTCTCTTACCTCTCAAACACTATCTAACAAAAACAAAGGGTCAATTGCTCCAACATATTCGCTACAACGAACGAAACATAGTCTACAGAAACGTGAAGCAAGCATGAAATGGCACATCAGCGTATATGATGTCAGAGAGAATATGACATCACAAACCAAACAACTCAAATTTAGAGCGGTTTCAAGAGGGGAGAGAGAAGGCAGTAACGTGTTCTGCAGTAGCACCGTGGGTGCCTAGTGTGGTGGATTTCTCTCCCCTTCTGAATTGTGACATTTGAATCTCAGCACTGCAACCTCCTCAATCACTAAGTCTTGCAAAAGTATCAGGTTAAAAAGTTTGTAATTTTTTGGGAAAAACCATAGGAGTGGTATTAAAATTGAACTGGCCTTTAAGTTCATGCCCCAGAAAGGCTCCATACACAAATACACATCATGATAAAAGCGCAACTGCACAGTTCGAAAAACTATGCTTAAGGAAAAGGGGAAAACCCACTTGAGAAAAGAATGGAATGTCAAGAAAAAGGGATTTCAATAGAAAGGGAGAGTGGAAAAAAAGTATCAAGTGTGTGTGTGTGTGTGTGGAGAGGAACAGGCTACTGTTTCTTATACCTCAAAGTGTTTAGAGACTTAATGGCTGTTACTGAAATAGTTAAACCTCATGGAGTATTTGATTTGGGGGGTAAATCACTCCATAAGAGTTTTTAATGTCATAATCACAGTATGTTCTGGATAAATATTGTAGTTTCCTTGCATCTTTGCTGAACATTGAATTTCTGGGTTGTCTAAAATTTTACTTATCCAAAATAGGGTTCAACTTGTTTATTTTGGGTACTGTAATCAGAGTTCATTCTATGCTTATTTCGCAGGACGGAGTGCCCTGCCCACCCTTTCATGAAAATGTATAGTGCCGTGTCTGTTCCCCATAAAAAACGTTATGCCCTGACATGCACCTCGTTATTAAACTTTGCTCCCTACTCGAAATCTGCCCTTTTCCCATAAAACATCAGCAAAAATATGTTTTTGGTTCTATATGCTTCGTCTGCTTATAACGAACAATTTTTTTGGTCCTGTCCAGTTTTGTATACTTATAATGTCATTGGATATAGTGAACCAAAAGTTCAGTCCCTTGAGGTGCGCTGTAGTTTAAATGCAGTGGTTAGTCAAGTCTTGTTATCCGTCGAGAAAAAATAAATGAAATTTGCTGTTAAAAAAGTTTTAATTAGTAATATGATTTGTTAGTGTTAATTAGCATTAAAGCACAAAGATTTTTTGATAAAGTGCCTTAAAAATTATAAAGGCCGTTTTTCAATCCAGAGCATTTTGTGATGCTTCACAATCCTTAACTTAAACTAACTGCAATAGAGCCAAAAATAATTATTAAAATATAATAAGTTCTATTACTTGTGTGTGTTCTTTTTTGAGTTTTATGCAATTCGAAGTTGCTTTGTTTCTAACATCCAGGCTGCTGACTGGTCGTTAGAAATTCAGTTGCAGGTTAACACACTTCAAATTAAATAACTCGTCAACATTTGGCACATTTTCTAAAATACGCCAGTGGGCAGGTCCCAAAGCAGAATATAGTAAAATAATGTGCAGCGTACATTGCAGGACATTCACAGGTTGAAATAATTTTATTTCACCAACATTTTTTAAGGTTAGTTTTTTTTTTACGTTTTACCAAATACAAGTCTTTCA
>QLNU02014802.1:122617308-122658224 GCA_006491805.2 Dysdera silvatica | reverse complement strand
CTAAATGTTTTCCCCTTTCCATCTGTGTGTCGCTTCATTTCATATAACTAGGGCCCGGATCTAGATGACCTAAAAAATGTGCTTAAAATTATGGGAAAAATGACTTAAAAAGTCAAAAAATGCCCTTAAAATTACAAAAATATTTACCCAGAACAATTTGTATTACATTTTTCGAAATTGTAAATTAAATAACTTTAACCTTAAACAATTCATAGATTAGAATTTTCATTCTTCCACCATGATAAGTCAGAAAAAAAAAAGGGCAGTAAATACCTGTTATAAATGAATTTTAATGATGTGTAATTTAATCTCTTGCAAGAATGTCAAAATTGAACTGAATAATTATGCGTATGTTTAACATTGTTAAAACTATATTTTCTGAAAGCAAATTCTTATACCTTGAAAAGCTTTCAACACTTACATATGTTGGTATAATGATTCACAGAAAGAAACTTTTGTGTGTTATTGGAGTATATTTGAAGAAAAGGTGTTCATTTTCATGGAAAGTTCATTAATTTCCAATGTTCCTGCCTCTTCAGTTAAGGTGCCAGAAATTTGTTTCAAGGTCTGAAACTCGAAGGTTTTTTTTCTAAAACACAGTTTAATTTTGCAACGATGGAATGTCCAGTCTTCCTACTGGCCTTTTTTTAGTTCTTTGCTTTCTTTATTGATGTAAATAAATGAATCAACGAGTTACATTCTGAGCCCTTAATAATATAAGGTAAAATGCTGAAGTTTGATCTTATATAAGCCAAATTTTCTTCACTTTTTGCCAAGAGAACAGATATTGCGCAATTTGAATAAATGCTAAATCCTTTGGCTGAAAATAATTTACTGTCTTTATGGCATCAAAATTTTGATTTACTAAATACGCATCTAATCATGTTCCCTAATGCATTGTCAAAGAATTTGGCAGCAAAGTTAAACTAGGAGCTTGCGTTTTAAAGACTTCTGTACGATAGAGATTACGAGAAAATTTTTGAACATTAAAAACAAGCCTTTCTACATCCAGATAATTTGCCTGAATTTCCTCAGCAACCCTATGTAAGGCATAATCAAGCGACATGCCCTAGCTTTGGATAAAAACATTTGTTTTTCTGGCTTTCACTATGTTTGGTGTAGCATCCGTTAACCCTCCATTGGGCGCACCTGATCTGACAGGCACAGGTTGGAAAAAAATAATGCCTGTTTCGGAATTTGAGTACCTTTTGTTTTATTAATTTTACAACCATTAAATGTATATTTCTGCATCAAAATTCACTGATTCTCTTAGTACACATCCCTATAAATGTCAGTGATTTCTTTTGGATAGCTGGAATTTACATAGGTGGCTAAAAACGGCCATTTTCAAACATGTGCTTACCAGGCACATTGCATTCAAACTCAAGTGACCTAGAGGTGTGCCCGATGAAGGGTTAAAAAAGGTAAAACGTTATGTTCCACTCTGCTTGGCCACAAAAAGGTAAAAGATTTCTCAAATAGCTGACAGATGGTTGAATGATTAATTTTTCAAGTACCTCGAAATTCGATAAAAATACTTAATATAAGGTAACAGGAAATGTGATCGCAGGGTTGAAATAAAAGTTGGGAATAGCGCTAAAGGAAAAGTTAAAAAGGCTATGATTGGATTGATATACGTAGTTGATTGACAATGAAAGCTATTAAAGCTTTTTTTTTTGTTTAAAGGTCCTAGTTTTAGCTATTGCAACTTGTTTGTAATTCTTACGAAAATGTAATTTTTTTTATGAAAAAATTACCTAAAACAAGCAAAAATCGCCTAAAAACAGGGGACCCCCCCAAATGCAAATGTCATCAACATCCGGGCCCTACATATAACCCATTTTCTATTTTTAGCCTTAAAACTGGAAATAAAAAAAGCATTCTCATGCCGAGTATTGTACTTGCAACCCTGTAAAGGGAACCGTTGACTTGACTCGCTTTATAGCCAAGAGGTCAAGTCCGTTCCATGTAGAAGCCATTACCGCCACATTTTCAAATTTCGCCTCTTTCAGCAGCCATAAATTGCATAAAATAGAATATATTTTTATGGACTAAATGAAATTTTTTTTTTTTACAATTTTAAGACACATATGTCATTTTTAAAAGTTAAGCAAAATCATATTTTCAAGCACTATTTTTCTTCCAAACTTTATTTTTAATGCTAACCTAAATATATTTTTTTTTTTACCTAAGCTGGCTGTTAAATCATTTTTTCCCTTTCAGTGTATCGCTTCATTTCACAAAACCATTTTTTTTTCTTTTGAAGGCTCAGAACTAAAAAAAGCATTTCTATGCTGGGAATCATACTTGCAACCTTGTAAAGAGAACTCGTGATGTTACTTCTCAGCCAACAGGGCTCGAGTTCGAGACCCCTACACACAAACTATTGTTGCCATTTTTTCAAACTACATATGTTCGACAAGCTGTAAATTGCATAAAATAGAACTAATTCTGTCCCTCCCCCCTGCATAGTTTTGCACATTTTAGATGAATACGTTCCTTTTAAATCAATTTTAAGAATCACCAAAACTTGATTTTTAGACATTTTTTCATCCCACATTAATGCAAATAGAATTTTTTTTCTCCGTTACATTTGTTCTTAAACGTTTTTCCCTTTCATTCAGCATTTCATTTCGTAGAATCAAACTTCCTTTTTCAAAATAAAAAGGCACTCCCATGCCGAGAATTATAACTGTAACCCTATGTTGTGACATGGTAATGTCACTTGACCTTCACTGGACTGAGACGTGTAGTTCTATTGACTTTTTGACTACGTGTAAAGAGACCTTTCTAGCAATACTACTTTAATCAAAATCGACAACTTACACCTCATGCACTTCCCTAGTTAATAGCTAAATTGTAGCCGAGGCAATTGCTTGAATTGTTGCTGAGAACATTAAGAGCAAGATTCTGAGATGTTGACCCACCCATGATTAACACCATTTCCGAATTTTCCCCCAAAATTAAGTTATTACTAGACATACCGGATGGTGAAAGCCAAAATTTTTTGCACCTATGTTGTATCGTTCACATTTTATGACCTGTTGAAAGTCATCTCTATAAATGGAAAAAAATCTGTGTTTTTGAGATACACTATAAATGTTTTTGTCCACATAGTGCTGCACACACAACTTGCCACCCACCTTTTTTCCTGTTACAGCGTTCTAACATGGATCTGTATAAAACATGTAAAAATTTTGTGGCAAGTCGAATGCACAAGGTCACACAATATCACGCTTTTAGTGTTTTTTGCCATACTCAAACCTAAATTACATTTTGCGCAATTCATTTGTCACTGCAAATATGGCGTCATTAAATGGAGCTGTATTAGCATAATAATTATTGTACAAAACGTTGAGGCAAGTTGAATGCACTGGCAGTTATTTGGTACCAAAATAAAAAAAAATTCAGAATTTGGATTCATCTCACTGTGCAAATAATATATTGAGACAATACCGTGACTATTGAAACATACTTTTATTACATGTAGAGGAAAAATAAACTTTACTGAGGAAAGTTGAACAGAAAAACAAAAAAAAAATTTCCATAGAAATTTTTTTTTCTCTTAGATATTATAGGTTACCATAACTTTTTCATCGTTACATTTCATAACTAGATTCAACGATTGCATTTTGTAGCAATATCTATAACAACAAAGGCACTGTTACCACTAAAATTTTTACATTTTGTAACACTACAATATTTTATGTCTATTTCTAGCCTTATTTCCAGAAAAACAGAAAAAATTGTAGAAACATATGAAGTGAAATTAAATTTTTTTTATGAAATAAATTGAATATATTAAAATATTGTCTTTAAACTTGATTATTGTTTCAGATAGCTGAGAAAGAATATTAGGAATGAGGTCAAACTGTTTGCTCATCAAAACTGTGATTATGAAATTAAGCCACATTCTTTTTATGCTGCTTTGTATGACAAACAGTTTTACATTGGTAAACTTCTAAAATGATGACATGTTTCGAATGAAATTTCATCAGAGTGGGACTGGGGAGTTTCAGTGGTCATTGTATGATGATGATATCGATACGGTACACAGAAGCAGTGTTTTCTTTGGACCTGTACAACTTTCTGGAGCTAGTCCTTTCAAGGCTCCTTGCTTAAAAGACACACAAGAGTCTTATCCAAAGTTGTCATATATGGATAAATGTAAATTGTTTGAAAATGTAACATTAAAATTGAAATACTCAAATATGCACATATAGGTTGAAATTTTTTTATTTTTTCTATTCAACTTGCCCCAGTAAAGTTTACTTTTCCATTACATATAATGAGTGTGTTTCAATAGTCACAGTATTGTCTGCACAGTGAGATATGAGAGTCCAAATATAATAGATATAAAGTGCCAAATTCTGAAATTTTTAAATACTGTTACCACATAACTGCCAGCACATTCAACTATACTCAATGTTTTATTATTGATTGGATGACAAGATTAAACATTTTTTGGATGAATGAAAATTAAAAATTACATTTAAAATCATAATATGCATTGAATTCAAATTTCTTTACGTGGTGAAAAAGATATAGTTGCCAACTTTCCATGATTCCGATATATTTTCATACAATTAAAATCCTTACGTTTTGTCTATACTAATACATGCTTTAATAACTACAAAATTAAATAATTTGAATGTAAAATTGCCATTTATAGGGCAATATCCTTAAAAATCCAGAATTTTCAGAACATTATAAAGGTGACAAAATCGTGGCAAGGTTTAATCATCATGACGTCCCTTCGTTCTTCAAAAAATATTAAATAACTTTTCATTATTTATCCTCTATAGATGAGTAACAATAAAACAAGATAAAAGCAGTATTCCATAAACAAAGAGAGGAGGGTTGTGGTATGCATAAATGATTGCGTGGTCAGGGAAAATTGCATCAATTTTGCTATGAACCTTGTATACATACATATTTTTTTGTTCTTCTAAGGTTTCACAAAGCATTTTATATAGAAAAGACAAAAATTCTAGCCTACGAATTGTTTAAAATTGAAGTTATTTATGATTTGGAAAAATACAATCCAAAGTGTTTCGAATGGATTTTTTATAGTTTTAAAAATACTCTTAAGATTATACAAAATCCATTCGATACAGTTTGGCTAATGTTTTTCCAAATCATACAAAATTTCAACTTTAGACAATTCGTAAGCTAGAATTTTTTACTTTTCTTTATAAAATTCTCTGTGAAACCTCAGATGAATGGGAAAAAAAAACTTAAGTACTTATAAATGAACTTTTATTTACAGAGGCATTTTTTAACGAGTTTTAAAGATTTTTTCATCATTTAGGTGATCAACATTCAGACACTAGTAATAAAATAAATCCATTAAATTTTTTTTATTTCAACATAATTTTCTTGTTGCATAAAGATTTCATTTTTCATCCTCAAAAGTAGACAAATTTCGATTCAAGTACATGACATCTGTATCCTTACTTGTATTTCATATAATAAACAGTGAAATTTTTAGTTTCATCATAAAAATCACATGTAAATAATGGTGTATTTCTAGGTTATCAACTGAATGAGTATTTTTCTCATTTACAAAAATATTCTCGTACAATAAAAATAAAATCACAGAAATGTAATTTTTGCATTAATGTAAATAGATCATGCTGACCATATCATTACTGTACATATTGCACATTTTACATCATATATCATTAATAACCATTATCAATATTCTGCAGTTTAATTAGTAGTTCTAATCTCGGCTCTGGAGGAAATGAGATTGTATGATACGGCAGGACTTAAGTCATCTTCACAGAGGATGACCTTTCTCCTTGCTGCTGCAACTTTAATGACCAAAGTGGAACTAGTACATGGTTCCCCCACTCTTTTGTCCCGATGAAATTCAAGGACCAAATGACGTTTTTCAAAGACCTCACATTGTCAATCGCAATGTACATAAAAATTAAAAATGCAAGACATTATAAGCATAATACTGAAATTAGAGTGTTTAATTATGTTGCTCCTTTTCAACTTGGCACACTGCCAGCAAAAGCTACCCTTTTTGCATCCCTTGTATTAGTAATATCCAATGGGCAAGGGAGGAAGGGGCATTACTTGCTTTGTTCGGGAAATAAGGAGAAATACCTTTATTTTTCGTTTGCAAAAACTTGAAAAATATTCTGGAGAAAAATTCAAGGACCAACTACACTTTTGGCAGTTTTCAAGGGGGCCCCTACATGGCAATAAAAATTCAAGGACCATGGGAACCATGTAGTATTTCCAGCAAAGGATAGGTGTGGGATATAGCACATATAATTATTGATAATTTATATATTTAATAATTTAGCCATTGACTTAATAACTTTTAAGCATTTTTTACATCACTGTCCACTTTTGTGTGTGTGTGTGTGGGAAGGGGTCAACAAATTCAGTTGAGGGTGATTCTGTATAAAACGGGGAAGAAAAGTAAAAACAAATAGAATGACATACGTTCTATTGAAAAATTATGTTAATGATTTTTTAAATTAGAAGTTTATGGTATTGCTGTTTAGATTTATAAATATACAGTGCAATTGCAGCATATATAGTTAATGCAAGCCGTTGTTCATTTCAATTTAATTACATTCCAAGTCAATCAGTTATGAAAAAGGTTACACACACTTTTTTGTATTAAAGCGAAGGACCGAGTTATGGACATATTGTGGAAACCGTTTATGACAACCAACTACATACGTCGATGGAATCATTACAAGAAGTTTGGTTTCCTATTTTTTATATGCTTAAACATATGGCTTGTAACAGTTTCATATACAACATTGGTACCTACAATAATAATGATTTTTTTTTTATGTATAAAAGATACATCATTGGCTTCAATGATTTCAACAGACTTCAAGAAACTAAATGGGCATTCCCCTTCTGCATAATACTCGAATCATATTGTTCCGGTTCAAAAAGTTTTTCCTCTGCACATTTCACTATATATGCATAGCTGCCAACTACAGAATGTAAGGACCGTCTTCGGAAGTAATACATGTTAATTCCACATGCCCTACATAGATCTCTATTTGCTTTGGAAAACTCTTCTGCGGTTTTAACAGAGACAAATTTAATGAAGGCAAAACAAGTAACATATTAAGCTTTAAAGGAACAGAAAGAATAGTTATGTGTACATGTGCATATAATTGATTTTTTAAATATTATGGAACTTATATTTACTAAAATTAGAATTGTCAAAAATAGTTTTGAAGCTCATTTAATTGTTGCCCCACTTACTGTGTGTGAACTAAACATTTTAAAAAACCCTTGATTCTGAAGAACAATTTTTATGCGTTAACCAGAAGTGTAAGTTTTAGTTATAATGACAAAATAAATTATTATTTTCCAGTAAGCTTCACAAACATGCTATGTTTGCTACAAATATACTTTTTTTGTGTGTGTGTGTTTGAATATATTGAAAAAAAAAAAGTAAACAGTTTTTAACAGATCATGTCAGAAACTTTTGCGATTCCCACAGAGATAAATGAAAAATATTAAACTAATCAAATTGGAAGTTTTGCAGTATAATATAAATCAACCAAATGTTATACGAGAAAAGTTAATATTTTCATATAACACAACAAAATTACACTTATTTTAAAATTATTGACTACATATTATGTTCAAACAATGCTCCTGAAAAGTTTTTTTTAATGTTGGTAGGAAATGTATACATTTAGAACAAATAAGTGTAAAAATGCATTATCATGCTATGATTTAAAAAACAATTGCTTACAATGACTATAGATTGTAATGACCAAATTTGCAATCTTTTGTAGGTTGTTATAAACGATTTTCACCGTAGTACATATGCAGGGTACCCATTAACATAGAAGAAAAAATTTTTTTGAGCAATCATAAGTAATTTTCGAACAAATTTCGGTTTCGGGGAAAACAACTTTACATTCGTGGATGATTTAGCAATTCAAAACAGAAGTTAAGAAGGTTCCCCGACTTTTTTAGGTTTCACTAAAAAAAATCTTGATTTTCCCTGACCTTTAGAGCCATTTTCGAATTTCAGGTTGGGTGGGCACAGTGCGTATGTTGGATTATATCACTGCTTTTTTGATGATTAAGAGAGTTTACTTCGTAATATTCATTATGCAATGTAGTTAAAATTAATTGATTATCATTAATAAAAGTAAGATATTTTTAACCAAACAGGCAACTTAATATACAAAGATTATTTTTCACTTTTGAGAGAGAGAATGTTCTTTTTAACATTAATGATTTTATCAATTTTCAAGAGCTGAACTGACAAACGCAAGACATTACATATCAAGCGTTCATAACAGGTTACGGGCTCTAAGTACAACACAGGTTTGTTATCAGTACTGAAATTAAACTTACTTTGCATAATGTGCTTTATAGCGGAAATCAACCTTAAATTAAATGTACAAGTATTAACACATACTGATGAGTTTAGGACGTCACACAATCGATTACACCAGGCGGGGAATGGACACGCCATGTAAATTTCATTAGTTTTAGAAGGTTCTTGATCATTGCGAGAGATGATTAACGAATCGGGGGCTACAAAATGGGAGAGAACTTTGATGCAATTCCAACATTCATTATAATATTCATCGCATAACCCTTTTATGGTGGCAGAGATAACCATGTGGCGTAATGGCATGCGCTTTGGAAACATTGCAAACAAGAGCTGCAAGTATCTTCCAGAACCCAGGGTGATTATTTCTGCATGCTTTGCATGGCCAATATGGCGCACATGTATGTCTGATTCCCAAGAATCAAAAGGCATCACATTAGTATACCACAATAAAAAGTCTAATTCTTCTTGAAGAATTCCATCTACTATAAAGATGTTGTTCCTTCTACAGACCGATTTAAATTCTTCAGCTGCCAATCCTGACATTAAAACAAGAGATATGTTGCTTGCTTTCAAAATTTTTACAATATTAAGGTAAAGCTCATGGTGAAAGTGTAGCAACTGATGAATTTTTGTGGCATTATCCACTTTTAAAACTGCTTTGTTGACTGCCACACTTTCAAATGTATTTTCGAGTACTACAAAACGAATTTCTTTGGAATCAAATAAAAAATCAGGCTTAAGTCTTCTGCTAAAAACAAAACCATCAATTACTGTAGGTTGCATTGTCGATTCTATTTTTGAGGCAAGAATTGGAAAGTTGTTTGATAAAAGTTGCAACATTTGGCTAATTTCATTGGAATTTGTGACTTTGTTGCTCACAAATTGACAGACTAAATTAGAGAGTTGCTCGGCAACAACAAAGGGAAATTTTGTGGAGAAAAATGATAACGTTATTTGTTTAAAATGGTATTCTGGATTTTCACCATAATTGAGCAAAAGTTCGTTGGTAACTGGCAAGCTTTTCACAAGGCTAAACACCTCTGGTAGTAAAGCAAGCAAAGAAAATATTTCGTCAGTACATTTCAATCGACATTCTGTTCCACCGTATTGACTCCGATTATCACTTCTAAGATTAATCATTATTTCTTTAAGCAAAAGCAAGAAAGTTTTCGATCCATCACCAGTCGTTTGATAATGATTCTTAAGACCATTAATGATTATTTTTGCTAGTGGATGATGACAATGAATTTCTGCTAAAATTTTCATCCCATTTTTCGTCACACACATTTCTCCAATGTCATTTAATATCAGAGCGGAGGATCCACTTGATTTGTATATTGGTTCTATTAATGATCCAAGGTAACGACAAATTTCTATAATCAACTTCAGATCCAAAGGTTGAGTACCAGGAAGTTCCATCTCTATGTAATAGGATATATATAATTATATACACATACATGCTAAAAACTTACAACTTTTTATTAGTAAATACACTGACTGATAGAGAAAATGTCACACCATGAAAATGTGAATGCAGGGCAATGAAAATTGCAGAGTGGATGCACACGTCCAAGTTACGCAAATAATTAAAATTTTTGGCTAATCACTTAAACTGCACTTGTACAAGAGAATCGATTTTGCAACATCGCCATCCATTGTTAGAGAAATAACCAATAAGTTTAATTTTCAGGAACCTACTATTCTATGTCAGCCTAGATCTCCATATGAACTGCAATTTTCTAGAGGCATATCACATTATCAAAGTTAATTCTCCTGATATTGGCAATGATAAAAAATCCACACCATACTTTGGCCATGTTTGGACCACCCCACTATCAGAAACCACTCCAGTTACCGGTTCTTAAGTTGGGCCTGTGATAACAGGAGAAACACCATCTTATAATAACGTTTCTGAGGAATGACAACACACCATATTGATGTTTACAACGTTGATCTCCTGATGAAGACCAGCGCGCATGACTGGTCGAAATACTATCGAGTTTTTCATCGATTAAAATTTTTACGCACAATAGAAATGTCGCAATTTTTTGTGTTTGAAATTTGTATATTTTGTGTAGTACTTCAGAAATTTTGAAACCTAACTAGAAGTCATTCTGCATCTAACACACATACATTAATGTTTGGGGAAGTGTCAGGAAACATGACCTAAAACGTGACTTAAAAAATATTCTTACCTACTTTTTGAAGTTGAATTTGAACATTCCCCCGCCCCCTACAATACTTTCCAAGCATTAATTGAGGTGTATTAAATGCAGCACAGCTTCTAGTTTCTTATCTAAAACTAGAATTTAGGTCTCCTGTGGTGAAATCTTAGAAAACATGTTTTTACTATAGACTTCCACCGTAAGAGTGCTAGGAGTAGCACATAGAAACCCCTCTTTGAGTGATTGAATATTATCAGCAATATTTAAGAGATTTTTAAGGCTGATTACGAATCAGTAAAGATTTTGGAATTGCGATGTTGTGAGTGATTTTTTTTCAGAACGTCAAATTGTAGAAAACAGGTTTCTCCTAAAATTTGAAAAAGCCACTTTGTGATGTCACACCTTCACAACTTTTACATATTCATAATCCGCATCAGAAATACACTTAATTGAATGCTGGTAACTTTTTAACAATCCCAGGGGGTTTCTATGGGAAGTGGCCATCACTTTTGCAATGGGAGTCTATAGTAGAAACAAGATTTCCTCGATTTCTGCAAAGGTACCATAGGTGACCCCCAATATTACTTTTGGACAAAACACACAAAGCTATGCTGCATCTAACGTACCTAGATTAATGCTCGGTAAGTGTCGAAACATGTTCAAATTTAATTAAAAAAATGTCCAAACATTTTTTGAAGTACAGTTCGAATATGTTTCCGATGCTACCCAAATATTAATTAAGGTGGATTGGGAGCACATCTAATTTCTTGTTCAGAAACATGATTGGGCCCACTTGTGGGCACCTTTTGTAGAAATCATAGAGAAAACGTTTCTCCTACAGATTACCAATTTTTCACATTCCTAGACATTAATATGCATTTTATGCAGCACAGTTTCTTGTTAAAAAATAAATCAATTCACTAATGAGTTCCTTTGAAGAAATTGCACAAAATGTATTTCTCTTACAGATTCATAGTTTCTTTTGCTAGAGTTTCATGGTGGCAAGGAGAGCAAAGGTCATGCTGCATCGGGACCTACAGCTTTCTGAGGCATACAAACCTCTTAAGGCCTAGGGAACCAACCCCCAGACTACGGTAGCGTTCTTTTTTTTTTTGAACACAGTTGGGAGTCGAATCTGGGATAACTGCACATAAGGTGAACATTTTACTACTGCACTACAGCAGGGCCCTAGTTTCCTTTAAATTGGACGTGTTCCCACAGTTTTTCAACTATTGATCCATGTGTGTTAGATGCAACGTAGCTTCTAGTTTCTTATCTAAGAATTGAAATTATCTGTGGTTCTCTTCAAAGAAATCATAGAAAATATATTTCTTCCATTGATTCCCAATGCCATTTTAAGTCCTGGAAAAAGTCACTTTCTGACATCATACCTCAAAACCTTTACAAATTCGTATCAAAATTAACAAGATTCTTAATTAGTGCTGAAAATTTTTCAATCATTCCTAAGAGAGAATTTTGTATGGGAAATAGAAATTGCTCTTTTTAAAAAAACAAAAACTCAACAGTGTATAGGGCAAACCAACAATGAAAGGAAAACCCACTATTGGGGAATTCAAGGATGTTTCAGAATTTTCTGTGCATCTCTGGAAATGATGTGTGAAGGTGTTTTTTAAGAAATTTTAAGGGTTTACTTTGATTCTATGATTTTTTTTTTTAAACTATATTAAAACCCCTTTTAATGGACACCACATTTTTACAGTTAGATAAACATTTCGTGGCATTTTTTTTTTTGTTGCAAAAATAACCCTCTTTTATGGACAAATGTTTCCGTGCAGTGTGATATGAAAAAAAACATTAATTATTAAAAATGAGTACATTAACAGCAGATTTAAATGAAAATGAATTATTAAAATAAATACCTAACAAATATTTCATAAACTTTTAAGATATTCTTCCATCTCTTTCTTCACTTGGTTCTTTTAGAAGAAAAGCAGGCCCATAGAATTCCTTGCCCTTTTCCGTGATCATTTTCAACTTTGGATTGCGGATGGTACTGTTTTTGCAACCAAGGGAAGTGTATCTAAAACCAAACAGAAGTTAAAAATATATATATCAACCACGCAATTATGAAACAAATGAGAAAATTGCATTTATTGAAAATATTTCACAATTAAGAGAGAGAAGCAGACTTTATCCTTCTTGCAAAGCGTAATAAAATATCCAATTCCTTCAAAGCTTTGTTATGACACCTTTAGTCATCAAGATGGGATTAGCAGTTTGGAGGATACCATAATCACTACACACCGCCAAACATCCATTCATAATTAGATTCAAACTCTAACTCATATACTGTTTAACATTGAGAATGCTTTCTTTGGAAACAGTGCTGCGAAACATTTTCATCAGCTGACTGCATGTTTGAAGTAACGAGTACTGTTCGCTCATGAAAAGTGGTCCGATGGAACAATTAGCAAATAATGGGAGCTGACGTCACAAACAGGTTAGCCGATTACAGCAGGGGGGGGGGTCTTAATTTCAGAACTAGTTTTTAGCTAACGTTTGTCTGTGCTAAAAACCAGTTCTGAAATAAAGTCCTATCTGCTGTAATCGGCTAGGCCGTTTGTGACGTCAGCTCCCGTTATTTTTAACTGTTTCATGAGATAAACTATAGCTCTTGTAAAGCTTAAAGTATTAATAAGATTTTTTTTTTGTTATTTTTAAAAAAATTCATTCCGTTTACAAACCACACAATCACAATGAATCAGAGAGATGAAGGATCTGAGGGTGTAAAATAGTGAGTTTAGAACATGCTACAAGGGAGTGAGAAAGAAATACATAGCTTTGCTCTCTTAATGTATAAAATTATCATATAAATTGTCTCAGTCTCTTCGATCTTGATTGGTGGTGCTTGTGATTTCCTAGTAGACCTGGTTGTATGCAGGGCAGTCACCCTGGGAGCCGCAGCCTGAGGGGGCACCGCCACAGAATATTGGGTTTCATAATCGGGAAAAATTATTTTAAAAAAAGTGGCTAACTGTTATACCAATTCTTTTCGTAACTCCAATACCGTGGAATTAACAATCGAATAGAACACTTGAACATGAAGGGCCTCTTTTACAGTACATTACAAGTAGCTTATTGGTCAGCCAACCATGCCCTTGGAAACAGTACTCCCCCACCTCTGGCCTCTGCCCAAGGGCAGATCCAGGATGTTGTTACAGGGGGGGGGTAGTTTCGGGGCCCTCACGGGGAAATTTTTTAGTTTTGGACTATTAAATAGTTTAGGTAAATGTTGTTATATTACTAGCCTTCCTTTATACCAGGGTTGTCCAACATAAGGCCTGTGAACAATTTTATCAAATCCGACCCGCCTATAACTATTTGAAATAAAAAATTCATGGGGACGGCATAGGTGACCCTTTTCTATATCACAAGTGCATAAACAAATAATTAGAAGAAACTATAAAAGGAGGCTGTTAAGTGTAAGTTTTTTTCCCCATTTTTTAAAGAAACCGCTGGCTTATAAGATCCGTGAAAATTCTTTAAGTGGCCCGCTACCCAAAAAGGTTGGACAACCCTGCTTTATACTCACCAAAATATTTAATTTACGACAATGAATTAAAGCTGGGCTTTTCTTTAATTAAACTATATGGTTTAAGGCATATTATAGTCAAGTATGACAGAAGGATAACCTAGTAAAGGAGACATATACAATAACCAAAACGATAATTTACAATGTAATTAATAGAACAAGTTTAAATTTAAACTACAAAAACATCGTAATTATTTTACTTTTTTTATAACAAGCAACTTTTTAAAAAATTTGAAGTTTATAGTGCAAAGTCGAGCCATCTTGGTTTCTTTGAAAATTTGTCAATCACTTTATTTTCATCAATATGAATGTCTTTATGGATGTGTATTAAAAGTCTCTTCTGTCATCCGCTCATGACAAGTTTCCATGGTGCTTCAAGAATAAAACTACGCTCTGCTGAAGCAACACTTACTGAAAACGAAGGTGAAAGGTGACAGTTTGTAGATTCCAGAAAAAAGTCTGATCAGATTTCTTCAAGACTGAGACTGGGTGGCAAGACTTATTTATTACAGTTGTAACAAACATAAAATATTCTTTTCATCCTTTTATTTTTTCCTTTTAACCCTGACAGGAGGGAGGCGACGCCTCGCTGATCCGTGAGTGCTCTCCATCCCTCCGCAGCGGCTAACGATGATTTATTGAAAGTCGGCTGTCGCCCCCCTCCTCTTCCCTATCTGCCCGCCGTTTGGCGCGAGCCCTGACCAATGACGTGGGTAAAGACTCGTCCGAGGTGAAATGAGCTTCTGCAAACTTTTACTGATTTCAAGAAAGCAGTAGGGTTCATTATTTCCAGATTGTTCTCTATAAGCTATTTAAAGCTTCCCCGTATGGATTGGAAGAGAGAGAGAGGGAGCTAGAGATTAAGATATTAGATGCCGTTTTCATCTGAAGATTTTGACCTAGCAGAGTAGCTATTGTAATCACTCGCTATGGGAACTTTTGCCCTCGTTGAAAAGTTTATGTGGATTATTTGTGAAGTTTATTGTGAGTATTTGGGAACTGTATTTGTCAACTCGTCTAGTCATGTTTCTAAGTGTTCAAGTACTGTGATTGAGAACATTTATTTTCAAGTCAACATCTTGCCATTTCAGCAATTGTGCTTGTCAAATTGTTACGAGGGAGTAGTGAATTTTATGATTTGAACTTAATAATGGTTGTACAAAGCCATGTGCTTCAAGAGTCACCTTTGTAAATACTTGCGAACACTAGAAATCATCATATTTATAAATTCTTGTAAATATCAGTAATCATCGTCATTGTTGAAGTATTGTGCATCTTGTGAATATGTGTAATGAAAAGTTAAGGATTTCCATTGTTCTCAGTCAGATCTAAGAAACCGCCCCAGTTTGTAGTGACTTATCCGTGTAAATAAAAGAATTTCTGTAACAGCATGTACGTACAGATTAAATATTGCGAGTGCGATTTTACTATGTTTAAAAAACTCGCTGGAGAACCAAGACGCAAATTAGCGCGAGAATTAAATGTATGGTTTTCTTTAAAACTACAAATCATATTGAGATTTTTTTTTTTTTTACTTCTACCCCAACTCTTTAACTCCCTAATTTTACTTAGGGCTATTTTCTGTTCAATGGCTATATGACTACTAAAAGTAAGCATTTAAATGTGCCTATTGAAAAGTGAAAAATTTTCAATGTTGAGTCGATTATTAAAAGCTTAGTTGGAAGATTTGGGAGATGGGAAGGGGGCCATACGTGTGAGAGGACGCCGTAAGGAATCTTGCCCCGGGTGCCTACAACTTTAGGGGCAGTCCTGGTTGTAGGCATTCATATTATAGTTGAGGGGTCCTGTTACGTTGTCAATGCTGACCTAAATGACTTGAAGTGCATATTCCAGATGTAAAATTACATATTTGATACACATTTTCCAAGCAAGTACAAAAATAAAATTTTACACTTACCAAAACGAAATTGATTATTAAATTTTAATGCAGCGATGAACTGATTAACATAGTTATGATATGTTTTCCCCACTAACTTATATACATAAAATCAGAAACTTAACCATGACATTACATGCAGCAAAATTAAACACAATTAGAAATAACCTTTCGATGACTAATATATAAATCTACTCTGATAATAGAAAGTGGAAAAAGAATCACATGCCACAAAAAATTATAAAATATTTCCCAAAAGGTTATTCACAGGGGTATGTTTATATACTTTTATAAGCTTAAAAACCTGGAGTTCTTTGGCCCCACACATATATTACATATTTTAAATAGTATTGCTTTCTCAAGGACAGCAGAATCATCATGTATAGTTGTTAATATAGGGAACTTTCATGTCTAGTCTTTTGTGTAGATCGGGAAGAAGAAAAGGATTTTGCTTCAGGGCAAACTTGAACTAACAATCTCTTCGTTAGAATTCAAACACTTTTCTAACTAAAGCCCAGCCCGAAATGGGGCTTTTTGCTTCTTCTCAAAGCACCTCTCTCTTTCTCTCTCTCCCAAAGCATCCTAAACCCCCCACCTTATTGAAGCTGTGCATTAACTTCCTTGGTAACCGTGCCATCCCTGAGAAAGACAATGTCTAAAAACTCAAAATGGGATCAAAGAAATCTATTATGAGCCACAGAATGTGACAGCTGAAAATTTAAACTCGTTAATTTCCCTGAAAATCTCCACTTCAAAAAATGTGAAATTTGTAAACTCTTAAAAAACACTGTGTTTTAACCATGGTAATAAAATGATGTTTTTTAAAATTAAAGAGCCGTTATTTCAATGCATACCCTTGGTCATACAGCGAACAGTAAGGAATGTTTAATATACGAAGAATTTTCCATATATCGCTGTAACTCCAGTTTAATATTGGACTAACGCGCATGAACTGTGGCCAATTACTATCGGTAAGTTGAAATAATTCCAGCTGCCCACCACGAGGATCTGTACGTCGTGTTCCAATAAGGATACAAGATATTTCTGGATGGTCTATTTTCAATTTTGCTAAGGCGTCGATTATTGGATAATCATATGTAATAACTTCTAGATCATACCTGGAAGAAAATAAACATTTATTACACATATTTATTCACACAAATGATTTTAACATTGTAACTAAAAAAATTAAAAGCTGAAGTACATTAAAATAATTTTGAAAAGATGAATTGGTTGTGTAACCCTTATACCATTGTTTTCTTCTCTTTAAACAAAATTTGGAAAATTTGCCGTTCCAGTCTAAAGTCATATTGGAAATAATTCCACCACTTACTACGGCCTAAAACTTCTCATGGCTAAATTTATATAATTGGGGAATTCATGGCCCAAATGTGAAGCTTACGTTTTGGCTATAAATTCCTGAACTGCATAAATTTGGCCATGGGAAGTTGTTTTGGACCGTAGTAAGTGGTGGAATCTTTTCCAATATGGTTCTAGACTAGAATGGCAAATGTTATTTGATTAATGTGGATGCAAATAATAACATCTCTGTAATTCCAGAACGGCTCGTTTTCGGACATTGGTTCACTCTGCCGAAGTTGTTTCTTTTGATCTCTTTCATCTATTACACATGCTTAACAATTCCCAACTGCCTGCAGTATGGTAAAACAATTGTACCTTTGATAACTAAATGGCAATACTACTCAGGGCCAGGGAAGGGAATTTCCGATTTTTTTCCCCGCTGCATTATTAAGTCGATCACTTAAATTATGTGTCAAAATTTTTTTTGCTCATGTAATTGCCTACGTAGCAATGATGTGGATGTAAATAATTCTTCCACTCCACAGCCAAATCTGGTCCTTTTCATTTTGATATAGGGATTTAGCTAAGTATGGCTTATTTGATGTCCTTTACCACCCCTTTCAGTTTGTTCCATTAGTTCTGAATCACCCTGTATACTAATATTAACAATAAAATAAATAAAAGTAATAAAAATAATAATAGTTTATATTTCATATTATACAATAAACAACTAAGTTTATAAAAATTTATAAAGCACACTTTTCCTAGAAAAAAGCAGTGCTGAACGGTAGTTATGATTCTTAACCAAAGATAAATCACCACCACCCACTAAAAGATCATAAACTGTGAAAACAAAATGGTGGACAAGGTGGCAGTCATACATTTTAACATCCATAACCTTCACCATCACCTGCCATCTTAACAGTTCATTTACAATCTTTTGCCAGCTGCTGGCAGCAATTCGTGTTTGTTTGCATTCTGTGACGAACACTTTATCAAGAACAACACAGAGATCATGCCAGCACATACAGATATTCAAGAAATCTGAACTGCTTTAACTCAAAACAGCAATTTTTAACTGGTGTGCCGTGAGAGGTGCACAGGTGTATTGACATTTTTAAAATGTGCAATACCTTATTTTTCCTTCTTTTGTCGTTTTTAAAATCAGTTTAGGATATCACAGACTTTTAGTAATTAGTTTCGATGTGCCATGATATAAAGAAGGTTCAAAATATCTGATCAAGGAATTAAAACCTTGAGCCACATATTTGTAGGAAAACTGGTAAATCTTTATAATGAACCCGATTTTCAACCTCCTTTCATCGCCAAAACTTATGTAAATACTCTTAAAATTGAATCCGAGAGCTGTAAGCATAGCAGCTGTGCATATATCTCAGAGTACAGAAAGCCTGGCTTGTATCTTGGAAGGTTGCTAAAACAGGTTCTGGACGATGGCCATGTTTCTTTCGGATGCAAGGGGAGTTTTTGTGAGTCAGTATTTTCCTGAATCAGTGAAAGAAGGTGGGGGGGCTATACCTCTCCGCAACCAAAAAAACCCATCAGTAAAGTATGGAGACACAATCTCCTGAAAGTTGAAAGCTTGCAATAGTAAAAAAAAACAAAACTCGCCTCTGTACATGCAGTGGTTGTTAACGTAGATGAAAGGAAAGCAGGATGTATTTATGCAAGGAAACAAAACCCTAATGGTCATATTCCGAGTTCAGCAAACTTCATGCCACAACATTGGTGAGGTTTTTTTTTCAAAACATTTAGAAAAATTCATGACTCGCAAAACGTCAATCCATGTTGATGTCATCCAAAGAAGGACCATCAGAGAAGGAAGTTAATGCCTTTGGTGACCGGGAAAATTGTAAAGCATGGCTGAAAAACTCAAATTTGTTACAGCTACGATAGTACAGAGCTCCCCCTTGGGAGGCAATACAAATTCAGGACAAAATCACAACTATAATTACAGTTTTACAAGCTAATAATAATGGTTACACAACTTACCTTTGTGTACATAACTGTATGAATTCATCTATTTCTGGAAAAGATGCATTGCCATGGACATATAAAACCTTTAATTTTGTCTGCACACCAAATTTATGAAATACACAGCTTGTTAGATGTAACAAAGCAGTACAATCCTTCCCTCCATTAAAACTTAAGCACATTTTTTCTGGACCATATTCCCTCAGGCATTGTTCAATGGCTGCAATACTAACAGAAAGGAATTCTTTAACGATAAAATTGTTTTGCAAAATATCGTATAATGCCTTAACGACTACATCAGATTGCAAATTCGATGGATTGACAATGGAATTACTGGGCAAAATGCTCCGCAGATATGCTTCAGCTTTCTCAAGGGCAGTATCAGACTCTGCTTCCAGAGTTAATTTAACATCATAATTCACATTACTTGTAGAAGCGTATGAACCAAATTTAACACATGAACTGCATTGTTCACTGATATTGTTAAGGATAGCTGTAATGTTGAGATCGCCCTTTTTCAAATACAGAGCCCGATGGCGAATTAAACCGTTACACAAAAGTCGCTTTAAATACATAGACGTGCATTTAAGGTAGGAGGGATTGTTAGGAAACATAAATACGTTTTCTATAGAAACGATGGGTTTAAATATATTCTCTCCCAGAATTTCACTATGATGCACACAAAAGATGATTGAGGAACCAATGATAATTGAACTGCTATACTCCCATCAAATCCAAACTTGCAAAATATATCCAGCAATTCTTAATTTCTTACAACGCGTTCGCCGAAGGCTTTGGCTACACCTGCATAGGTTACGCCATCACTAGACGAGCCGATTCCTCCAGATAGTAACACGTATGTACTTTTCCTAGATAATATTGTTACTCCTTCGGCAATTATGTCGATATAATGTGGTATTACTGATATTTTTTATATCTGGACACCGAACTCATATAACTGTTGACATAGGAAATAAGAATTTATATCTCGTGCTTGTCCATTCGAAATTTTTTCTTCTATTATCACGACTGAGACAATGGGACCAGTTTCCATATCACATGCTTCTGTATGAAAGCTGATTTGAAATATCACATGCTTTTATATCAAGGGCGATTTCCCATATTACATGCTTTTATATTAGACGATTTTCCATATCACATGTTTCTACACTGAAGACTATTTTCCATATCGTATGCTTCCGTATATAAAAATGACGTAGCTTTCATGACTATAAAAAATTATATATTTTCGTTCGAATGATATCCATCTTTTTAAAAATCTCCCGTTTGTTCGTGACGAAATCGAGAAATATAGTGTTGCCAGAAAATTGTTCGAAAACCAGTCTCCCCCTTTACTCTATTTCTGCGGCACCGAAAATCCAATTTACTTTTAAATAAACTATAACACTTTTTATTCCAAATTATGATATCATACGACCACAGTGCTTATTTAGCAATTTGAATTTTCGCACATGAAACAATTTTCGATGTGTTTCTACACGTTCCAAGTGAATTATGAGAGGAGACGCGTACACACGTGGAGTCTTACCTTTTCTTCCATTTAAAATAGAAATAACTGTCAGCTTTTCCCCAATATCTATTCTAAATAATAAATTCGTCTATCGTATGCTTCTAAATTTTCCATGTTGCAATATTAATCCATACTTAAATATTTATTTTTACAGGCTGTAGGAATTTGCATCCTGAAAGTTTTTTAAACTTTACAAGGAAAATTAGATTTGTTTAAATTATAACTCTTAAATTTCAATGTAGGAAATTCAAACAATTAAGGAAAGACAAGAGGAAAAGATGAATCAAATAATCGAGGAAGTAAAGAAAGAAAATGAAATAAAAATAGACTTAAATTAACTTCCTCTAATAAGATGAGGAACGGAGATTTGTAAATTTGTAAACAATCGATTGCGTCACGAGTGGGCAAACCGAATTGAAGATTTTTCTTTAAACGGTAAGGAACATGTGTTTAAAAGTGTTTGATTAAATACAGTAAAACCTCCTTTATTGACATTTCCTAATAGGGTACACTTTTCCAATTCCCTCGCGAATATCGAACGGGTACTCGAATTTTGAAGTTGTCCGCTATTTAGCGCTTTTGCTGTATTCTGTGTATATAAAAATTTATACTTTCATATGCGTGATCGATTTGTTATGCAATAATATCTACTGCACAAACATTCCCGAATAGTAGACTCTTTTCGAGTCCCAATGTTTGTAACACTCCAAAATAACATATTCTTAAGTCTCCAGGTGTTCGATGTTCAGAGGTCTTACTGTACTCAGGTTATACAATATTATTCCTTTATCTTTATAGCTTGAAACTATTCTGAACTAATTATTGATAATTTTTTCAGTTTTTTTAAAAAAAAAGTCCATGTTATTAAACAAATAATAGGGGAATCAATCTGATGTGGAAACAAAATCTTTATGCAGTCGAATCTCTTTTACACAAACACTCGCGGAGGAAAAAAAAAGGTGTAGCTGCATGGTTCGTCACCTACTGATTTTTTTTCCTACTTATTGATTTTCTTTGCAGTGTTACCAAGATCCGCTTGCAATGATCAAAGTAACTTGCTGTCATGTTGGTAATGTTGTTCACATTTTTTTTAGCATTGTAATTGTCCCAAATCAGTGAATGCCATGTGGTGGTGGTGGGGGGGGTGTCCCTCTTCCCTAAAAACATCAGAAAAGGCTGAAAATCTGAAATGCCAACCCAGTGAAAAGCAGAAGAGGGAAAAGAGGAAGTACTCACATAGTCGTTGGCTATGTGAGGTGGAGAAATGGCCTGCCACCATTATGAAAATGTTTACAGGTGTTTTTTAACATTATGATTTTTCTGAGTTAGTAGATGCCTTGTGGTGGGAGGGGGTATCCCCAATCGAAATAATTATTCTTAACTGTATTAGCCAAGGGTAAGGGGGGGGGGCCACATCACGTTTCTGGCTTTGCCTTTGCCATCCAATTAGATAGCTTTTGAGTACTCTTGGATCACTAAAAACCTGCAAATTCTTAATTGAAAATACGACCAGAAACTAATTACAAAAGCATTTCCCACATAATTTCACCGCAAACGAAAAAACAAACACAGCCTTGAGAAACGCGAGAATGTGTGAAAATGGCATTAAAAACTTAAAAGAAACATGTAAGTATGGTGTTGGAGAGGGAGTATAACATCACAAGACTATCCACTGAAATTTTAGAGCAATTTCAGGAGGAGAGAAAAGAGGGATATGAACCATGCATTTACACCAAAAATTATTTGAACAATCTGTTAAGGACGAGATCGTATTATTCAATTATCCATTGTTGACAGGAATTTTGGAAACAGCTCATATTCAAAGTAATAAAGCTTATACGCATTAACAAGATTCGCCTGTAATGTGGAAGTTAAATACTGAGCTATACTATACTTGTTTTTCATATTTTAAATGATTTTATATAGTTCCCTTTGTAACTTCCTTGAGGGGAAAAGATTAAAAAGAAAACATGTACAAAGTTAGTGAAAACTTAACTTTTAGGAGTTGGACAGCTGTTGTGGTTATCATCACAGCTCCATAAGACCATCCCTGGATACAGGCATGGTCTTATGGACCAGTCCCCTCCCCAAAACTAAATTTTTAATGGGACTTGGCTACGGCCTTGCATGCTGTGATTGTATCGATACATCCTGTATTAGGGGGCTTTTACCCCCCCAACTAAATCCTGGTTATGGTCTTGGTGGTTATTATTTGAAGGTTATATCAAATTAATAAACAGATTCTGTTTTTGTTTTTAAATGTCACTAAGTAACACTTTTATCTAATTGTAATTTATTATAACTTTGGTATAAATATTTTGAGGTGTTTTTATTTTACGTTGTAGGCCATTCTGTTTTGAATGAAAATGGCAAAGAAGGCCCAAGCATTTTACAACGTTTCTGAAGCTATCGATTTAGACAGTAGAGGCTTGCGCCAGGTATACATAAAAAATTTTCATTATATTAAAGCTGTTCCATTTGTAAGCATATGTATATCTCCAGACCTGATGCATCGTTGATAGTTCACGACTTTTTTCCTTAGAACCACAGTGGTGAACAGTCAGTCCTATTTGTCCATAAATGTAGTGATGATTTGGTTTACTATCTTCTGGGGCAGCTGTTGGCAAGAATTCAAATTTGGTGATAAACCATCCCCCACAAATGCAATTATTACAAAAAAAAAAATAAAAAATTACATGACTAGGGGAATATTAGTAGTGCCATATTTCTCAATAGGTTATACTAGGCTATAGACTAGGGCGACAAAATTTTGTGTATTGAATCTGATATAACAAAATCAATACCAGACGATGATATAATCAGATGTTTTGCCGAGAAGAAAGCTAGACGTCATGCTTTCCATTTAAATACAAGTGTTCGATGGGCTTTTATTTTTTGCTAAAATTAAAATTTATTTCAATAAAATTGAATTTGATTTATTATATACAAAGAAGAGATAATACTTCAATATAAGTTAATATTGTTTAATGTTTATGTTTCAATTTATGAGTTTGTTTTTCAACATATTTATTGTCAATACAAAAGTTTTTGGCGTATATTGAATGTAACAATTTTTATGTTCCTACCACTGATTGGGAGGTGGCGGGGCAGATGGACAGGAAGGAGCAGCAAAAAGTAGCCTAGGGGCGGCAAAATGGTAAATCCACCCATGCATATTAGAGGTGGAACTGTTCTCCAAAGAAGAAAAATTTAGCTATTCCTAAAAAAAATGAAAACTACAATCGAATGTTAAGACTGCGTGAAATTTATTTATATAAATCGAACACTACGCAGATTAAATCAAACAACAATATCAATCAACGTTTATTGGCGTAGTGATACCAGCGCCGATGTTATGGCGTGATTAGATGGTGAAATGTAGCTCAGTGGGTAGAGCCTCCGCCCGGCAAGTGGAAGGTCGTGGGTTCAGGTCCCACCGAAGGCAGAAATATTTATTTTCTTTCGAACGTTTCACCATCTAATCACGCCATACCATCGGCGTTGGTATCACTACGCCAATAAACGTTGATTGATTGACATTGTTGTTTGATTTAATCTGCGTAGTGTTCGATTTATATAAATACATATGCTGCAACGTGCATTTCGATCAATTTAATACCAGTCTCTTTGCAATTTGGTTTAAATAGTAGTCTATGTACTACACCATTCTGCGAAATAACTGGCAACAATATATATACGTTCGTAAAGAGATTATATATTGTCCTTCGTAGCTCAGTGGGTAGAGCCTCCGCCCGGCAAGTGGAAGGTCGTGGGTTCAGGTCCCACCGAAGGCAGAAACTGCATGAAATATTAGGATGAGACTAACCCCCTCCCTACTCTGCAGACCAAACAACAAGTTATGTTAATAAGCTCTGTGGTGGTAACATATTTTGCTAAGCATGTGCTTATTCCCAATTCGATTCCTAACTCCTCTAAAAAAAAAAAGAACACTTATCTACTAACTGCTCACTGTAGTCCAGAGGTTGGTTTCCTAGACTTCAATGTATTAAGGCCTAGAGAACTGCGAATTCCTCAGAAAACTGTAGGTTCTTGCACAACATGGTCCTTGTGTCAAAAATCATACGAACTAATTATGCCAGTGCATAAATATAGTGTAGTTTGTCTTTATGCATATAATTGATGCAATTCTGGAAAATATGCAGTGCCATGATCATGCAAAAATCTTCAATTTTGTTTTCATATCGCACAATAAGTATGAAATGGTTCTACCATGTCATCTGTTACAGCCTATTTAATAAAAAATGTTAAATTTTCATATTTGATAAATATATTTTTATTATTGATAGGTGGCGTTTGGAAGATATCTCCAGTGCCTTCAAATGCTTTCTGATGTTTTAGTGGAACAATTTTGTTTAGGTGGTATGTGAATTTTTTTTCTGTTATTGGTATATGCACGGAAAAGATAAATTATCATGTACATTTACCTAATAGCATGTTGCACCACCTTTTGCCTGCATAACAGCCAACATACACATCATGGTAAGGACCCAATGGGGTTCTGGAAAACGGATGGAGGTACTGCTGCTGAATAATCTAAGCTGTAAGCATGCTTAACGTATGTAGATAAGGAGATCATCAAAATATATGTCAGTATGACATTGTTAGGAGGTGGATTTGGGGGAGAGGGGTCGATGGAAAAAATTAATTAAAACTCACTGGCACAATTGCTATATATTTATACAAGTCAAGCCTTACACAGATTAAATTAAGAAACAATTTTTATCAACGTTTTTTAGGCGTAGTAGTGCTGATGTTATGGCATGAATAGATGGTAAAATGTCCGTAAAGAAAAAAATGGTTTTTCTGCGTCTGGTGCGGCACAATCTAATGCCCTTCTTCTGTCCATGCAGGTTCTAGAGGCATGAGACTCAAAAGGCATCAAATTCGCGAATACTTGTGAACAGGTGAATTTAAAATATACGTCACGGGCATCAGATTAAGAATTTGACAAAAGAGCCAAAATATCTATTATTCCTTGAATTAAGTTTGGTAAGATGAGGTGGCAAAATATGTCGGCCTACAAGCAACAAAATATGTCAGCCTTCAGGTGGCAAAGTTGTAAATTTGCGTCTGAATGTTAACTGCTAAGACGTATTTGTACCATTGTGTAATGAGGTGTCTTCAGGAGAGGCTCGTGTATGGCCCCTTATTAAATTGTGAGAATATCTGTTGCAAACGCGACATCTTATTTGTCATTAATGCAGGTCAATCTACATTGATTTTGATTGTCTTTTGCACATAAATGGCCATATCTCTTACAGTTACTAGAGGATTTTTCTATTGGGTCAGTGGGAATGAAATGTCCGCTAAGAAATAGGTTTGAGAATGACTCCCATACAGCTAAAAGAATTTACATGCAAGCTGCCTACATCTTACGTCACAGAGGTACTATAAATAGCTATCACACGGGTGAAGAACAAGTTCGAGTTCGAATAAGCATTTGGGGATAATACAGCCCATGAACGAAAGATTCGGCGATAATTTGCTAAGTTTCGAAGTGGAGATATGAGCCTGAGACATGAACCACGTGGTCACCGAGAAGTTGAAGTTTCTGACAATGTTCTGCTAAGTGTGGTACTTGAACTGCAGAAAACATGTCATGAGATAGTGGCCTAGCTAGGTGTCCACCATACTACAATTGTTCATTGCCTGCCTTCACTGGGAAAGGTCAAAAAGATGGATTCTTGGGTGCCTCATAATTTGACAATTGCCAACAAGATGAGACGTGTGGAAGTTTGTGCTTCATTCCTTTCCAGGAATGAAAGAGAATCTCCACTGCAGCGAATCGTTACCTGCGACAAGAAATGGGTCCTTTATGACAATTGTAAACGATCTGCACAATGGTTGAGTAAAGCACAGCCTCCTTGACGTCATCCCAAGCCACCCTTACATCCCAGGAAGTTTATGCTTCTTATATGGTGGTCTACAGCTGGAATGATTCATGGCAGTTTCCTGCCAAATGGACAAACCATCACTTCAGAACGTTATTGTGATGAATTACAACAGATGCATTGGAAATTGATGGTGAAACAACCAGCTTTGGTAAATACGCATGGCGTTCTCCTCTTTCTTGCAAGATAATGCCTGTCCTCATGTCACACAACGGACGATGCTAACACGACATGAGTTAGGCTGTGAAGCATTGCCTCACCCCCCCTCCTACTCCCCTGACTTGTCTTCTATAGATTATCATCTGTTTCGTCACTTGGATCGCTTTGTGTCTGGCAAACGGTTCATCCAAAATACGGAGGTTCACTGTGCAGTTGATGATTTCTTTGCATCCCAGCCACAGGACTTTTTTCGTTCCAGGATCATGGCCTTGCCAGGCAAGTGGCAATAGTGCATCAATTCAGAGGGAGACTATTTCTAGTAGATAAATTACTATATTTTTCAGTTATTGCCATCTAAGCGTGATGATCATTTTCTAGACATTTCATTCGCACCAACACAATAGATCCCATGTAGACCTGTTTTATACTTTCCACAGTTTGTTGCAAAAATCCAGAAAGTTTATTGCAGATATTTAACATCCAGCTTTCCTGGCATCTGCAATTTAGTCGAATCCACTTATGTCTTTGCTTTGAGAATTATTGAAGTGATTGTTTCCCACTATGTAAAGACCTACTCTATTTATAGTTCATACTGGCTTTAATGGGTGTCATAATTTGCTATGATATTGCGGCTTTTCAAGTTGTTACTTTGGTGTATATAATTTACCCTTTCATTGTTTGAAATAATTGGAATAACATGAAAGAAAATTGCTCAGAATATTCATGTACAGTGGGTACTTTGAACAACCTTCATCCAGCAGTAGATAGATAATGATTGAATGTAATGATGGTAATATATTAATTATTGGTATAGGAATTGACATCAAATCTACATAATGTGTCTTTATTCATTTTTTAGGTTGCCAAATTACACATGAGAGGGAGAAAAAAGAAGCAAAACAAATTCTTTCGGTTATTGGCGACTGTTCAGAAAGAGCCCTTATGATACTAGCCAATGATGGTACTATTTAGAAATATGTGTTTTAGAGTATGAAACTACATATAAATGTAAAATAATGATTATACATTAATTGCCATTTTGCTTAATGAAAATATATATTATTTACATAAGTATAATTTAATAATAAAAGGATATTTAATGAATTTTATAGTTTTATTGAACCAACATAATCTTCATCTGTGGCCTGGAAAACTTTCCATGACTGAACTTTTGGTCCATCTGATTTCAGAACAATTTTTGACTATTTATGACAAAGGACAAAACGATCTTGATTAAATATTCATTTCATTCTTTAATTAGTAACATCTAGGGCTGGAGAACCTTTTCATGTTGGAAGGCTGCATTAAATTAGCTGTTAATATTAGAAGGCCGCATTAAGTTAGCTGTAATATATGAAGGCTGCTTGTGTTTTGATTGCGTCAGTCAATCAAGGAAGATTATTTCGTTAAATCTTCTACTCTTTTATACTTAAGTTCATTCTAAGATTATAATACAAATAAAAAATCTAAACAAAAAATTATATTAATAAAAACAAAAGGATTTTTCTGCAAAATTTTAATACAGTCACAAAGACTTACCTAAGGGGCCCCAAAGGCCGCAAGTTCTCCACCCCTAATCTAGGTTGTGCTGCAATTATGACCAGTAATTTTCAGCTTTACTAGGGTAGGTTCGAGTACTAGGGAATTTGGTCATGATAAGCTGTCCAGCCTGTTTTTGATGGGATAGGATTGACAGCTTAACGGAGGGATTGCTATGGGGTACTTTCGGTAGATTAACTAAGGAAAGTACCCCATAGCAATCCCTTCAATTTGCTTAAAATTTTCAAAATAGGTTCAGACCAATGTTTGAACGATAACCCTCATGGTTTTTTATTTGCAGATTCAAAGTTATTAATATTTTAAGGTGCTACGAGACTTATTTTCCTATTGTCAGCAGTTAAAGAAATGCCCCATCAGGCTTTGTACATATGCACAGTTGTCTGTGCTAGCGATACTTTAACAGTTAATAATAATAAAAAAAGTTTGCAGCAATTTAAAAATTTAATAACTCATGATGTGCAAAGTCAATCACTTTGGTGATTTGTATCAATCGGTCTCAGTCATTTAAATTTCTCATTCTTTTGACCCGTTCTTTTAGCCCGCTCACCTGAAGTATGCATGCTCCTTAAATTGCCTTTTCCCCCCCTCTCACCTTTTTTTAGGAGGGTATAAAATGTGTTTGTGTGTGTAGAATTTATACCCATTGCAATTTTTAAAATAAAGGGAAAATATATATAATCTTTCGTTTAAATAAGATAGTTTGTTTAAAATTCTGTCCATATACCTAACACTACGAAATTTTGCCAAGCATTTACTTCTAGATGCTTCGGAAAGATATTATAAGAATATAGAAAGATAATATCGGAAACATTAATTCTAAACAAATGAAAAATTCTTATGGGGTGCTGCGGGGCTCCATCCCCAGTCCATTACTTTTTTTAATTTATATTAATGATATCACAATGGTGGTTGAAGAGGTGGACATGTATGCGGATGACACGATTTTATTAATTAGTGTTAGAGCCTTAGAGGGATTTTTTTTAAAAAAGCTGATGAAAAACTAGGCATTCTATATGATTGGTTTATAAAAAACCAATTATTTGTCAATACAAACAAAACAAAATACATATTTAAACATACAAATATAGGGATACATGGGATTGAGAACTATAAATTAAGTATCAAGGAGGAAGAAGTTAAATGAACGGAGGAATGGAAATTTTTGATAGTGTTAATTGATGATAAATTGATTTGTAACAAACACATAGAAACAGTATGTAAAAAAATGGGTGGAGGAGCAGGAACTATATCCAGACTCATGGACAAAATACCAGTGGATATCTCAATAAACCTTTATTATGCATTAGTAAACAGTCATTAAATATATGTAAATTGTGTTTGGGGAAATATGGGAACGACTAAAAATAAGATAATACAGTCGATTATGGATAGCACACTTACAATTATAGCGAATACATCAAATTAGCAAAGAAAAAAAAATATAGAATACTTGATGCTGTTTAAACACACGAATTAAATATTTTGAAAGTAATATATGAACAAAAGCAAGTGGGTAAACATACAAATACAATAATTTTAAAAGAAAGAGTAAATGTTAAAAATACAAGGCTAATGTAGAAATATGAACCTATACAATGATTTTTTTTTTTTTTTTTTTTTGCCACCCACGTATTAATTAAGCTCAAACTAGAGCTTATTAATTTTGGAGAAAAAGAGACGCTTTCCCCATCCTGGATTCGAACCAGGGTCCCTCCGTTTAGCCCGGAGTGTCTTGGACCGCTAGACGAATGAGGACAGGAAACAACGCTCTCTTTCTCCGTATGTAAAGATGTTAAGGTATTATTACCCTCCGCAGGGATAACACAATTGCCAAATATGGTCAACACAAGAAAGCCTCCGGGGCGAGAATTTTGTGAGTTTTCGTGGGGGAAATTTATTATACTATAATTTTTGCCACCCACGTATTAATTACAGCTCAAACTAGAGCTTATGTAATTTTGGAGAAAAAGAGACGCTTTCCCCATCCTGGATTCGAACCAGGGTCCCTCCGTTTAGCCCGGAAAACTCACAAAATTCTCGCCCCGGAGGCTTTCTTGTGTTGACCATATTTGGCAATTGTGTTATCCCTGTGGAGGGTAATAATACCTTAACAAATATGAACCTATTAAAATAAGGACTAGAATGGGAGAAAGATAAATTTTTATGGTATTAAATACTGGAACCGGCGGCCGGAGTCATTGCAAAATTGCAGAAATATTTTTAGATTTAAATCTCTTGTCAAAACACATATATTAACTAGAACAAATTAACTACAGGTGTAACCTTGGGAATACAGGAGTTAATGTATGTTTTTATGTATTTTCCACCATGTCATGCATGTCTCCAATGAGTCAACTCTTTGTAAATGTTGAATGGAATCTATTGAGAGTGATTGTATGAGCATGGAAATAAAATTAATTATTATTATATATACGATGACCATACATCCTTTATTTAAGAGGACAGTCCTTTATTTCACCGCTCTGTCCTTGAGTTTTTTTAAATGGTCATTTTGTTCTTTGTTTTATAAAATGTAAACTGAATACAGCAGGTAACAGATGGTCAACAGAAAAATGACACTTGCATTTAATTTTGTTATGTTGCTTTCTCTGTTTATTTGGTGACAACGCAGCAATTGCATTTTTACATTTTCGGGTCTTGCTGCCAGAAATCCCTCTGTAGTCAACAATTGAAGAATCCATGTTCTTCATTTACAGTGACTAGAACTTAAATATAAATCACGGTGAATTATTTGATGAAGTTTCATGTAAATTAAAAGTTATATCAGTCACCTATGAAAAGGTCGAAGAATGGCGATAAAATGATAAATCCAGCTAACATAGATGGGTTGAAATTTTTAAACGTGTTATGCACAAATATATATCGTTTAAAAACATTTTTAAAAATCATTGAATTTTGCTTCCATCTCCCTTGATCTAAAGTCCCACTGAACATTCATTAGTGAATAATATGTTGACCACTGAGAAAATGCAATTAAAACATTAAAAGCATGCAATTATACCAACTGCAACTTTGACATCACTTTTATGGAATTTTACGAATTTTTAAAGCACAAACCCGATTTATTAAAAATGATGCATTCTTACAAAAAAGCTCAAATTAAGTTTTCTAAAGTAATAATATGGTCATATAAAACAGTGTGTTGTTCATTATATTATGTTGCATATTATATTTTATAATAAATATTATAAAACTTTTTAGTTTGAGTTAAACAAATAAACACTACCTGCTTCTTTCTTATCATGAAACAATTTTTGATTTTGATTTTCACAAAAAAATATGGTCACCGTATCTGTATATTATATACAAGTAAATAACATGCAGTGAAAATCGTTTGTAATGACGCTGGTTATAACGACCAACCGCATATAATGATGGAATTTTTACAAGAAGTTTGGTTTGCTATTCTACTCCATACTAAATATATCGGTTATAACGACATCGTATATAACGACGAAACCTGCTATAACGACGGCGATTTTGTAGTCTACGTAGATTCTAAGTAGGGAAATTCGTATCGGATATAACGACGCGACTTGACAGTCATAAAGCAGAACCACGTGGGTTAGTTATTAAAATTTAAAGTTAGTTACAAAATTTAAGCGTTATTCTAATCTTGTTTATTTACAAATGTCTGAGAAATTTTTATCACTGCTAAACCTGAATATTAAAGATAGTGAACTTAAAAAGTGATTTATTAATTGAATATCACGAGGGTCATATTCTTAAGGGTCTCATTCTTTTTTTTAGGTGTAGAGCCCACAAAACTCTTAAACCGGCACTGTTCTGAAGTCATTAGTATAATATAATAAATACTATTTATTACATTTGTTTTCTACATTATATACTTTAGTAGTATTTTCTACAATTTTTTCAATTTAAAAAACTAAGAAAGTACTATGTATTTAGTGTGGCTATAACATAAACAGAAATTAAGCATATAAAATATTAACATGAAATTAACGAAATTAAATTCATTATAATTATGTTTTTATTTAATTTTGAAACCAAAAAGTTTAATAAATTTTACTGTCAAAATAATATATAAAACTCTACAGGGCATTGCTATAGGCTACCATGATTTTAAAAAGATATCGTTTATAACGACTATCGGTTATAACGACCAAATTTTCGCGGTCCCTTGAAGGTCGTTATAACCGATTTTCACTGTATATAGTTTTGCGTTCCTTGTCAAATTTTCCACCTTCACTTATTATGCTCACAAAGAAAGTATTTGATAGGTATCTTAGCAATTAGTTTGAAATTTGTAAAATAGTATACACGATATAATTTTTTATCTTAAGTTTTTTGATTATGGCGAAAAGTTAGTACAGGTAACTGCACAAATGTGCGACTTTCACTATAAAATCTGCTTGGTATTAGTTTAACCATTAATTCTAGAAAATATCTGTTCCATAGCAACTTGAAATATTAATTTAGTATTTTGCATTGGCAAATTTGCAAATAAAAGATTGTCAAAGTTATGGTTCAAAGATTGGTCTGAACCTATTTTGTATCTTTAAAGCAAGTCAGTGAGATTTCTATCAGGTGCCTTATTTTCCAGCAAAATGATAGCTGAAGATGGAAATTGATTGTCTTAACTAAATGTTCAGTATTTCCTACTTACACATACAAGCAGTAGTTCCTATGTACTGACTGACAAAGATTCGTTTGCAAATGACTAGCTAAGCGAGGCAGTTGTGAACAGTGTGCAGGTCAGTCACGAAAGAAATAACTTACAGAACTATGAGTATATTGTCCAAAAGTTGGCTCAACGTTAATTTTGAAAGACAGACTTTCCTCCCATTCATTTGAAGTATGAACCAAAATGACTGATTCGTTCAAAACCAATCCATATGAAATGACTGATTCAAAATAAGCAATTCATTTGTGAACGAGATATAACCTTAATAATTTAGCATCCGCGAATTTGCCAATGAAAAACCGTGAGGATTATGCTTCAAACATTAGTCTGAACCTATTTTGACAATTTCAAGCAAATTGAAAGGATCGCCAAGGGAGTACTTCCCTTGTTAGTCTCTTTGTGTAGTTAGTCGGTTCTCACTTGGGAAGTGCAAGAGGCATGAGTCATTGATTTTGATCAATTTTCAAAAGTGATACCATTGGAAAGGTGTTGTTATGGGGAATAAACAAGTCAATACAACTGGCGCAGCGTGACCATCATAGTCCTTGAGCCATAAAACCGCGAACAAACTTTTGAGTCTTCCATAAAATGAGAATGAAATTTGTCGAGACCTTTTGGTAGTGCAGTGGTAATGTATTCTCCTAATGTGCAGTTATTAGTGTTCCACTACCAGCAGTGCCAATGAAAAGGAATGCGTGCCCATTAACTGCTTACTGGAGTTGTGGGGTTGGTTCCCTAGATCTTAAAAGGTTAAATTTTCTCTGAAAAATGTTAATTGCTGGCTCGTTGACCTATGGTAGCATAGTGGTAGCACAGTCCTTATATCGGGTCATTAATCCAGGTTGGAGTCACACCTGATGGTTCTTTTATCAGCGAGAGGTTGAATTACTTGAAAATTATGAGGTCTTCATGCAGTATGACCTTTGTCATCCATGTGCTGGGGAAAAAAAGGAAATAAGGATGATAATTAAAAAAAAAATAATGAGTTATTTCTCATTCACTACTTACCTCTAATTAGAGATATGCAATAAATGAGTTATTTCTCATTCATTACTCACCTCTAATTAGCAATATACATACTTGTCTTCTATTTCAGGTAATGCTTCTCCAGACTCAAAGCAGTATGCAGCTGCTTCTATTAGTAAAAACAACTTGACTTCTCCTCAAAAACCCAAATCTGCTTCCAATCATTTTTCATTGGAAACTAACCCAGTTCTAGTGCTGCCACAGGCAACTGAAGTTTCTCGGTAAGAAAATCTGTAATAATAATAATATGCCATATAAACATTGGTGTAGCTGGCCTCGAAGTCTAAGTGTGTGTGAGGGACTATGTGTAAAGCTGGGAGTCTCAATGCTCCGCACATAATATTCATTTTCCTAGGGTAAGCTAAGTCACCCCAATCATTATCTAACTAATCTAAGTCACGCCAATGCATATGAATGTATTAAGTGTATGTAATGCATATGTCAGTACAGTACGTGGTATTATACAGTACAGCCAGCCATTAATACAGTACAGATCTATTCTTGATTGTTAAAAATATGGAAGAAGAAAAGTCGCTGGTTTCATTAAGACATTTTGAAACTTACAAAACACACAAACATCACACATTCTAATACTACACTAATTTATTTTAGACCTTTCCAATTGTTGCACAGTTTTATGAGTAAATACAACATTATAAGCATAAGTAATGTTGTTAAGACGTTTTATTTCAACGTACGTTTCTGACGGACTTGGCCGTCTTTCGTCAGGAATACAAAATGAGAAAATAAATATTAGAAAACTGGAGATGGTGTTATTGCGTGACTGTTGTGTTGCCAGTTGTGGATGAATAATTAATGTGAAAATTTTATTAAACGTTTCCAAGCTTGACCGAAAGTGGGAGTAGATTTTGGTTCATTGACTATGATAGAAGAATTCTTATTGATATGGAATGCTTCTAAAATATCTAATTCACGTATCGATCTTGGTTGACAGATAATTATGGGTTGGTTGAATTTGAATTTGTGGTTATGTGACCAGCAATGAATAGTGATGGCGGACTCTATTAACTCTGCCTTCTCTGCATATTTAGAGAGTTAGAAGTTAGTTTTTATTTAGACTAATAGTTGCTTCAACATTTGAGAAAATACATTCACATGGAACTGACTTTGCCATATTGGGCAAGTGAAATTCAGCTTGCTTATACAAAGCTGAAAGTGTGGTTTCAACTCTTGCTATTGTTTCAGTGAATTTGACATGAGAGGATCCACATAATTGGCTAAATATGCTGAGAATTCAGAAGAATATTCATGTTGTCTCCTTTTTTCCATCTATTTGAGTACATCCGTAATATTATTTTTTTTTACCAATGTCTATATAAAATAATGGTGCAGATGCGATATCTATCAGCTGAGCTTACCAATGTTTTGATTTTTATTTCAATATTATGATATTATTGACTTATGCATATCGATACCAGCAACGTAAAGTTTTCAAAATTAATGGGAGAAAATTAATTTTCAAAAAGCTGAAATTTATTAGATATAGTTACATACACTTACCTATTGTATTCTTATACAGGCATTCTGTGTTTGAAAAAGTCGAGAAAGAGAATAAAGAATTATTTAGGAAGTTTCAAATTCGCATTGATAACTCAAAGGACAAGTATACTCGAGCAAATCTGGTAATTTGTGGTTATAATTTATCTTTTTTCTTAATTTTATTTTCAGATTCATTATAATCCAAAACACCATTTCAAATTATTGTAAATATTTTTAAATCAAGCATAGCCTTTATTGAAACTGTTAAGTATATAAGTATACTGTAACACTACCTTCTTTCGATCTCAATAATGTTATTCTGATTAACGGCTGTTTCCATGTAACAACGTTTGTTCACCATCCCTTGAAAATTGTTGATGGCAGTGATTACTGTAATATATTGTTTTGATTAAGATTTTTTTTTTAATTTGGAAAATATATTAAAAAGGTCTCATATATTGGGCTTCATTGTTGCAGCCTTAAATTATAGATATTCCACTTATTTAGTATATATGATCTTTAGATTTATTTTATACAGAGTGTTTACTTGAAAGCTGAATTCCATTGTTTATTTTGAAGTGTTTTGTATTTGTTGCACTTAATGTAACTGGTTTTTTTTAACTTGTATTAATGTAACTGGTTTTTTTTAACTTGTATTAATGTAACTGTTATTTAACTTTTGTTAATGTAACTATTATTTGACTTTTATTAATGTAACTATTATTTGACTTTTATTAATGTAACTGTTATTTAACTTCCGTTAATGTAATTGTTATTTAACTTTTATTAATTTTTCTTACCTTGTAACAGTATTTTACCACTATCATTGTAAATACCAATCCAAATGGGACATTCGAACTTAATTGGAAATTATACAAATAAGCTGTAGAGGCCAGTCCGTTCTCATGGGAAGTCCCAATGTGCGAATGACGTAATAGCGATAGAAGTGTATAAAACTATTTTAGGTCATTGTATGAGTCTGTAGTTAAGACCTGGAATAACGATGCGAGAATAGCCATAATAAGTAGCTGAGTGAGCTATGTTGTAACTGCAGTGTTACTCTAGGTAGGAAGGGTGCTGTGTCCTGCCCACCCTCGGAAGCAAAAATTCCACCCTACATGCCTTTAAAATAAAAAAATTGCTGCCCTTTTTGCCTTTGAAACAGCAAGATAGCACCTTTTGTGGTTGGTCCCTTGTACATGACTGGATTCCTTGAAAGGATACCACTCGCTGACATTAGAGATGGGTCGTTCGTGAACGAGCAGGTCTTTCGGAACTATTCACAAAAATGACCCATTCGTATAGATTTCTTTTTTTGTGAACAACCATTCTTCGTTATAGTTCGTGGTAATCGTTCACCGTTCGTGATCTTAATTTGCTGTTCGCGATTTTAGTTTCCAGTTCGCGGTCACCGCTCTTCGTTCATAGTTTCACGTTCGTCATTCATAGGTCATGGTCTTCGTTCGCGATCTTAGTTCGCAGTCTTCATTCATAGTTCACAGTCATCTTTTCATGGTCTTAGTTTGAAGTCACCACCAAGCAGACAAGGATGTTTTGGAGAAGGGGTCAGGAGCCCCCCCTCATCCTTTTTCTAGGCTTCTATTTGAAATATGACTACAATATTCCAGATTTAGAGAGTGTACGTGAGGGGAACTTAAAATTTCTTCAGGTGTTTTCCTCGGAATCATCATGTTAACTACTTTCATATATTATTTTGTAATTACTTTTAGTATTAATTGGCTACTTGGGGTTAACTGAACTTTGAATTTGTGTATATCTAACAGAATTTATTTAGAGGCGCTTGTTTAGTACTTGTTTTAGGCATATATAAGTGTATTGTTATTTAGAAGTTTTAAGTTATGGTATTTACAGATTATTTATAATTTAGTTTAACTAAAACTAATAATACATTCATTTGATTAAATGGGTCTAATTCTTTATTGTTAACATTAAAGTGAACACAGTGAGTTGCAACTGAATTATGGTATTATTATAATAGCCTGCTGAACCTAGGCAAATGTTGAGTGTAATTTAAGATGCGATAGTTTGACGGGGTGTCAGAAGTGACCCTGGGCTTACTGTGACCTCTTATTGTTTCAGGATTAAGCGATGGTCCATTAAGCCCAGGTTAGGAAACCTTAAATGATATTTGAAACATTTGCTTATACATGTTTAGTTCATCTTGTTGAAGTCCTAAGGATGTTCACATTGGCTCTAGTGTTTGTGTGTAATGGGAGGTTATGCCACTGACCTTGAGTTCTACATGAAATGGATAGAAGCTTAATCACGGGTTGTTCCTGAATAAGTCCTAGACTGGTGTACACTAAATAAACGTTATAGTTTGTCAAAGGATCTTACGAGGAGAACCCACAGTGAGTGATCCGCCGATTTTGATGAAAGTATAGCCAAAATAAGGAAATACGTGTCTCGGCATTCGTGCCAATGCGGCTAATTTCCAGAGACATGGATTTTTAAAGATTTTGCATCCGATATATGAGCTTAAAATACGACATCCTCCGCAAGCCAATTGGTAGCCTAGTTGGTAAGTTACCGGCCTAGCGCTTCGTGTTTTTGCGTTCGATGCCCGTGGAAATCGGTTGTTAATATATATCCTTTTTACATGTTCATTTATGTATTTTTATTAATAAAAATACTTTGCTTACAATCGGATTTTGTTCATAAACTTACTTTAATAAAATTCGTATTTATGTAGTTATATGTTAATTGTATGCTTATTGGCAGTGATAATTTCTACTCAAATTTTAATTGTTGATTATTAAAAAGTTGAAAAGTAGAAAAAGTTTTGGTGTAGCCATCCAGCCTGTTATGTAGTTAAGTAGATCCAGCACACTTTAATAATGTTTTTACAAATGACGACGGCACCTCTTCTTCTACTGTTGAAGTAATTCCACCTCATTGTACCCCATACTGTCAACCTCGTGATGTGTACTTCTTCCGTCAAGTAAAAAATTTTATTAAAAGGTTACAAAATTGTGTTGAAAGCTTACAAGAAAATAGTCATTTAAACACGCGAGCAGATAGATGCTTTGAAGATCCATTCACAATCAACTTTCGGCGCCGAATTTTAAGAATACGTTACAGTACTCTTGGTTTGTTGCAAAGTTAACAAACGAAAGAAGCGTTTATGAAAATGTAGATGGTATTTGTTTTCCAGATGATATTAGACAAAGAAAATCAGTTGTTCGAACAATTCATTTATAAAATGCTCACGTTGTAGAATTTTTTTATGTTTTTATTGTTTTTATGATAATTATCATCCAAAATTGTGTACCAGTATACAATTCCGACACCTCCGATAGTGATACACAAAAAATATGTTCACGTCAGTCAGTTTTAAAATAAAATTGATTGCATTTTATAAAATAAAATGTTTCTATATAAATGAAATGCATATAAATGAGATGCACATAAAATGTTTATATGTTATAAAATAAAATATTACATACTAAAAATACATTTTTCAATAGATAAATATATTTAAAAAAATATTAGGCATAATAGATGCTAATAGAGGATGACTGCAAAGGCTAATAATGACAAAATAAGACGAATTAACGCAGTTTTCTTTTTTATTTAATGGAATTGTTAAAAGTTTTCAGAAAAAATCTTTCAATCCTTAAATAAAACAAAACTGCGTTATTGGTGTAATTTCATCCCTTCACAGGTTGACAATGAGTACGCAAATTTTATAAAAGTTATATTCACATAAAAACTTACAGCTAACTCCTAAACTTTTTGTACCTTTACAACTCTTCAATTAAAAATTAAAATTCGTGTAAAAATTATAACTGCGAAAAATAGTATCACAGAATTAAATATGTAAATATGAATTTTATTAAAGTAAGTTTATGAGCAAAATTCGATTGTAAGCAAAGTATTTTTACTAATAAAAATACATAAATATATAAAAAGGATGCATTAAAAAAAAGTGATCGATTTCCGCGGGCATCGAACGCAAAAACACGAAGTACTAGGCCGGTAACTTACCAACTAAGCTACCTATTAGTTTGCAAAGGATGTCTTATTATAAGCTCATATATGGGATGAAAAATCTTTAAATCATTAAAAGTTCGTGTCTCCGTAATAAGCCTCATTGGCACCGAAATGCCGACACGTACTTTCCTTATTTTTGGCCTGTTTATCAAAAATTTCGTCAAAATAGGAGGGGAACTCACTGTGGGTTCCCGTTGTAAGTTACTGTAAATACACAACCTTTGAGCAAATCGGCCGTTTAAAGATACCCACGAGTCTACGTAAACCTCAACGTCTGTTATGTTATATTGATCTCTTAGTCTTTGTTCCACGCAATGAGCATACTGTTTGACCATATCAGCATGAGTTACCCAACGGCGACCAGTTGTCCATACCTGCAAACCATTATAAATTGAAAGAATTAATTAACTAAAAGCAATAATATATTTTTATTCTACTCATCGACAATTTTAAGTGCTTTATTTGTGGAACAAGGACAACTAAGGTTATGTTGCTTCAAGTTTCCAAAGAATCTAGCCATCTAGTCAATCAAACTTCGATCTATGGATCAATAAAAAAAACAAAACAAAAAAAACAGAAAATGTTCTATATCATCGGGATTCGAATCAGAATTTTTCTCATGGTTAGTGAAATGCGTTATATCTATGCCACCATGAAGTTTGAAATGTAGGAAAAGAGATAAACTACAGGTTTAGGAGGCAATGTTATTTCTAATAATAGAAAGGTGACTTAATTTACTAATTTCGGTTATAAATGCATATACAGAGTACAAAGCTGAACATAGAGAGGAAAAGGGGTTATTTATGAAATATATACTACATATTTCAAGTTTCTAATTTTCAAAGTAGCAGAGCATTTTTTTTTTATTAGCATACCGTTGGATTTAAGAAATACTGCTTTCCAGTACGTTTTTCAACGATACTGATAGAAGTATGCAGATGACTCCATCTATGTATCATCATGTCCCACGAGTATCCGTACAATCCCAAAGTCCATGTATTATAGCCTTTAGTCAACCAATGAGAATATGGTAAAAATCCTTGAATTGCGAAAAAGGTACACATAAGTACAGCTGTAAGTCTTTGCCAATAGTTTAAGCTTTCCACGGAACTAGGATGTTTTATCTAGTAAAAAATTAATTGCTATATGTTAATAAATTATTTTATTTATTGATGCAAAATACAATATAACGTATTCGAATTAGACAGAGAAGTAGAAAGGGTAGGTACGGTCCGTTTGCGGAAAATTGGCTGGTAGTACCGTTAGAATACAAGAGAGTTGACATCATAGACGCG
>QLNU02014802.1:122597531-122617208 GCA_006491805.2 Dysdera silvatica | reverse complement strand
TAGATTTTGGTTCATTGACTATGATAGAAGGATTCTTATGATATGGAAAGTTTCCAAAAAATCGAATTCATATATGGATCTCGGTTAACAAATAATTGTGGGTTGGTATTTTTTTAATTTGAATTTGTGATTATGTAACCAGCAATGAATAGTGATGGCGGACTCTATTAACTCTGCCTTCTCTGCATATTTAGAGAGTTAGAAGTTAGTTTTTATTTAGACTAATAGTTGCTTCAACATTTGAGAAAATACATTCACATGGAACTGACTTTGCCATATTGGGCAAGTGAAATTCAGCTTGCTTATACAAAGCTGAAAGTGTGGTTTCAACTCTTGCTATTGTTTCAGTGAATTTGACATGAGAGGATCCACATAATTGGCTAAATATGCTGAGAATTCAGAAGAATATTCATGTCTCCTTTTTTCCATCTATTTGAGTACATCCGTAATATTATTTTTCTTTACCAATGTCTATATAAAATAATGGTACAGATGCGATATCTATCAGCTTAGCTTACCAATGTTTTGATTTTTATTTCAATATTATGATATTATTGACTTATGCATATACGTAAAGTTTTCAAAATTAATGGGAGAAAATTAATTTTCAAAAAGCTGAAATTTATTAAATATAGTTACATACACTTACCTATTGTATTCTTATACAGGCATTCTGTGTTTGAAAAAGTCGAGAAAGAGAATAAAGAATTATTTAGGAAGTTTCAAATTCGCATTGATAACTCAAAGGACAAGTATACTCGAGCAAATCTGGTAATTTGTGGTTATAATTTATCTTTTTTCTTAATTTTATTTTCAGATTCATTATAATCCAAAACACCATTTCAAATTATTGTAAATATTTTTAAATCAAGCATAGCCTTTATTGAAACTGTTAAGTATATAAGTATACTATAACACTACCTTCTTTCGATCTCAATAATGTTATTCTGATTAACGGCTGTTTCCATGTAACAACGTTTGTTCACCATCCCTTGAAAATTGTTGATGGCAGTGATTACTGTAATATATTGTTTTGATTAAGATTTTTTTTTTTAATTTGGAAAATATATTAAAAAGGTCTCATATATTGGGCTTCATTGTTGCAGCCTTAAATTATAGATATTCCACTTATTTAGTATATATGATCTTTAGATTTATTTTATACAGAGTGTTTACTTGAAAGCTGAATTCCATTGTTTATTTTGAAGTGTTTTGTATTTGTTGCACTTAATGTAACTGGTTTTTTTTAACTTGTATTAATGTAACTGGTTTTTTTTAACTTGTATTAATGTAACTGTTATTTAACTTTTGTTAATGTAACTATTATTTGACTTTTATTAATGTAACTATTATTTGACTTTTATTAATGTAACTGTTATTTAACTTCCGTTAATGTAATTGTTATTTAACTTTTATTAATTTTTCTTACCTTGTAACAGTATTTTACCACTATCATTGTAAATACCAATCCAAATGGGACATTCGAACTTAATTGGAAATTATACAAATAAGCTGTAGAGGCCAGTCCGTTCTCATGGGAAGTCCCAATGTGCGAATGACGTAATAGCGATAGAAGTGTATAAAACTATTTTAGGTCATTGTATGAGTCTGTAGTTAAGACCTGGAATAACGATGCGAGAATAGCCATAATAAGTAGCTGAGTGAGCTATGTTGTAACTGCAGTGTTACTCTAGGTAGGAAGGGTGCTGTGTCCTGCCCACCCTCGGAAGCAAAAATTCCACCCTACATGCCTTTAAAATAAAAAAATTGCTGCCCTTTTTGCCTTTGAAACAGCAAGATAGCACCTTTTGTGGTTGGTCCCTTGTACATGACTGGATTCCTTGAAAGGATACCACTCGCTGACATTAGAGATGGATCGTTCGTGACCGAACGGGTCTTTTTGAACTATTCACAAAAATGACCCGTTCGTTCAGATAACTTTTTTTGTGAACTACCGTTCTTCGTCATAGTTCGTGGTAATCGTTCACCGTTCGTGATCTTAATTTGCTGTTCGCGATTTTAGTTTCCAGTTCGCGGTCACCGCTCTTCGTTCATAGTTTCACGTTCGTCATTCATAGGTCATGGTCTTCGTTCGCGATCTTAGTTCGCAGTCTTCATTCATAGTTCACAGTCATCTTTTCATGGTCTTAGTTTGAAGTCACCACCAAGCAGACAAGGATGTTTTGGAGAAGGGGTCAGGAGCCCCCCCTCATCCTTTTTCTAGGCTTCTATTTGAAATATGACTACAATATTCCAGATTTAGAGAGTGTACGTGAGGGGAACTTAAAATTTCTTCAGGTGTTTTCCTCGGAATCATCATGTTAACTACTTTCATATATTATTTTGTAATTACTTTTAGTATTAATTGGCTACTTGGGGTTAACTGAACTTTGAATTTGTGTATATCTAACAGAATTTATTTAGAGGCGCTTGTTTAGTACTTGTTTTAGGCATATATAAGTGTATTGTTATTTAGAAGTTTTAAGTTATGGTATTTACAGATTATTTATAATTTAGTTTAACTAAAACTAATAATACATTCATTTGATTAAATGGGTCTAATTCTTTATTGTTAACATTAAAGTGAACACAGTGAGTTGCAACTGAATTATGGTATTATTATAATAGCCTGCTGAACCTAGGCAAATGTTGAGTGTAATTTAAGATGCGATAGTTTGACGGGGTGTCAGAAGTGACCCTGGGCTTACTGTGACCTCTTATTGTTTCAGGATTAAGCGATGGTCCATTAAGCCCAGGTTAGGAAACCTTAAATGATATTTGAAACATTTGCTTATACATGTTTAGTTCATCTTGTTGAAGTCCTAAGGATGTTCACATTGGCTCTAGTGTTTGTGTGTAATGGGAGGTTATGCCACTGACCTTGAGTTCTACATGAAATGGATAGAAGCTTAATCACGGGTTGTTCCTGAATAAGTCCTAGACTGGTGTACACTAAATAAACGTTATAGTTTGTCAAAGGATCTTACAAGGGGAACCCACAGTGAGTGCTCCGTCGATTTTGATGAAAGTACAGCCAAAATAAGGAAAATACGTATCTCGATATTCGTGCCAATGCGCATTATTTTCGAAGATATGCATTTTTAAAGATTTTGCATCCGATATATAAGCTTAAAATACGACCTCCTCCGCAAGCCGATCGGTAGCCTAGTTGGTAAGTTACTGGTTTAGCGCTTCACGTTTTTGAATTCGATGCCCGCGGAAATCGATCATTTTTTTTAATGTATATCCTTTTTACATATTTATTTATTTTTATTAGTAAAAATACTTCGCTTACAATCGGATTTTGTTCATAAACTTACTTTAATAAAATTCATATTTATGTAATTAAGTTAATTGTACGCTTATTGCCAGTGATAATTTCTACTCGAATTTTAATTGTTGATTACTAAAAAATTGAAAAGTAGAAAAATTTTCGGTGTAACCATCCAGCCTGTTATGTAGTTAAGTAGATCCAGCACACTTTAATAATGTTTTTACAAATGACGACGGCACTTTTACTGTTGAAGTAATTCCACCTCATTGTACCCCATACTGTTTAGCTTCGTGATGCGTACTTCTTCCGTCAAGTAAAAAATTGCATTGAGAAGTTACAAAATTGTGTTGAAATCTTATAAGAAAATAGTCATTTAAACACGAGAGCATATAGATGCTTTGAATATCCATTCACTTATTTATAATCAACTTTCGGCGCCAACTTTTAAGAATACATTACAGTACTCTTGGTTTGTTGCAAAGTTACGAAAGAAGAGTCTTTGAAAATGTAGATGGTATTTGTTTTCCAGATGATATTAGACAAAGAAAATCAGTTGTTCGAACAATTCATTTATAAAATGCTCACATTGTAGAATTTTTTTTATGTTTTTATGATAATTATCATCCATAACCGTGTACCAGTATACAATTCCGACACCTCCGATAGTGATACACAAAATATGTTCACGTTAGTCAGTTTTAAGATAAAATTGATTGCATTTTATAAAATAAAATGTTTCTGTATAAATAAAATGCACATAAATGAGATGCGCGTAAAATGTTTACATGTTATAAAATAAAATATTACATACTAAAAATACATTTGTCAATAGATAAATAGATTTAAAAAAAATATTAGGCATAATAGATGCTAATAGTGGATGACTGCAAAGGCTACTTATGACAAAATAAGACGAATTAACCCAGTTTTCTTTTTTTTATTTAATGGAATTGTTAAACTTTCTTTCCATCCTTAAATAAAACAAAACTGCACTATTGGTGTAATTCCATCCCTTCAAAGGTTCACAATGAGTACACAAATTCTATAGAAGTTATATTCACGTAAAAACTTACAGCTAACTCCTGAACTTTTTGTACCTTTACAACGCTTCAATTGAATATTGAAATTCGTGTAAAAATTAGAACTTCGAAAAATAGTAGCACAGAATTAAACATGTAAATATGAATTTTATTAAAGTAAGTTTATCAACAAAATCTGTTTATGAGCAAAGTATTTTTACTAATAAATATATAAAAAGGATACATATTTAAAAAAAAGTAATCGATTTCCTCTGGCATCAAATGCAAAACCACAAAGCGCTAGGCTGGTAACTTACCAACTAAGCTACCGATTGGCTTGCAGAGGATGTCGTATTTTAAGCTCATATATAGGGTAAAAAATATTTAAATCTTTAAAAATTCATATCTCCGAAAATAAGCCGCATTGGCACGAATGCCCAGACACGTATTTCCTTATTTTGGCTCTACTTTCATCAAAACATTTCATCAAAATCGGCGGGGCACTCACTGTGTGTTCCCCTTGTTAGTTTATTTCTATCTGATCTTCTTTACCCTTGATATTTATTAATATTTATATGATAATTTAAGGCTTAACTTAAATTCTTAGTTGAGAATGAAAATCGTTATAAACTAATGGAATTGTTTCCATTAAAGGGTTAGCACCTTCCATGTCTGTTATTCTTAGGGGAGTTCCATTTTCAAGTAAAATACCCTGTATATTTAGATATTTATGATTATTAAATCTCATTTATATTCCATTTACAATTCTCCTATTAACCAATTTCAAAAGGAGGCAAAAAAAAAAAGTTGTTAAGCCGTAACAGTAGTTAATCAGCATGTGTGTAATTCTATAAAGCATTTGCAGGGGCCCTCAAGTTACCATCGTTAAATGGAAAGGGTCGTTAATTAGAATGACATTATTCAGTGAGCTACTGTATTTAGTATTATAATTAGTACTGATTATTTCTTTTTCTTTGTGTATATTTTTCAGCAACTGGAATTGCAACGACGTATGGCCGAAAACCTAGCTATTGCAAGGACAAAACATGCTCAAGTATCCTTTAATGTTAATCTTGTGATTTACTTTGGTAAGGATGGGTTAATCGTATAGTTACAAAATGAAATTTCAAAGTTCATGGGTTTATTTGTACATAATTTTTATATTTTGCTCATCACATGCAGAAATATGTACAACATACAAAAAATGACCTGGGCTTACCATAACTAGTAAAATTTTGACACTGATCGTAATATATACGAAATACAAATGAAGAAGGTAAAAGCATATACCATCTGCAAAAATATTCGCAACGTTTCGACAATTACTCTTCCCTTCATCCAGCGAAAGTGTCAAGGAAGTGTAGATGTTCCTGTATTTATACCCCAACTTTGGTTTTTCCCAAAGCTATCCCGCACTCGGGTTTTCCCCCCTGTCTGAATCTGGATTTTCTAAGAACTGTCCCACACTCGGTAATCCCTCCCCACCGGCTGAATTTGGTTTTCCCCATATCCTAGCAAAAATGCGGCAAGGTTCAAGCATCAATTTTGCGATGTTCATCGTCTTACTATGCATTCGGAAAGTCTCCCAGGACTCCAGAAAAAGTCTACAATAGCGAGAAGTTACATTTTTATGAAGAACTTTTGTACTTTTCCAATCAGGAACATGACCTTTCTCCCAGGCATGTTCTGCCAGAAGATTAGTCATCTCACCTTTCTCCACAGCACGATGATGTTCTTTTTTACGAGTACAAACAGTTCTTCCCGTCTCGCCAGTGTATACTTTTTCGCAGTCTTTGCAGGGTATCTGGTAAATTGTTCCAGTCAATTCATCCATTGGAACTCGATCTTTCACTTTTATTAACAGGTCACGTAAAGTCGATGCAGGTTTATAGTAAGTCCTGATGTCAGATTTCCTAAGAATACGCGCAATCTCCTCAGAAGTCCTCTCCACATATGGCAAAACAACCGTCCCTCTAGTCTGTCTCTCCTCAACAGGTTCTCTACATTCGTCATTAGGTCTCGAGCGATAAATTTGCTCTGGTAGCCGTTATCTGCAAGTGCTCTTCTTAATTACTGTACCTCGGCATCTTTTGATTCAACACTGCTGCTGCGTGTGAGGGCCCAACGTGTCAGAGACCTCACAACAGAAGCTTTGTGGTAAGTTGGATGAGGTGAGAGGAAATCCAAGTACCGGTCCGTATGAGTTGGCTTTCGGTATACAGAGGTTGACAAGCTTCCATCGTCTCCTCTGGTGACCCTCACGTCCAAAAATGGCAAACATCCCTCATGTTCTACCTCTAAGGTAAATTGAATATGGGGGTTTAAGTCATTAAGGAAACGGTGAAAGCTGTCCACCTCTGTCTTCGAAAGAACGACAAAAGTATCATCAACATACCTTCTCCAGACCTTAACACTAAACTCGTCGCAGTCTAAAATGTTCATCTCCAATGACTCCATACAAAGGTTAGATACAACATTAGAAACGGGGGAACCCATTGCGGGGTTTCCTGTCTCTCTTCGTAGAAGGTCCCATTGAAGCTAAAATACGTCAGGTCCAAACAGAATTCCAAAAGCATGCAAATATCTTCAGCTGTCAATTTGGTGTGTGCAGGTGGAGAGTCATCATTCTTAAGTCTTTCTAAAGCAGTTGAAATCACAAGGGAAGTTGGTATACAAGTGAATGGTGAAACTACGTCAAATGATATCATAACGTCTTCCGTACCGATTTATAAGGCACTAACAGAAGAAATAAAATCCTCAGTAGTGGATACAGAAGCCGCTGTTAGTCCAACCAAAGGATGCAGAAGTCCAGCTAGGTGTTTAGATAATGCGTAAGTCGGAGAGCTACAAAACTCATAATAGGACGAAGAGGTACACCATCTTTATGAATGTTAGGAAGAACATAAAAGAGGGCTATTCTCCCCCAAACTCCAACGAAGTCACGACTACAAGAACCCATCAGTTTTCGACTCCCTGTGTACTTTAAGCAACAGACCATTCGTGCGCCTCTCTATACCTCCAGTCGGATCTCTCTTCACTATACAATACGCATCAACATCAGATAGTAAGTTCTGCACCTTTTTTATCATAAGTCGATCTATCCATAACCACAGTACATCATACTTTATCAGCTGGCAAAACCGCGTTGTTGTCACGACCTTTCAGATCTATTACCGCCTTCCTCTCGCCAAGCGAAAGATTACTTTCTGGTACTCGTCCTCTACGTAGCACTTGCGAAATTTCACAACGTATTTCAGCAGCTGCATCAGCCTCCATTCTTCCTAGAACCGGCTTGACTGCCGAAAGAATCTTAGGAATAGGAATAACATGTTATTCCTATTCCTAAGGTAAGATTATTTCTATTCTAAGAAAGAATAATTTTCTTCTTTATATAGCTTTAGCAATGGATTTTTTTTTTTGGTAGGGAAGGAGAGATACAGAAACTACACTATTAACACCAGTGATGTGGTGGTAAAAAAAAAAAAAGTAGTGTCCTTGTGGGGCCTTGTTTAATACAGTGAAACCACGATTATCCGTCTCCAGATTTACCGTCTTTTTGTCTGCTTCAAGTGGAAGTTAGCGCCGCTCCGTTAACATCGACAGTGAGACAATTTTATACATGAAAATCATTTTGTGAGGCTCTATTCACGGGAGTAAACATTGAAATTAACGATGTTGTTGAATGAGTGAACATTGACACACTTTAAAGCATGTTTTGAGTTCCTAAGTGGTGACAAACTCATTCAGCAAGTGTTGAGCTCCAATATTCCTAAAGAAAATGATGAAAGTACATAGGAGGCCGAAGAACTTACAAAAACATCACACATGCTGAAGCAGAATGTATGCTTTCTAAGTGCATTGACTGGTTTGAACAGCAGACTGAAACAGATGCTACTCAGCTATTACCGCTTCGAAGAGTACGGGACATGGCAGCCAAAAAAGCATGTTGGATGCTTAAACAAAAACAAAAACAAAATAATAAAACTGTGTTTTTCAACCAACAACAATAATTTTACACACAGATATGTAATGTTTTATAGTCGTATTTCATTAAATGCAAATTTTCTTGATTGAAATAAACTTCGCTTGTGCCTTCATCAATTTTACAATGTAACTTTTTTTAATGTATACTTTTAATAAAAATATACTGTAATGTACCATAAATTTCCCCTCTCTTGCTTAACCATCTTTTCAATTATTCGTGAAGGATCTGGTCCTGTGTCTGATGGATAATCAAGATTTTACTATACTTTATATGCATTATATGTTAATATACATGCTTTAAAAAGGTCTTGACTACACCACTGATTAGCACTGTGTATGTATATATATATATACAGGGTGATTCCGTAAGTCCTTATGGGCTGAAATAACTGTTGAATCGAGTCAGGTAGACCCATGAATGTGGTGTCTAGGTATAGTGAAATGGCTATGTGCTACACGATTAGATACCTCTCAGCGCCCCCTAGCGATAAATTCCGGAGTTAGAGTTCGTAGCTCGGAAGCTGTAGGAGAGACGACCAAAAGTTCAATTACAAAGGTGTAGAGCATTATCGATGTCTTTAGAAAAGCCGGATTGTGTCCACAGATATGATAAACAGTCACCTGTAGTCAGAGGCGGACAAAGGGTAAGGTGACCATATAATAATATTGATCATGAGAGAAAGTCGCTGTTTCCCCACAAAAAATACAGTATTAACATGTGGAATTAGCTTTAAAGTTCATACAGAAGGAGAAATAAGTAAAAACGTTAGAACACACTACACTTTTCGATTAACAGCAATAGAAATGAACTGTTGCCACTAACACATTTCAATTGCGGCATTACTAAATTTAAACCGAATTACAATCGACGAACAAAACCACAAACGAATCATAAATATGTCCTGCCGAAAAAAAAAATTCTTCTCGGTTTATTTTGCTTAGCACTATGTATTTTATTTTTTTATAGTATCAGGTGATTACTTACATTCAGGTTCCTTTTATTTTCCTTACTTGTACTACGCCAAAGTTTTGACGTCATATTTGCACACGGTCGTTTTCTGATTTCATGAAATTTCATTTGCATACACTCAATACAATTCTCGCCCGCCTCTGATTACGGGCGAGTATTTATCATATCCATGTACACGATATAGCTCTTCTTGATAAATCGATGATCCTCTACAACTTTGTAATTTAACTTTTGGTCGTATCTCCTACAGTTTCTGAGAAACGAACTCTAACTCCGGAATTTATCGCTAGGGGATGCTGAGCGGTATCTCATCGTGTAGCACATAGCCATTTCACTATACCTAGACACCACATTCATGGGTCTACCTGACTCGGTTCAACAGTTATTTCAGCTCATAAGGACTTATGGAATCACCCTGTATATATCCTAATCCATTTTCAATCCACTGCTGGATGAAAGTCTCTCCAATTCTTCAATTTCATCATATTTTTTTATTTATCTTTTATCTTGTCTTCCCGTCATGCATGTGTATTAGGGATTAATCTGCTATGATCCTCGTAAATCCATTAATAAACTCGGTTTCTCCAAATTCGAAGACATCATCTCTGAGCTTGAGTTTTGGGGAATTTATTTTATTCCTTGCCAATGTGATCATGTCTGTCTACATTGGCCAAACACGCGGAGCCCTCCGAATCATTTTAAAGAATGTGATGTGTATGTTCGGAAACAAGAACTTCACACATTTGCTTTGGCTAAACGCTCATGGGAATCCAGCCATGAACTTTTATTTCATAAAGTGCAGCTTATCCAAAAAGTTTCCTTTCCACTGGACCTCAATTTTTTTGAGGCCATACATATAATCGCCAACGCAGATAATGCCGTTAATGACTAGTTACCGTCCAATTTCATTTCTCCCTTTTGGAAGAACTTTCTTCTCACTTTGAGCAATCATTCTTCATCAAATGTTTCAACTAATTCATGGTGTATTTCATCTCATACAGAATAATTTTATACTAATGTGGACGTTTTGTTTCAAACTCACGTTTAACCACCAGAGACGTTTCCCTGACTAATGTGCTTGATTGATTTTTACTGTTCATTTCATTATACCTGTAACCGCTGTTTGTAACACGGGTTGTATTACGCGGTGTGTTGCATCAGTTACCGTTTTGACGAAAATAGCCCAGGGCTATTGAAACAGCTGTAAACGATTAAATTTATTATTCAACTGTGTTAGTATGCCAAAATTCAGTTTCGCCTCCGGCGAAACTGAATTTCGACGAAGTTCGGCAGAATTACATTTAGCTTTTGTATTTTATAGTACCAAATTTTCCTTCTCACCAAATTTAGCCATCAAATTTTCCCCAAAATTGCTGCATTTCCAGTTTTCTTGGCATTTAAAGCAACTTGTTTTCCATGTGATTGAACACTAGAATCGCCAGAAAGTAATTGCATCGTGAGCATGGGGGCGGTCTCACCCCCCACTTTTGAATTTTATTATAGCCCACCAACAGCATTCACTAATAACAAAGGAAACGTTTACCTCAACATGGGAAAATTCCTGGGGCACTTATGCCTGACAGGGTAGGTAAGGGTAAAGATCATAGAGGAGTAAGAAGGTAAGCTTTACTAGGGATAATGTAAAACCCGCAGTAAGCTTTACTAGGGATAATGTAAAACCCGCAGTTCCACTGTCCTCATAGCCTATAGTCCATTCGCGTAAAATTGGCGGCCAGGTCCCGTTAGCTGAAGTAGTAGATTGGTTATTCCATTGCAGTAAAGGGAAGGACGTCTTGGCATAACTGGGTTTTCACATGCGAAAAACCAGTTATGCCAAGACGCCCTTCCCTCTACTGCAATGGAATAACCAATCTGCTACTTCAGCTAACGGGACCTGGCCGCCAATTTTCCGCGAACGGACTATACAGCAACTTCGTTTTGCAGAGAAGTCATCTCGTTTATATAGGGGTGACATAGAGCTTTATTCTTCTTTTGACGCTATGCAATCGCTGTTTACTATAGATGCAAACATATATTATTTTTGTCGTGTTTTAAATAGATTAAATTTAAATATTTGTATTTTCAATTTAATTTTCAGTTGTTGTGTCACACATGTTTTTTTAAGCATCAACTATTTATTTTTCAAGAAAGTTAAAATTTTGAATGACAACGAAATTAGAATCCTTAAAACAAGAATACATTTCTATAAATATTCCTTGAATTCTTTATTCACAGAATATATATTTGTGTACTTCTATTTTGCAAACATATCAAATCTCAACTTTCGGTTTTAAATTATAACTCCTTACTCCTCAAGACTTTTTGTTTGTTTAGAAAATCGCATATTATGTATAATAATGGGAAAATTGGCTGAATCCCCATAAATTTATATATATATATATATGGCCTGCAAAAGGGTTGCTGGTATCTAACTGGAAGGAGACCCACACGCTGAACGTATGTGACGATGTGTGGAACCGGCCAGGCCAGTAACCTAGTGTCCTACCCCGCCTTCAAGTGGTGCAGGCTGAGCTTTCTATTTATGTGGCAAATTAATATTTGCTACACGGATAGAAAGGCGGAAGGGGAGGGCTAATTCACCAACCCGTCTAGCCAGCGTGGTGAAATTATGGCTAATTCCTCCATTATGTTGACACACCAGAAACCATGGCCCCTAGTCTCCAGGTGCTGGAGTGCTCCTGATCAAGGCAGCGGTCAGTGTGGCATGAAAGCAGGGGGTGCTAAGAATCACTGGAATGGCCCAGGCTGCCGTTTGTTATTGACCTTGGCTACGTTTAATGGACGATCCCTTGCTTCTGAAGCAAAACTTCAGGAATTGGAAGAGGAACTAGACAAGATCAAATGGGACATTGTAGGACTCAGTGAAATTAGAAGAAAAGGTGAAGAGTTGGTGGAACTGAAAAGCGGACATTTGTTTTACTATAGAGGAACGGAAACTGGAAGAACAAGTGGTGTTGGCTTCTTAATCAACAAAAGAATTAAAGACTGTCTTCTGGAAGTTGAAAGTACATCAGATCGAGCAGCGAGGCTTGTTGTTCAACTAACCCAGCGATACCAACTTCAAATAGTACAGGTATATGCACCAACATCAAGCCATACCGACGAAGAGGTTGAAGAATTTTATGAAGAAATCAAAGAGTTACACACCAAAGGGAAACAACATATCAAGCTCATCATGGGGGATTTCAATGCAAGAATTGGACAACAGGAACAAGGAGAGACATCGGTTGGTAAATACGGATATGGGGAAAGGAATGAACGTGGCGATCAACTCATCGAATTTGCAGAAGCTGAAAACCTTAGCATCATGAATTCATTTTTTAAGAAGAAACCGCAAAGAAAATGGACATGGAAACACCCAAATGGGGGAACTAGTGAAATTGACTATATCCTGGCAAACAAGAAATCAATTATTGAAGATTGCAGTGTACTGAACAGATTTAATACTGGAAGTGATCATCGAATGGTGAGATGTAAAGTGCACTTAAATACTAAATTAGAACGACAGAAGCTCATTAGGAAACAAGTAAGTAAGAGGGTGGATTTAAAGAAATTAAAAGAAAATACCGAGGCATTCAAGTTGGAATTAAAAAATCGCTTTTCTGCACTGGAAGGACTTATTGATGAAAGTGATATCTCAGAAGCAAATGAAAACATTGTTAAGACAATAGTTGAAACTGCTGGGGAAATTGGTGGTGTAACCTGTAAAAAGCACAATAGCAAATTATCTGAGAAGACGAAACAGCTCATGAAAAGGCGAAGAGATATGAAGGTGGACAATCGAAATACCAGTTCCAGGATTGAGTACATAGAACTTTGTAAAACTCTGCGCAAAAGCATGAAAGAAGACATAAGAAAATTCAATTGTGAGTTAGTAAGGAAGGCCATTGAAAATAACAAGAGCCTTAGGGTTGTTAAAGGAAGTTTATCTGTTGGGAAGAAACACATCATTGCATTAAAAGGAGAGGATGGCACCGTAACAAGAAATAGGGAAGAAATACTTAGAAGAGTTGAAGAATTCTACAAAAAACTATATGAAAGTAACAGTGGATTAAACGAAGACACTGAAATAGTCGAAGGAACAGCTCCTAAAATCTTAAAAGAAGAAGTTTCATTTGCAATAAAAAGTATGAAGAAAGGAAGAGCCCCTGGCGATGATGGTATTACATTAGATATCCTAAAAGAAGCTGGAGAATATGTAGAAGACATACTTGCAAAATTCTTTACCAAATGTCTTAACAGCGGTAACATACCAAACCAATGGGATTCTGCAACAGTAATTCTTTTGCATAAAAAAGGTGATAAAGAGGATTTGAAAAATTACCGACCAATTAGCTTGTTACCTGCTATTTATAAAATCTTCACAAAAGTGCTAACACATCGCCTGCAGAAAAAATTAGATGCAGCTCAACCAAGAGAACAAGCTGGATTTCGAAGTGGATTCAGTACAGTGGACCATATTCAAGTATTAAGAGAATTAATTGAAAGAACACATGAATATGAACTTCCATTGTGTGTTGCATTTATTGACTATGAGAAGGCCTTTGACTCTATTAAAACATCAGCAGTCATCAACTCTTTAAGATCAACAGACATTGAGGATGTGTACATTGACATGGTGAAACGTGTGTATAAAAATGCAAGTGCAAAATTTCGGTTACATAAAGATACCAAAACTATCAAAATTGGTAAAGGTGTGAGGCAGGGAGATACCATTTCTCCAAAACTTTTTACTTCAGCTTTACAGATGATTTTTCAGCTGATAAATTGGAATAACAAGGGAATAAAAATAAATGGTGAATATTTAAATCATTTGCGGTTTGCTGATGACATTGTTATTTTTTCAACGAACCCATCAGAACTCCAAGACATGGTACAGGAGCTCTCAACTAGAAGTAAAGAAGTTGGACTCAAGATGAACCTACAAAAAACTAAGATCATGTTCAATAATTTTGTAGAGGAAACAAAAATACAAGTTGACAACATTGAGCTAGAAATTGCTGATTCATATATTTACCTTGGCCAGCTGATTTCAATGGATGGCAACATTATGAAAGAACTCAACAGACGTATTAAACTTGGCTGGAGTGCATTTGGAAGAAACAGTTTTATCCTGAAGGGGAAATTGCCTTTGTGTCTAAAAAGAAAGGTCTTCAACCAGTGTGTATTGCCAGTCCTCTCTTATGGATCAGAGACATGGAGTCTAACAGTTGGAGCAATACGAAAGTTACAGACAACGCAAAGGAGCATGGAGAGGTGCATGCTTGGAATAACTAGGAGAGATCGAAAAAGAAACACTTGGGTGAGAGAGCAAACTAGAGTAGAGGACATCATTGTTAAAGTAAAAGGGCTGAAATGGCGATGGGCTGGGCATATTGCAAGAAGAACTGATCAACGATGGACAACAGAAATTCTGAACTGGATTCCAAGAGACCACCGAAGACCTAGAAAACGTCCTCAAACTAGATGGGTGGATGAAATAAGAAAACAGGTTGGGGTGACGTGGAAACGAATGGCCCAGGATAGACTTGTGTGGAAAGCATTTGGAGAGACCTTCATCCAGCAGTGGATAGATAATGGTTGAATATGATGATGATGATATATATATATATAGCCAAAGACCCCCAATAATTTTCCCCTTACGTCACTGTTTACAATACTGAACCACATCATAATTTGGATTAAAGTGGGGAGTAAAACACGAGAAAAACTATCTAGAAATTTTAATAAAATCATTGAAAAGTCTTAGAAAAGTTCTGTAATTTCTTTTTATGTAATGTGTATGAACCCTGTATAGTAGGTTGAAAATTCTTGATGATAATGATATGTGCACACACACACATTACTTGGCGCAGTATAGCCCAGATGCTCTTGCGCCATAAAACATCCAAACAAACAAACATATACACACACATTAGAAATCTATAAATCTTCATAAAAAGTTTTGATCCTTTATTGCATATATTAGCTGCTGAAGAAGCAACATGAGGAAAAACGGACCATTTTTGAAGTGACGTTGAAGTAAGTGTGTATTTTCATTTTTATTGATTGAAAATGGCAATTTTCAAAAGTGATTTTGCTAATATTTGTCATTGTTTTTCTTCTTCATAGAAATGTGTCAAAGATCCGGCCATCTTTAAATGAACACGACCAAGAAAGAAGGGATCTGTATTTAGACGTGTTAGAATACGAAGCAAACCATGTATGTAATGTTCATTTTGTAAACCAGTGGTTCCCAACTGGGGGGGGGGCGAATTGGTTTCTGTGGGGTCATTACAACTATTTTTATAAGGAATTTTATACCAAATGTTTCCAACGCTTTTATATTTCAACATGGCTACACACATTGCAATATTCTACTAATGGTTGTTAACTTTATATCTATAATATAAATTAGTATATATATATATATATACTGTGTTTCTTTAAAAACTGTTTTTTACTTTTTTTTTGATTATTGTGTTGAAATGTCTTAATATATTGTATATGTGTGCTGTAATTTTTATATTGTACATTGAAATAATTCTTTATCAGGTGTTTCCTCATTCTCTTTAGGGGTTAGGGCTTGTCAAAGTGATTGTTTTCAGTTTTTCTCTGACCTCCATCTAGGGCATTATATTATGCTTTACATATTTTTTGTACAGTGATGCATTGTCTTGATAAATAATACGGGGTTCACACTCTCATTAATGCGTGGGTGAGTGAAAGAAACGATATTTTTATTTACATAAAGTGATCTTTGATATTTTCTTTGTTTCAAAGATCTGAAAGGCAATGAACAGTCTGAGGCCACCCAGGTGCGGGTGCACCTTTTGTACTCCCACCGGTAACTGCTTTATATATACATAAGGATGCACCAGACCTAACGGTAAAAACTTTAAGTGGTGATAATACCCGTTAAGACAATGTTTGATGTGTTACCTAGGGTCGTAAATCACTCAGTGTCAGTTTGAAAACCGTCCAGCATGCCCAAGTATTTATAACCATTGTATGAGGGACACAAAATACAACTCGGGTCAGCTGGTCCAGTGCATAGATGATTGGGGCATCACATCTTGGGCCTCTCATGCACTGGTTGTAAATACTTGTGCAATCTGGATGGTTTTTGAACTGGAACTATGTGTGGTTTGCGACCCTAAGTTCCATATCAAATATTGTTTGCCTTGAATGGTACTATCATCCCTTAAAATTGTGACTATTAGTTCAGATACACCCTTTATATATACCATTGATCAGTAATTACTTTGGGTTAAGTAGCTAATATTACCAACATGCGAGCTGTATTGGTATTGAACTATCGAGCACATTATATTGTACAATATAAATATAAAATATGATCTTGAAGTTTCAGTAATACATGTTTTTATGGTCATCGGAGTAAAATATTTTTTTTTTACATTTGTTTTTTTAAGTCTGAGAATTTGAGCAGCATTTATGACTCACCAAAATTACCTACTTCAAAAATTGTGGAAAAAATCGTTCAGCGTGTCCTGAGGTCAGTTGCTTTGCACCCCTTTTTGTAATTAATAATGCATGTGGTTTTTTTTTATATTACCTTATTTCAGACGATTGTTTTCGTAGGCTTGATGATCATCCTATGACACAGTGGCTTTTTATGAAACAAATTAAAGTCAAGGAAAAGTTGGATGGCATTTTGAAAGAATACTCTCGCTTCACAGACTGGCTACCAGGTTAGTCATTAATGTGTAAGTAATCAACAAACAAAAGGGATTTAAAATACTATGGATGTCTGTATGTAACCTAAATTACTGAACAAATAGGTTCGTATATAAGATATTCACCTATCTGAAAGATGTGTAGAAACAATATAATCAATATATGAGATCAATCGAATAATAGATAATGCTTTTTCAATAAAAAATGTAAATTTCAAATAGGCTTGAAGTCAGAAAACTAGCCCTAACTTAGCTTTCATGTTGCAAGCTAATGCCTAATTATCGTAGCCCACTCTCTCTTACTTTGTTCTTGTTGGTAACTGATATTGTAAATATGTAACAGAATGAATTAACAATAGGTCATTTAATTTGTAATAAGTAAAATATTTCTTAGAAAACAATCCCGAAGTACCAGGAGAACCACCATCTGTGACATTCACCAAAGACGATGCAAGAAAACGAACCGGCGGAAAAGAATTGTGTTCTGTTCAAGAAAGTGTTGATGGCATTGCCGAAGAAATTCAAAACAACATTGAAACGATATTACAAATATTCTGTAATGCTTACAAGAAAGAATTGCCACCTGAACCAGAACTATTTTGTTATAAACTCATAGAATCATCCATGTTAGCGTTTTTGTGGCCAAAGTTTATTGCTGTTTGTAGGTGAGAAACTCAATTCCCATACTTGCGTTAATATTCTTTACTGTGTTAACTTTTATATTTTATTTTTGATAACAGCGTACAAAGATTGACTAGGGCTTGCCATTTATTTTTTGATTTTGTATGTTTTTCAAACTCTTTGGGAGTTAAGGTATCTTTTGACCGCCATAAATCCTTTTGAATGGGTCGAACAACAGCAGCACAGAGCACATTTGCTTACTGTGTGTAAAATCTGGTTTTGAATCCAGATAGTAAATACTAAGTTCTTCCAGCTTTTTCAGTCCTGCTCCTATCATAAATAGCGTAATTCTAAGTTTACGTTAAGTTATTGGTTACTAAAGTGTGGCCTAAAGACCTCTAAAGGTCTGTAAGGTTTAAGTTACTTTCATAATTATCCTGTTTAGTCAGTTTTTAATTTTGAATATACTAAATATCGATATAAAATTCGATATAATCCACATTTATATAAAAATCCTTTCAGAACCTTGATAATTTCGAAGAGTCTAAAAAAGAAGTCTTCACTTATCCAGTCTGAGAGCCTCTCCATTATGCCATGGGTTTCTTGATGAATTCTAGTAAAATTTTAGCCATGCTGTAATGTATAAATTTACGATACAGAAAATATTCGTTGGCTTCATTCCACCTTCTACTGATTACTTGTTGTTTTTTTTCCCTGTTGATTTGTATTCCAGATAGTGGTATAACTGCAAAAGTGGGCCATTTCCAGTCGTTCGTTCATCATGAACGTCGTTCGTTCACCGAAAAGTCACAATTAATACATATATCATTAACATCATCATGATATACATATGAAATGTGACTTTTTTATTTGAGGAGGTTGGGGGGGGGTCATGGTGACCAATTAGAGATGGGCCACTTTTGAAATCATGTTATGCTACCGATTCCAGAGTTCGGTTCTTTGGGCAACAGCAGTTTGTATTACTTAGAGAACTGTGGGATTTGGTGCAATATAACCTGATATGTCCTTGAATTATAAAATAGTACTTTGCCTGTTCACCGCCCTAAAGTTTTGTATTTGTTTCGTATATCATGCTACACTATACACAGTGAAATTTATCTTTTACTACACCCTAGGTACCTAGGAAAGATATTGTTGTAGATAGGTTGTCGTTATACATAAGTTTTATCTGATACATACACACTATATCTGTCAGGGCCAAGGGACAGTACCTTTATAGACAGAGTGCTTTGTATATATAGACGTAGAGTTATATGGGACTGTGGGGCCCAAGCCCCCAACCCCAATAATCTGAAATAAATTGCAATTTTACATATACTATAATGTATAAACGTACATAAACTGTTATTGGGCCCCTCAGTAATTTTGAGAACTTTACTTTGATCGTTGATGTTTGTATATATATATATTTTACAACTTGATTCCTGTTGTTTTCAATAAAGTATTTAACCGATGTTGTTTCTTTTAGATTTGCAAATATTAACATTGAACGACGAGTAGCATATACAATTCATTGTTGTAGCGAGTCTAGTCCAATGGAATTCGGAACTTCTTCGGCTATAATTACAAAAGAAAGTGAAATCCTCAAGTATGCCATTTACCAATTAAAGCAAATGCTTCTGTTAACTTCAGTCATGGATAAATTGTCAGTTCTTGGTAAGCAGTTGTTATGTGGTGGTATTTATATATGCTTGTATAATTTTAACTTACTTGTATAACTTTCTTAACAGGCACTTCCAAATAGCTAACACCTCTATTTAATGGACATTTTTTTTCAAAGTCTTAATCTCAATGCTTTAATCCTCCCAAACAGCGGACACTACCATTTAATTTTTTAAAACCCAATTGAGAAACAATGCTCTAAATTGTCTCTTTGTCAGCTTTTTGCTTATTTGTTCAAAACGTCAAGGTTTGCATATTTTTTAATTTATGCTCATAGTAATAAATTCTGTTGTATATATTTTTTGCAACTACAATTTTTTTTATTTGTTATAACGCTTTGTTTATTATTTTAGTTTAGTAGTTATCTTAAAATTACGTAGCCCCTTTTCCCATATTGAACTACAATTTGAAACAGTTGCTTTAAATGTG
>QLNU02014802.1:122580673-122597431 GCA_006491805.2 Dysdera silvatica | reverse complement strand
CTAGTGGATCTGAGTATATGCCAGAAACTGACATTGGACAATCTGATATGGAACTTTTCATTGAGCAGCAGATTCTTTGCTGCAGCTAGACAAACCTTAATTGACTATATAAACTCATTCCCCAGTGTGGAGTCCCATTATTGTCATTCTCAAAGCAAAAAAGAGTATCTCATTTCATCACTGAACGTGAGAATTATGTACAAGCTGTACAAAGAAATGCGCAAGGTAAGGGAAATGAACCAGTCGAGCTTTCTTACTATCAAACTGTATTTAACAATGAATTTAATCTGGCAGTCCATGTACACAAAAAGAATAGCTGTGATCTTTGCTAGGAGCATAAAATTGCTTCTTCAATTGGGCATGTATTAGAGAGTCTACAAACAGAATACATATTCACATTTAAGAGAAAACTTTCATGGAAGATCATAGACAAGAAGATAGAACAGACAAAACAAAGCTGGTCATGTGTTTTAACATGGATAATGTCATCACATTGTGGAAAGTTGGTACTAACAGTTTTTTTTTTTTTACAAACGCAAACTGAACTTATATAATAGGACTGCTTACACTTCAAGTATGGGACAAAGTTACTGTGCTATTTGGGCAGAAGTGATTGGAGGACGTGCGGGAAATGACATTGCTAGTGCTGTTGTACAAATTTTGTAAAGTGTGTTGGAAGCTAATCCACATGCAGAATATATAACGTTATGAAGCAACAGCTGCATTCCATGGAATAGGAAGCGCTACACATCTTTTGCCGTAACAGACTTTCTGTGGAATCATACACACACTAAAAGCATTGAAATGAAGTTTTCAGTTCCATTACTCCACCGTTTTGAAGAAAAAGTAAACTGAACTTTTAAACAGAGTGTTCACAGTATTAAGATACTGTCGTTACAATCTTACATTTAATGTGATTGATACATTATAAAGTACAGTAATTTATTGTCACAAAATCGATTAGAATTAATATCAGTGATTTCAGTGCTTTTTCAAAAAAAAAAAAAAAGTTCGACTTTGTAATACTCGGTTTTATTGTGTAACTTAGTGTAATCTGATATTTGGGATCTCCAGTATGTCCTCCCTAGATGAATCACCATCTGTCTCAAAATTTTTCCTTGTATGCACTAAGTATTGGAAGGCTCCTGTGCCAAATATTTTTATTCTAAATACAATAGGGTACGCAGTACAATTATTGAAGTGTTTGAGGCCCTTTTTCCAAATAAAAGTAGGGACACACGTAGAACCCTGTAATTTTGAGGCAACGAAGTGTACTGATTTTGTTCGGTGAATAAAGATTTATTGTTTATAAAATGTACTCTCAATTAATGGAATTCATAATTAATGGAGAATTTGATTATTGTTATTTTTTTTAACTAAGCCTTTAATGGGCTTTTCTTCATTAGAGCAAGAGGATTCTAATAAATTTTATATTTCGCTAATGAACATACAGTCTTCCATAGATGCTGTTAAATATAAATCCCTAATTTTTTAACTTATTCAAATATGATTTCATGTTTATTGTGAGTATGCATCGTATGAATACGGTTAAGTTTTTGACGTTTCATTTTTACATGGTTCGTATAAGAACTTATGTTTTAGGTAGAGAGATTTTTTCTCTCTCTACATAAAACGTAGGGTTTTCTATAAAATTTTATATTTCCACTATACAAAAGTGAACTGTCAAAAACTGAATTGTATTTGAATTAGCGCACATCTTTTTTTAAAATTTTTAAGGAGTTTCCTTTTGGTCATGCATCCTACAATTACAAATGGAATGGGTAACCATATGGCACTTGGGTTTTCGAAAGTAGAACAAAATAAATATCTTGGAATTAAAAAAAAACGAACAAAATGTGGTGTTAAAGGTAGCGAGATGCCATTACCAATGATCATAAGACGTCTTATGCATGGTTGCCACGAACCTTGAAAGTCAGGGTAAATATAATTGGTCAGGGAAAGTTAAGATTTTTTTTTAAATACTGCTAGTCAGGGAAATTTAATGAAAAAATCAGTAAAAATTATTTTTAGGACAATAATTTTTTTTCCCTGCAACTTCAAGTTTAATGCGGAGAAGAACGCCACTAAAGTATGTATTGATTTTTTACTCCATGCAATTTACTCAATGATCTATAGTAATATAATAAGTTGATGTCGTGCAGGGATCATATTTGTAATACTTTACCTACTTTTTAGTAGGGAAGTAGGAAAAGTCCTACTATTGGAAAATTAGTCCTATTTTTCTAAGGGATCCACATCCGATTTTCGGATTTTCCACATCCGACGCAGATATTTGAGTGGTATGAAACTCTTAATGAAATAATTGAAGGTACTAAACAGCATTAGAAATTAGATGTCTGAAATTAGACATCATATATTTTGAGCTAAATTAATTTGTAATAATACATTTAGAATATTTAGTCATTAAACTGAAAATCTTTTCTTGTAACTTGACTATCCAATAACATCTTTAAATAAACTGAATTGTACGAATTCATAAGATTTTTTCCCCAATGAAGAACTCTGAGGGGCTACTCATTCTTCAGCCTGTTGTAACCCAGGTTGTTGTAGCATTTGTTTTCAGATTATTAGAGAAAGTGTGTTCTTAAAGCTTAAATTTCAATTTGACCTTCAACTACATTCTTTAGGTCACTTGTTACAATGGTGGTGTGAAAAAAAATGATTCTAACAAGGGAAGTGTCACAAGTGTCAGTCACACCTTGAATCGGGACATATGTCGCATGAAAGGTTTATATGAGTAATGAGAGAAATCGAAAAAATGAATCTGAAAAACTAAATTTTTCAAATTTTGATAATTACACTGAAATGTAAATTTCTTGCGTTACTTGCAAGCTGTAGGAGAAGTAGTAAAATGAGAGAATTCATTTTAATTTGGTGTTTTTCGGCGCAATGAACAAGTTTTTTTGGAAACCAATGAAATTTTCAGTGAATATTAACACAAAAATAATTGATGGCAATGTACTATATTTTCAACGACTCACCAGCACGTCATGCAGAATTTACTTCTCTGACAGGAAGAACGCTATTTCCTTTAAAGTAATGTGCCATTAGATGGTTGGAAATGTTCTATCATTAGAGAGAGCTTTGCTTGTTTTTGATGATGTGAAGAAATTTGTTGAGAATAAGAAATCAATACAAAGAGGTCCATTCAAAAATGTGTTATGTCAAACAAAAGATAAATTCATGAAATGCAAATTAGCATTTTTTAAAACTTTATCAATGGAGTATGAAGCCTTTTTTAAGGAATTATCAAACCTCAAGTCCGCTTGCACCTTTTTTTATTCTCAGATTTGCAGATCCTTGTAAGAAATCTCATGGAACTTTTCGTAAAATCTAATAAGCTACATGCTACAGTAAGTAAGCTCAACGTCTTTGATCTGAGAGACACAGATAATTTACGTGAACTCAAATATGTTTATATTGGTTTCCAAGCAAAAAAACTTTTAAAAGAAGTAGTCTCATCTGAAGTTAAGCTTCTTAATTTTTAAAGAAGATTGTCAAAAAATGTTGATTGAAATGACGCCCTTTAAAGCCCTTTAAAGTATATAGCTGTTCAAGGATTGTCCTCATTAGATCCTAGTGTTATTTATGAGCACTCACAACAAGGTAAAATGAGGTTTAGAATGATATTAGAAGCTCTTTATACAAACACAACAGGATCATAGAGAGTATTGCAGAAAAGGCAAGGTTTCAGTATGCATTATTTTCTGATGAAGTACATGGTAATGTACAAAAACAATTTCAAGAATTCTTGGAAGAAAAAGTAAATCAAATGCGATAAATGACATTTACTCTCCTCTCGTAAGTGGCAGTCAAAAATATTTAGAACTGTGACAAGTTGTACAATTATGTCTCATATTTTCCCATGGTAATGCCACTGTAGAAAGTAGGTTCTCAGTGAATAAAGGTCTTCTTGTTGAAAATCTACACGAGGACAGCCTTGTTGCTCAAAGAAAAGTGTATGATGCCATTAGATATTTTGGAAGCATACAAAAAGTTCTAATTACATATAAAATGTTATCATACATTAGAAGTGCTCGAAGACGTTATGAAGATTATCTTGAAAATTCAAGGAAAAATAAAAAAATGAAGTAAGAAAATATGCTGAAAAAGGAAAACATTAAGGAGAAATAAAAAAATTAGAGGAACAAAGGAAGATTCTGAAACTGAAATCTCAACAGGAGGAAGGCATGATCTTAAGAAAAATTGAAATTTTGGAAAAACAAGTTTAACAGAAAAACGAACTTGACTTTTAGGATAAGCCTGTTCAATCATATCTGTTGTAAAATAATTACAGTTTAAAATGCTTTAAATGTAATCATTACATCATTGTTAAAAAAAAAAAAAAAAAAAAAAAGAGAGAGAGAGAGTGTTGGGTGGCTATGGGGATGGTGAAGGACATAATAAAAAATGTTTATATTAAAATTATGTTTTGTTTAACCTATTAAAGAACACTTACATTATAGTAACATGCATAATAACTACCTTAATTAGTAAATTATTATAATACTGTAATGACATTTAAATGTCATTACAGTAACTATAACCTATTGTTAATGGTAATGTGTGCATTAGCATTTTAGTTGTAAATATGGGCATGTATGTTTAAGGACCGTGGTGGTCAGGGAATTTTATAAATATTAGTCAGGGAAAATGATTTCAAAATTTTGTGGCAACCATGTTATGGAGTCGCTATGGCATCACATTCACCTAGCAGGCCATTTATCCGACTACTAACATTACTCCCCCCCTCCCCTACTAAAAAAACAAACAAAAAAACAGTGAAAGAAAATTGCCTAAGGTCGATATTTAAATTTAGCGGGTTTCAATTAACATTAATTCATAACTTTCCAATTTGCAACTCAAGAATCTGCAAATTTCTAATCCGCAACTCTCAATCCGTATCTTTCTAATCCACAACTCTCTAATCCGCAACTCTCCAATTCTCAAGTAACTCGGTAGGTTTTCAATGTTAACAATAGCCACCATTATTGCATTTACGGAAGACCTTTACATTATCCTTTTTATTCGGTACAGACAGACAGAAAAACCAAAAGCAATAGCGGGTTCAATATCTATTGAAACCCGCTAAAAAAAAAGATAACACCAACTAACTACTCACTGTGGTCTGGTAGTTAGTTTCCTAGGTATCAAAAGGTTTGAATTCCTCTGCGGAAAAATTTAGGTCCACTGTTCTACAGTGGCATTGTGGTAACTTATTCATCGATGATGATGTTTACAATGTATTGATGACAAGGGTGGCCACTGTAATATTCCCAGAATGCATTCTTTTACCGTGTCAATAACTGGGTTTAGCTTGCAATGGTATCGTAGAATGTGTGCCATTTTTTTTTCGCCCACTCGAGTTTGATTCGCCTAGTAGCAGAGGTTTAGATTTCTTGGAAAACTGTAGGTTCTGTGACAGCCAGTATTGTAGTAATTCAAAACTCATGGTGGGGATGCTCAGATACCTTTAAAAAAGATTTTGTGATGTGGCCTATGAGAAAATAATGTTTGATCTTCAATAGGGATTGCTTGAGCACCTCCCTTTTGCTACGTCACTGGTTGCAGCAGTACCTTTGTATAGCTTGGGGCTTGAAAACGCAAACAGACAATAGTCAGATAAAAAATTGCTCTGCAGCATATTGTAATGCATATAGCATTTCACCACTAGTAGGAATGTGCAAGGTAAACTAAAAGAATTTGAGAATTTTAATGTTTTATAAGACTAAAACGATTTGAGGCAGCAATGTTTACGGCATATGATTTCGTAGAGACATTCTGGAGGTTGTGTACCACTGCAACTGATGATGTAAGCAATGGGAATTCTTGCATCGAATGAAAAATAGTTGGCAAATGACAGTTTGTGATCTTAATTTCCCAAAATAGAGCACAAATACCACAATTAGTTTGCAACAATGAGTTAACTGATGAAAATATTTGTGTATATAAAGGGGAATGTAATAGCGCAGGTTTTTACAAACTGTGGTCTACTTTTTTTTTTTATGGGAAGAACACTATCCACTGGGCCATCGTGGGCCCAACAGCTCATTGTGAGTAAATTTCTGAACACTTTTTGCAAACTATCTTTGGCAACGGGTGGGTCCAGAACCTAGCATATATCCTTTAGTAAATAAAGTCAGTTTGGGACCGCTTTGGGATTTTGTGTTAAGATTTTAATATTACATTGGAATACTTTTCTAATTTCTTTATTAGCATGTACCCTTTCACTTTCAATACAGGTAAGTGGTTAAAAAGAACTAACAGTGATTCAATTAACGTTAACCAACTACAAGTAAAAATATCAGTAATCAAAGTCTGAGCCTAAGAGATGTGGACAATTGCAACTAGAAAATCAAAACTAGTTGGGCCTGTAAATATTGTGACGAATATTCGAAGTTTGGGTTTATTGGCATTGGTAGCGATAATCATTTGCCATACCGAATTATCAAATGAGTGCATGAAACCATCAAAATTGAAACGACATTTGCCTAGCCAACATACTGCTGTACTCGAATAGACCAATAGACTTTTTTATAAATAAGAAGAATGAATTGTATTCTGCCAGAAAATCATGGAACTAGCCCTTTTTACGAATCCACGTAATCAAAATTTGGTTTGGGCATCTCCGAGATGAACTGATAGATGATCCGATGAGAACTGATAGCCAAGGCGGAGTATCCGCATAGTATTGGAGAAAAATTAATAAGGCGCCGTCCTCATCCAGGGTTCGAACCAGGGTCCCTGCGTTGAGCCCGCGGTGTCTTGACCTACTAGACGAATGAGGACAAGAACAAACGCATTTTTCTCCGTATATGAGGATGTAAGATATTATTACCCTTCACAGGGATAACACAATTGCCAAATAATGGTCAACACAGAAAAGCCTCCGGGGCGAGATTTTTGTGAGTTTTTCGTGGGGGAATTTATTATACAATAATTTTTGCCACCCACGTATATTTAGCTCAAACTAGAGCTTTTTTGTTTTTGGAGAAAAAGAGGCGCCGTCCTCATCCTGGACTCGAACCAGGGTCCCCACGTTGAGCCCGCGGTGTCTTGACCTACTAGACGAATGAGAACAAGAACAAACGCTCTTTTCTCCATATATTAAGATGTAAGATATTATTACCCTTCACAGGGATAACACAATTGCCAAATATTGGTCAACACAGAGGTCTCCGGGACGATACTTTTGTTTTTCGTGGGGGAATTTATTATATGGTAATGTTTACCACCCACGATTTATTAAAATTACAGAATTGATTATACGATAATGTTTACCCCGCACATGATGTTAATTGTGTAATTCTATGAAGTATTTTCTGGAACTGCAAAATATCGTCAACGAACAGAAATAGTATAGAGACTAATGGATCAGGGGAAAGGTCAAGAAATAAGAAAAAGATCACTAAATTGCTGTTGAAGGTCACGGTTATGCCCGTTTTTTCAATTTTATGCATGTATTGCATTGTAATTACTTACGACATTTTAATGGTTTTTTATTGGTTTAATTATTTTCAGCTATTTTTTATATAGCTGTTTCATCAATCATAAAAGGTCAAGGAATGTTCAAAAATAGTAAACAAAAGAAAAAGGAAAAGGTCAAGGAACTGGGTTTCTTATTTTTAGTAGACAATAAATAGTCTTTAATTAAAATGACGCTTTTGATTTAATTTACTGTATTTTTAACTAAGTTTTGATAATTGCTTGAAATATTTCGAACATAATTTGTGTCTTTTTTTTTACTAACTATTTTTGTTTTTAGTTGATGGAACCGAGCGATGAGAACAGCATTGAAAAAACAAATGCTTCAAAACAAAGTGCTACCGGTGCGGAACCTCAGTGATCGATAAACTTTCTAGTCTCATGCAATATATTAACCATGGCCTTATATGTATATATTCTTATAGTTATGCACTTTTTTACTACTTGTGCAAGACAAATTAACAGATATGTAGACAGATTTAGAGTTAAATGTGACAATTCGATTGTTTTGTCCAGCACATGTACAGAAGTATCCTTAACTCCTCCCTCACCTAAATAAAAAAAATTCAGTAAGGTTCTAAAACTCGCAATAAATCGTGGCCAACTGTGATGCAATTATCGGGTATATATAATGTTAATTATATCAGCAAACCAACTATGTATAAATGCAATTTACAATCGGACTAACGTAATATTTAAAATAGTATTTTGTGTTGTAGTTAAGTTTTTTCTTCGTTTATACTTGTATATAGATATATATTATACTCTTCCATTTTTTATTGCATAAATCTATTGTCTAATAAGACGTTAATAAATATATCTATCTTTTGGTATTTTTTTTATTTCAATGTGAAAAAAAAATTAATGGAGTAATTTATTGTTAGTTTGTCAAAATATGGCATCATTAATTTATGGAATTTAATGAATTAATTCACCATTTAAAATTTTCTCGTTATTTAACGTTTCATCATGAATTAATTTATTGTATGAATTAATTCATCGTTAATTTAATGAAAGTCAATGAAATTTCAAGCATAATGCGGTGACATAACTCGATTATTGGCAATTATCATAATTCTTCAGCCAGTTTTCAGTTATTACACATCTGCTTTCTTTTTATAGCATATGGTTTAATCTGTGAGGGCGAAATTAAATTAAGGTAGTGTTTCTCAAAGGGTGGTCCACGGACCACGGGTGCTCCGCAGGATCAACACCAAATTTCAGAAGGAAAAAAAAATGATCTTGAAGTTTCCGGCATAACTAGAATTTAGGTTCGTGCGAGATTTAAGGAATTTCTCATAAATATTACCTGTTATAAACCTTACCTTACGGCGTTTCGTGAAAGATTTGAATCCTCTAAATACACCCTTGCTGTCTACATTGCTTATTATTATTTAATTAAATTAATGATGTCATTTTCATTGTAAATTTGACAAAATAAGATCGTAACTGACACTCTTTTCATCAAATAGCATTAGTCTAAAAATTATTTTGTTTCAGGTGGGTTTGGCAACCAACCCATATTTTAAGAACATGGTCGGAGATTTTAGAGATTTTCTGCCAAAAGCTAGTGCTTTTTTAAAGTAAAAAACCCAAAAAGCTTAAAAAATTTACCACAAAACGAGCTAAGATTAACTACAAATTATATTTCAATGAATGAATAAGTCTCTCCTGCCGGAGTTTTTACATACGCCAATAAGTCACAAATCGAGGGTTACTTTGGTTATGTCTTTCCTTGTGAGAAAGGGGGGGGGGAGTTTTACGATGGCTAAGTAGGCTTAATACTTGTATTATTAACCACAGTTAACAACCTTTATTTCAGACAATATATTTTTTAAACGGAGGAGGAGAAATCCCCGGTGGTCCGATAAAAAAAAAAAATGCTTAAAGAGGTCCGTGAGTGACCAAAGTTTGAGAAACACTGGATTAAGAGGAAGGAACTCATCTGCATTTCCAGAAGAATTAAACTTAAGGTCTTATATGGTGAGGAAATTCAACTTCAGTCAATAAATCCACAGGTCCACCATATACTAGCAGTTTTTTTTCAGTTATTTTATGTTTTGCCGATAATTTCATTTACCTGGCCGAAGCCAAATTATTAAAAAAAAAAAAGTTCACATTCCCGCTGGCGAACACAGAACTATAATAATGTAGAAATCCAATTTTCGGTGACAATTGGTAATTGCATATCGGGTTTTCAGTTACCTTTATGGTTTTATCTGTGAAGGAAAAACTTATTTTATTAACCCCTTCATTACCAGGCACACCACATATAGTGTGATGTTTTGCAGTTCACCACCGGGCACAATGGTATGCGGTATACTCATATGTATGCCTTGTAGTGAAAGGGTTAATGGGCAGGGTGGGGAGGAACTTGTTTGCATTCCCAGAATGGAACTTAGGACCCCTATAGGGTAAGGTATCTCTTTTCAGTTATAATTTCACAGATTTTCCCAGTTATTTTGCATTCTATTGCCTTCTCACTGCAGTTGGCCTCGCTTACCAAAGTATAAACAAATTGGTGCTCCATTAATCCGGGTTCGACTCCCAGCAGTGCAAAAAGAACGCTTACTCAGAGATCTCATAAAAGATCGCACTGCTCACTGTAGTCCGGGGTTTGGTTCCCCAGGCCTTAAGAGGTTCGGATTCCTCGGAAAACTGTAGGTCCAGAGGTTCGGATTCCTCGGAAAACAGTAGGTCCCGGCGCAGCATGACCACTGTAGTCTTAAACCACGAAACAAAGAAAAACAAATTGTTGAAAAAAAGTATGTTTATGTATTCATGGGCTCTGGACCATGTTTAGCGAAGTAACCCCAGTTTTGTTGATAGTAATTCCTTACTTGTTTCTCCAGTCTACTTTCATTTATGTTATGTGCTTCCATTTACTAGGTAGGGGGGGGGGGTAGAAAAAAGGACAAAATTTCAATTCCCAAGGTCAGACTACCATATTTAGTGACAAAACTCTACTTTCGGCGATAATCGATAATTTTTCAACAGTTTTTCTTTTTTTTCTTTTTCAAACGGTTTCCTCTGCCATTTAATTGTAGGTAGTTGGTTGGATATTAATGGCGCAAGGACAACAGTGTCATGCTGCGCCCTTTACTTTAAGGGAAATTGTTGTCTCCCCTCACCTTCCTTGTGGCCCTGCGGTGGCGCAGTGTGGTAACGCGTTCTCCTAGTGCGCCGCTAATCCGGGTTCGACTCCCAGCAGTGCAAAGAACGCTTACTCAGAGATCTCATAAAGATCGCACTGCTCACTGTAGTCCGGGGTTTGGTTCCCTAGGCCTTAAGAGGTTCGGATTCCTCGGAAAACAGTAGGTCCCGGCGCAGCATGACCACTGTAGTCTTTGAGCCGTAAAACCACAAACAAACAATCCTTCTTTGAGGCAAGTGGTGTCTGAAGGCGATGATAAGTTTTACGAATTTTTTTAAAACCAGATCTGGGGTTATTTATTATTAATATTTTATTAATTATTATATGTATCTGGTTATTTATTATTATAAATAAACAGATCTTATCTGGTTTCATGTGAGTGCATATGAAAGCAATAATTTAAAATTTTATCAGTAAAATAAACGACCTGTATTAAGAAGTAACGAGGGAAGACACTGAATCTGTATGGTAGTGGGTGGACGGAGTGCTTGTAATATGCTTTTTCTTTCTGTGTATCCAGGTCTTGGGCTCAATACATCTTTATTTAATCCTCTGACATCGATTCTTAGGATTTCCGTGAGCTGTCAGGTTTGGTTCTGTATGACTGTGCACACTGAAATCACGGGAGAAGTCATCTACAAAGTCTATTACATTTCAAGGGTTTGGAATTTAAGCGTTGAATGTTATTTCATTGTGTTAGATTCTTATGAAAGTATGGGTTTTGCTAATAGTCCATAAAACTGTTTATTATTATTATAGAATTGCAAAGTTAATGGTAAACGCGTTGTAGTAACAGATACAGAAAATGTTGTAAATGTATCCCATATTTTAGGATTGGATATCGTCTAAAGCCTGTCATTCAAAGGTTAATGGCGTAGTGTTTTTTTAAAGTGAATTTTTCTCGAAAACTTCAAAACAAAAGTTTCAAATTTGTCTTTGATATATTTTTATGTAGAAATAATTTTTTCAGTGTATTTGCTTCGTTGATATACATTTACACGGAAAATACAGCCAAAGACAGCTATTACTAATCGTTTCTAAATTTTTTAAAAAGTGAAAAATAGATCCATCAAAAAGAGTTTGTCTACTGTAGAATTACTGGTACTTGACCATATATCATGCCGTATTTTATCAAGCAATTTATCAAAAGGAACTGCATGATAAACCCTTGTTTCCAAATGTTTCCTTGTTTTAAGGAAACATTTGGAAAAATTAAGAATATTCCTCTTTGGTATTGTTACCTGACGACAACGTACGGAGAGTGACCAGGGCTAGTAAAATTTGACACTGGTCGGAATATACGAAATACAAATGAAGAAGGTAAAAGATATTTACCGTCTGCAAAAATATTCGCAACGTTTCGAGAACTACTGTTCCCTTCATCAAGCGAAAGTGTCAAGGAAGTGTAGGTGTTCGGTATTTATACCCCAACTTTGGTTTTTCCCCCAAAGCTATCCCTCAGTCGGGTCCCCCCCCCTCCACACACACACTGCCTGAATCCAGATTTTCTAAGAACTGTCCCGCACTCGGTAATTCCCCCTGTCTGAAACTGGTTTTCCCCCATCTCCTAGCAAAAATGCGGTAAGGTTCAGGCATCGATTTTGCGATGTTCATCGCCTTACTTCGCATTCGAAAAGTCTCCCAAGACTCCAGAAAAAGTCTACAATAGCGAGAAGTTACATTTTTATGAAGAACTTTTGTACCTTTCCAATCAGGAACATGACCAGGCGTGTTCTGCCAGAAAATTAGAAGAAATTGTTATCTTCGTTTTCTCGTCATTAGTAATTTCTGTGGGTTTTAAAATTTTCATGTGCGTTTCCGGCAATTTGTTAGATGTTAGAACAAATCCCTTTGTTTCCCCCTCCACTGTGATAAAAGTTTTGCTGATAGCGTTATAAACTTATTGATGCTATTGCAAGAAATGCACAGAATTACATATAGCTGTATGTGTATGCACATTGCGCAGTATTTTCTGTGCACAGAAATTCATAAAAGACACAAAGTAGAAAATGAAATGTCTGGGCACTTAGCTTTGTCATGCTCTTTACCAGACTGCAAGATTATAGTTTTAATACAGCACAACATGAAAAAACAAGATTTTTGTGCATTAATTTTGTTTACAGGCAACATGTTTGAAAGCATGGCAGAGATTATAAAAACTGCTTGTGAAAAGCTGTCTGCCATACGAATAGTTTTTGCAAACAATTATTTTTATTTTTTTTTACAATTAATACGAATTTAAACGCTAATGTAAAATATTAAATGTAAATTTTAAACTCTCGCTTTTTTTAATTTCTTTAAAATATTGATGTTACATGCTTGTGTGTGATTCTTATGAGAATTATTATTATTTTTTAGTTTGCTAATTATTTTTGTGCATCAGCTTTTTACATTACTTACTGATACTTCGCGAAAAACGAAATCCCGAAGGTAACTGTATTAAGATCACTGATTGTATGATGTAACTTCTTTAGTATTAGCTGGGGAAGAAATAGTCGTATGCGTATTGGCTTTCAAAATAAAATTATCAGATAAACGATCAAAAACCTTTCATTCATTGCATGCTTTTTCAAAAAGAGTATTTATTCAATTCGTTTTAATCTCAGCCTGAAGGGCGTTAACAAATGGAAACGGCATGAGATTGCTTAAATTTCAAACCTTAATAACTCAAAACATATGGATTTCTCAGCATTTTCACATTAACATTTCTTGCTTAGAATTTTGTAAGGACTCGCTCTGTGCAGAGTTTATGCGGTTTTGAAAGGACGCCCTATACAGCAGTGGTTCCCAACCTAGGAATTGCAGCCCTCAAGGGGGTCGCGAACTGGCTTCTTGGAGGGGGTCGCTGCAACTATTTTCAGTTGCAATTATTTTTATAAAGAATTTCATACCAAATGTTTCCAACGCTTTTATGTTTCAACATGGCTACATTGCAGTTTCCTAATAATAGTTGTTAACTTTAGTACACATTAATATTTATAATTAATATAATATATATAATACAACCTCCATTCAAAAAGTTCGGTAAATAACCTTCGCACACTGGTAAAAGATGATATGCGCAGCAAAGTGCGCACGCAACGCATGCAGCTATACGTGTGTTGTTGTTTAGACAAGCAGTGTTTCGTTCGGACATTTTATTTTCTTATACGTAAGTTGGAAGTGCAGCGTAGTGTAGTGGCTTTGTAAAAAACAAAAACATGGATCAACGTACCAATATGCGATTTTGTTTTAAGCTCGGAAAGTCAGCAAATGCTTTTAGCGGTGTATGGACAAGATATTGTATCTTTAAAGTGTGTGTACGAATGGTATCGATGGTTTCATGAATGCCGTGACAGCGTGGAAGACCTCTAACGTAGTGGAAGACCCGCTACTGCGAGCGATGAGGATCACATTAAAATATTAAAGTCAAAATTGAAGAACAGAAAAAATTGTTAATCAAAGACCGTCGACAGACAGTGTGAACGTTAGCGGAGGAGACTGGAGTTAGTGTTGGCATGGCGTTTGCGACTTTGACTGAGAAATTGTGTAAACGTAAACTTTGCTCGCGTCTAGTTCCTCACCATTTGCGTGCAGAACAAAAGCAAGACCGTTTAGACGCATGCGGGGAATTCATTGACATTGCAGATAATGACCCCACTTTCCGTAATCGTATTGTTACCCGCGATGAGAGTTGGTGCGTCAGGTACGACCCCGAATCAAAGAGGAAGAACATGGAGTGGAAGGGTGTGGGCTCGCCGAAATCGAAAAAAGTCCGAAGTGAAAAATCTTGCATAAAGACAGTCTTTATTTATTTATTTATTTTTGATGCTGCAGGCATAATTCATAAGGAATTTTTGCCCGAAGGAAGCACATTAAATGAGTCTAAGTACGTTAAAATTTGGATCGCCGTGTGAAACGGATACGGCAATTGAGGCCTCAGTACGCAGTAAAGGGCTCGTGGTTCTTACTCCACAGTAACGCTCGACCATATACGGCCATCGTTGTACGCCAGTTTCTAGCCAAACAGGAGATTGCGTCACTTGCTCACCCTCCCTACTCTCCTGATCTGGCGCCCGCGGATTACTTCCTGTTTCCGTTACTGAAGAGAGCCTTGAAAGAACAAAAATTTTCGACGATTGAGGAGATTCAGTGCCTTGTACACACGTTGTTAAACGTGCGTAACGTGAGATGGTGATTACTTGGAAGGATAGCGAATCTTGTTTGCCGGTATGTGTGAATACCTTTCGCAAAATATTAGGTTTACCGGAAAGTTCTGTCTGTTTGGGAAGCAAAAGAAAATAATGAATTTTTCATACCTTCAATAACATTTATTGTACAATATAATTTCCGACGTTACTTATGACCTCTTGCCAACTTGATGGTGATTTGTAAATACCATTTTTTTTAAATGTCTTTTTCTTACAGGCGACGAATTCAAGTAGTGCTTGGCTAACGTCTGCTTCAGTTTTGAATTTTTTCCCCTTCAAAAAATTTTGGAAGGAGAGAAACAAGTGATAATCGGGGGGTGCTAGGCCTGTGGAGTATAAATGGTGTATGTGGCAGAATTTCCCAGCCTAGCTCTGCGATTTTCTGACGAGTCGCCGAAATAGCATGTGGTCTAGCATTATCATGGTGCAGTATGATGTGCTTCTTATTGAATATCGCCGGCCTCTTTTCTTTGACTTCTTTGTTTAAATCATCCATTTGCTGATATTATCTCCCCGAATTGAGCTTTTCGTAAGGTTTCGAAAGCTCTTAATGTGTTCATGCTTGGACGTCCCACTATATATACACATTCTCTTATTTAGGCTCAAGCATCTCGTGAAATACGAACATGAGGCAGGAGAATTTCAGTACAATAGCGGTCACCAGCGACTGAATTTCTTTGGAAGATGTGGAGCTCTGTACGGCCACCAAGCATTAAGCCCCCCACCAAACGAGATTTCCGCCATCTCCAAACCTGTCCCTTTCGACGATGTTGGAGGGGGTCGGGGTTGCTTGTTGCCCTCTCTCTCCAGATGTATAGACATCCAGAATCGCTAATGAGACTAAATCGACTATCATCCGTAAACAGCACTCTTACCCCATTGCTGAGCTCCCCAATTCCTTATGTTATTGGCACTTGTAGTGAACGCCGTCCCCGATGGGTGGGCGTCAATGGACCACACTGTCCTGGTTGCCGAGCGAATAAACTGCCTATGTGCAGTCTCCTAGCCACGGTAAAATGCAATAGCAGCTGTCCAGTAGTGCATGCATGTGGCTTTTGACTTCACCCGCTGTAAGTCGTCAATCTCTCCTCGCCTGTAGAACAAGATACCGGTCCTCCCTTGCCATGGTTGCTCGTGGACAATCACCACTAAACCAAATCGTCGGACAGCTGTTCCTGTCATTTGAAATGCCGTCCACACTCGTGACACGATGCTGTGTGCGATTACGAACTCCTCGGCCTCACTCGTCACACTTCGACCTTCTTCCAACTTTCCAATGATTCGACCTCGAGTAAATTCATCCAGATGTTGTCTACGGGGCTGTCTGTTGAATATCTCGCACTGCTACAGCAACTTGCCGTCGCGTCGTTCAAACCAATGCACACTATGCAGCAGCTTCCCCCTGGAATGCTGCGCATACACCGCCCTCGCGATTTATACCCTACTCACACGCCTACATTACGTCATAATGCATATATGCAAATGCCCTATCTCATCGGACCCTAGGCAGTATCCAGATTGGTCTTTCGGTCTATTTATTCCGTTCTGTCTATTTATTCCGCTGTTACGTTACTTTTTCCATCTCGTCCTTAATTTTTGCACAATAGTTTCCGTCACCCGGATAATCCATCGATTTTCTTCGATCCCATCGAGGGTGGCCATTTCCAAATCGCCAAAAAGAAGGACAACGCGGTCGTGCCACTATTATGCACATATTATCATCATCACCAACATAGTAGGTCTCCATACACTACAGGATATATATATACATACATACATATGCATACCTACCTACCTACCCACCCACCCCAAATATATATATATATATATATAGAGAGAGAGAGAGAGAACGAACGGGAACAATACCCAGATGCCTTCTGCCCCATATGTCCTTTACCTTGTTCCAGT
>QLNU02014802.1:122556853-122580573 GCA_006491805.2 Dysdera silvatica | reverse complement strand
TAAGATATATATTTGAGGATCCAACATGAGTATCAAAACTTAATATTCTCATTATTTTTGTTCTCCAGCACTGAAGCCTTTAATGTACACAAGTCTTTCACTTTGTTTGCAGAAGGAAAAAAATAACCTAATTCTTCACCTCACCTAAAAGCTTGCAACGGTATCTCTTCTTTTTAATTGTATGGAGGATTAACGACCTCAGAAAGAGGTATAAAAAGTTCTTGCTAACCATTCAGTTGAAACGAACATTTATTATATTCATACCGATGAATACAACTTCAGTCCTTTGATATTAAATTTCAATCAGTCTTTTCAGCAGCGTTTCAATGAAAAAAATATCGCTTATCGTCACTCGCTATTGTCTTTGACTGGACTATATTATCTGATAAGCAGGTGTTTAAGTCGTTCTCGTGATTCGGGAAACATCGCACAGGTATTCCACAATGCAAGGTGAATTCTAACAATATAATAAGGATGATTTTGAGGCAAATTTTCACTGTGAATGAGTAAGAACCTAAACTTCCCTATTCTAAGTACGAAATTTGCCACTGATCGCTTGTATTGGTTTGAAATTTCAGTTGAAACAGCGAAAGATGGAAAATTTTGCGTTTGTTACACTATTTGGATTCAGCGTTTGGGCTTGTAAAAGTTTACTCAACTGTTTACTCAACTGGTTTGCTGATAGCAGTCAAAGTAAGTACGATAGTTTATTTGGTGATTTAACAAATATATTTTGAAATATATAAACTTCGTTCGGTTTTCTTAGAAATCTGTCAGATTTAAGGTTTGGGTAAAAAAATTTCAGAAAGATTAAACGTGTAGATGTTGTAAATGTCTCGGTAATTGGGAACTTGGTTGAAATACGTTGGTTGAGTATATACTGCCAGGTACATGTACAATAGACGCATGTACTGTCATGTATTTTTTTTTTTTCAAATATGCGAAACTAAATGTTAAACGTTTAAAACTTCATCAGATCTACCCAGAGAGGTACGACTACGTTGTAACGACAATGGGAATACGTCACTATCTGATCAAGGGCCTAATTAACGTACGGGTTGCCGAAGATTTGGGCCCTCAAATTTTGTATGTGATTTTTTTTAGCAAAAACAATTTCGATTTTTTTAAAGCAAAAGATAATGTTTTCTTACTAATAATGCAATTTTCTTAATTATAATTTACGCGTCATTTAAAATGGCCTTTAACTATAGATTATGCAGATAATATGTATCTGTGGTTACAGGGAATAACTGGTGAAGTATAAAATCGCAATTTTTTGGGGCGGCACTTTTTTGCCTTAGAACTTTTTCTGTATATATAGTTTTTGAAAAAAATTTTTTTTGACATCAATGTGACTTAAATAACTTTCTAAATTTAATGGTTTGAAGAATACTTTTCTGAAACCCTGTGCACTAAAATCACAGTGCGTTTATTTTTGCCATTTTTTTAACTTGACCACTTATTCTCTGTGACCACAGATATATAACAAGAGTTTGCTGTTTGTTTGTTTGGCTTTTTTATGGCGCAAGAGCATCTGGGCTATACTGCGCCAAAGCAAAGTTTGTATTTGTTACTTATTGAATGATTTTGTTGCGAGTGCGTGGGGAGGGGCCCTGGGCCCCACTTTGGCTTGATCGAGCCCTGATCCACTGGCGTATGCAGGGGTTGTAACCCCCATTGCAATGAAATTTTGTATGTTTAACATATGACCCTTGTTGTCCTTGCGCCATAAAAACACATTCGAAAATATAAAAAATAGTTATCGTAAGTGTAGGTAAAGCCAATGTTATGCCATTCAGCAAATATTGTCTGCGTTAAGTAATGAAAAATATTCGGTTATTGTTAGCTTTATGACGCAAGGCCAGCTGAGATTATGGTACGTTGTGATCTACTGTTTTACGGGGGAATTTGAACATCTTGTTTAGGGAACCAAACCCTGGACTACGGTAAGCTGAAAAGGTGGCACGTGGTTTACGGTATAATTGGAACCGAACCCGGGCCACGATGGGTGAACGTGTTGTCGTTACGTCAGCATAGGGCACTTAGTTATTATACGGTGGAGTTACGACTAACGTTTCTGGGATTACAGCACCATCTCTGGCGGCTACCCTTCCAATCCCCTTGCCCAACAGTAGTATCGTCCGTTTGAGCAGACCTGACGCCTGATACCGTTAGCAGACGGGTTAGTCCATTGCAGTTTAGGGAAGGGCGTCTTGCCGAAACTGGTTTTTCGCGCGGGAAAAACCAGTTCCTCCAAGACGGCCTTCCCTAAACTGCAATGGACTAACCCGTCTGCTAACGGTATCACGCGTCAACTGAGCGCGAATGAATAGTAATGCGTTTTTGTTTACCAGACGAAAAATCGGGGTTTGAAGCTGGCTGGTTTTGAGTCTTTGCCATTTTTCGAACAATATTCGGAGGTTTAATTCACTAGGCGAGAGAGGTTCGGAGCTTTTGGAAAATTCAGGTCCTGCCGCAACGTAATCTTACCTGTCCTTCTCTATAAATCAGCAATAAACTTATTATTACATTAAAATGAATGTGTAAGGAGGTATGCAATTGTTTGCAGAAAAAAAAAAATGTACCTACGCCAGAGGTTTTCAAACTGCGCCCACATGCCGTTAATCATGGTAGAGGCGCAGCCAGGATTTCCTACTGGAGAGGCTTGCTGTCAGAAGGGCGCATGAGGTCTGAAAGAGCGCGTCAACAGTCCTCTGGTGGGTTCTACCTCCCCCTCCATGGCTGCGCGTCTGTACCATGGATGAAAAAAAAAATGCTTATCGACTGTGATCGGAGGTTGATTCCCTAGGCCTTATAAGGTTTGTTTTTTTCGAAAAAATGAAGGTCCACCGACCTACGGTGATAAACAGAATTGCAGCCCTTGTACTTTTTTTTATGCAACAAGGGCGCGCTCTGCCTTAAACGAACAGTAAATGTTTACTTCTTTAAATTACTTTGACCATGATTTGTTATGTGTTTATTCAAACAAAACTTAATGTAGCATAATGACTTCGTTGTATAACAAGATAATTATTTTATTGGGAAACACTTGCTACACCCGGAATTGTGGCACACTTGTTACACCTGGCTGCCATCAGATTTTTAACACTCTTTCTCGCGGTATATCGCAATAACTGGCAATCAAGGCTATGAAAGTAAAACATTACTTTGTAAGATTTCGTTTGTGATATTTTCATACCTACTTTATACATACGATGCATTCCAGTCTATTCTCTAATTTCAAAAATAGTAAAATTCACAATATACATACGTAATGCAACAAATAATGTAAATGTGTAAACCGATTTCAAAATACAGTGGAAAAGTTGTTCTACTGAGAGAATAGTTTTCAAAAAGCACAGCTATAATAACCATCAAGGCTCCTAGAAAAGAGAGCTGATGCATATCCGCCATTTTCCTGCCATCGTATCACGTGATCCCATTCACTGCTGTGTTAACATTGAGTGATTTACAAGTGTGTTATTTTTAATAAAATAAGGTGAAATGGGTGGGTGTTCCGCTGAGAATTGTTCTAATCATTCGAGGAATAAATATAGAATGTTGAGATTTGCAACAGATCCTGTAAGAAGAAGAAAATGGATTATTAATTTTCCAATAATAAACGTTGTTATGAAACCGGAAGTAGACAAGAAAATGGCGGCTGATTCGTCGGCCTATAATTCTAGGGATTCTAATAAAAACATTTTAACAACTATGATGTCATATTGTATAGCTTATCATACATTCACGACAAATATTTTGTTATTGTGATGAACTTAGTAAAGGGTCCCGATGTACTACAGTCGTCCCGTTAATGCGAACTAATTAGGACTAAGATCCGCTCGGATTAACTGAAATCTTTACTACCGAATTTACTGTAAGCTATGATTGTTTGTGTGATGTATGTGTTTTTTGGTGTGCAAGCCTAACAGATGAGACGACGTTCGGGTGATGGAAAATTTCCCTTTTATATGAGTTATATGGGTCCGCGGGGTCCGTGTCCCCAATAATTTTCAATTTTACATATACTGTAATGTATAAACATATATAATATATGCTTGTCGCCCCTCCCAATAATTTTAAAAACTCTACGCCTATGCACTGTGCTGTTCGTTGACGTCTTGTCAGTCGGCTGCGACAGCAGCAGTCTGAAAAAGGTTTCTGATTAACCGATTTTTCGGATTAACGAGACTCGACTGTATTTGTTTCATGACTACACTGTATTTGCTTCATGACTATACTGTATTTGCTTCATGACTACACTGCCACTGTTAGTAGCGTATCCGTCCATCATTCCACCAGAGTTCGACTCCCAACGGTATCGTAAAGCGCCACCTATGTAGGTGGCGCTGGTAATGCGCCGTTTTTCTGTCTATTGAAATCTGCCGGAGTTCAATTCCTTTAGCAGTAGAGGTTCGGATCCCTCGGAAAATGTAGATCCTGACACAATATGACTTTGGTTGTCCTTGCACCGTAAAAATACGAACAAGCATTCAACAGCCATCTGTCGAAACAATCCCGTAAGCAGTGACGGACTTGAGTATAACTCAAATAGGCTCAAGGCCGCACAATTTTGAGGAGCATCCTCATGGACTTAATATTATTTAATTTTAAGAGTTATTTCAATTTTGTTTATTTACAAATACCCCAGTTTCGTTATTGATAAACCTGAATATAATGAACTTCGAAGCAAAATTCGTGATTTATTGTGAATATCGCGGTAGACACATTGTTCAAGTGCTCATTAGCCCCTTCCGGCCCTAGGGCCCATACGGTCCTTAATCCTCCCCTGCCTGCAAGTATATGTTTATAAACATATAAAAGAAGGATGCTCGTGTATTTATGTTCAAAGTGTGGTAGCGATTTCTTATAACCGAAGTCTCTTCATACGATTATCAAACAACGATCGTTTGTTTGGATTTTTATGGCGCAAGAGCATCTGGGTTATACCGCGCTGAAAAAACAAGCAACGATTAGGCAGAGTTCCCCAAACGGTGTTCCATAATAAGTTGAAATTTTAACGCCTGAATTTTTATTTCATTTTTTCGAAAATAAAATGCAATTGGAGATTATATTTTGCCTGTGCAGCTCAGTAGAATAGGTTTAAAACCGATATGTGTCACTACTATGGCGTTAGAATTACGATTATGTGGCTCCGAGTCAAAACTGTGGCTCAGTCCTTTCACCAGAATATTCAATTATGTATTGCTATACTGAAGCTGCGGCGGAGAACGAAACATGGTCTTGAATGGAAACACTAACGAAACTTCAACGCAAACTAAAATGTAAAATTAAACATAAGCTGAGTATTATACAATAATTTCTGCCACCCACGTATAGATTATAGCTCAAACTAGAGCTTTATTCGTTTTTGGAGAAAAAGAGACGCTTTCCCCATCCTGGATTCGAACCAGGGTCCCTCCGTTTAGCCCGGAGTGTCTTAGACCGCTAGACGAATGAGGACAGGAAACAACGCTCTCTTTCTCCGTATGTAAAGATGTATGATATTATTACCCTTCGCAGGGATAACACAATTGCCAAATATGGTCAACACAGAAAAGCCTCCGGGGCGAGATTTTTGTGAGTTTTTCGTGGGGGAATTTATTATACAATAATTTCTGCCACCCACGTATAGCTTATAGCTCAAACTAGAGCTTTATTCGTTTTTGAACACGAAACACACGAAAAACTCACAAAAATCTCGCCCCGGTGGCTTTGTGTGTTGACCATATTTGGCAATTGTGTTATCTCTGCGGAGGGTAATAATACCTTACATAAGCTGAATATATGTACACCAGGTCTGTAGACGGGGCCAGAAGGGGCATGGCCGCAATTGCCCCATGCTTGTGCCCCAGTTTTGCCATCGAGCTATTGAGATATATATAGAACAATTCCCGGGTGCCCTGTGCCACATAGGCCTTTTGCATTGCCCAGTTGCCCATTTATCTTGGCTACAGACCTGATATGAATCCCGGTTTTAACGGAACATCAGCGTTTTAGTAAAAATCCCGATTTTGTCCCGCTTCTATAAATACTATAAAATGCGCTTAAATGTTAGTCTATCAACCTCTAAACAAGTTCGTATTAATGGTACTAATAATTCCCGTGGGTTGTGGTGATCGAGATTAATACCCACCTCGGAAAAAGCGAAAATCAGGCCCAGCATGCCCTTGCTCCATAAAATAGAAACGGAAGGCAAAAACAGGGGAAGTGGGGGCACGTTTTGTCAATGCGTGTGCCTCTGTTTTATAGCTTTCCTGTACGTGTTTGCTGGTTGTAGCATGCGCATGTGTCGAATGTTCTTTAGGCTTTTGTTTTAGAGTTTTCATTGTTTTACGACTGAAAATTGAAAATATCCGAAAGGCTAAAGTGCACAACGACCTTCAAAAAGAATTAAAAAAGTGGATAAATTATGTAGTGATGTAGCAAAAATTTGTGTCAACCCTGTACTGCCATTTTTCCGTTACTCATTTTTTGTGTAGGTTTCTACGAAGAATTATTTAAAGGTCAATATTTGTATATCATAATATATTTTTTAGATGTGGTACTTTCTCTGAAATCTCCCCAGTCTTTTTTTCGTCTACTGGAATTGCGGTCAGCCTAATTACACAAGCGTTAAGCTCAAATGAAAGTGTTAAGCAGTATGCTAAACATTAGCGTGGAGTTATATGGGCCTGTGAGACCCAAGCCCTCCCTTCAATAATTTGAAATAAATTGCAATTTTACATATATTGTAATGTATAAATGTTCATAATATGTGCTTGGGCCACCCAATAATTTCGAAACTCTACGTCGATGACGCGAAAGGAACTGAGTGTAGAAACTTTCAAAAGTTCTTACACCTTGTGATTAATTAAGTTCCACGTGCTCACCGCCGAAGAATAGTTCATGAGTTTACAAATCACCTTTCTATAGCCACAAAAAAATACAAGTATTTTTGTATTGACTACATAAAGGTATGAAGAAATGCTCCGTGAGTTAAGAAGTTTGGGAAACATCTCACTAAGGCAGGGGTTTTCAAACTTCTTTTGATCCGCAGCTTCCTTCACCCCCTCAAAAATTGTTGATGGTTCCCAGATATTCAACAATGTACAAATTGCATATTGTTTATTTGAATTTTTTATGGCGCAAGAGCATCTGGGCTATACTGCGCCAAACATGGTAAAATCAAAGACTGTAGTAAAAGCCAGTACTTTTTAAAAATTTTAAAACGTGCGTATGGTCAGCATGGTCATTTAAAATGTCAGACAGTGATGAAGAGTTAAAAGTAAGAGTGCGGGCAAGTCTATAATAGGGGCATTGAGTTAAAATGTGTAAAACACTCATGGGTTCATTGCACACTTGGCAAATTGGTGCTGGTTTTCCTTCCAACAGATGTCTATGGGTGAGATGGGAATGCCCAATGCGAAGTCTAGCAAGGAGAACCTCCTCTTTCCGATTTTTACGGTATGAGGAGGGCCAGTTACCAATTGTATGTTTAATATGCCGCAATTTGTTATTGGTTTGATGATCCCATTCTTCTTGCCACTTTTGATTCACACAGGTCTTGATAATTGGCTTCAGGTCAGAGAAAGGAAGAAGCTCAAACTATATATCATAAATAGTATTTCTACATAACGTGCTGTGTAAAATACTCCAACATCGCGACATCTTTGAAAAAAACACGCTATCCGCTCTAGAAACTATGACTCAATGTTTAAAAAACCCTTGCTATATACATAACGTGGGTCCAACTTATTGCTTTTATTTAAGCGTTTATTAATTTAAAAATACACTTGAGAAATGAATATCAGTAGTGTTATCTAAATCAGCAATTGAGCTAGTGTTGATATCGGTCCTAAATTGTGATAAGAAATCGTTATCTGAAACACATTCTACTCTTTATAATTTTGGACACCGCGCGTGACAGTTTAAGATTCGAGTTAAACGCTTGAATTCGTGCTCGGTTTAGAGTTTTAATTGAGAAAGTGAAAGATGGACTTTGAATTTTTGGGGGTCTCTACAATACTGGGACTTTTGTGTCAAGGTATACTAATCTGGCTTAACTTGAACAACCACAGTAAGTAAGACAACTTACTTTTTAAATTTTGAAGGAATTTCCTCAAAGTTTTCAAATATCACCATGTTTTTTACATATAAACTATGCTATTTCAATATAAACGAATTCACAGGCAAATATAAATTAATATACTATAACGGCTTAGTTAGGTCCCTAATTGCAAGAGTTTATGTTTTTATTAAATTGTTTCGATATTTTTATTAAAATAGAACGATCCAGAAACACAACCGTAGCTATGTGTGGCTTAGCGCTCCCTCCCCTTCCCGTAGAAGATTTAGTCCCTTCTAAACAAAATTTACAAATACAGTGTGTATAAGGGAAAAGTTAAACCTTTCTCAAGACAGTGTAATTACAGCAATGTATAGAAATCATTTTATACAGTATTTATCTTCGCAGCTGCGCTAATACGAATCATGTCTTTGAATATTAAGCTAACGATGTTTTTTAGGGCTCCAGCTCTCGACAAGGACAGATGTGTCTGCTTACTACTCCTTCCTTTAGTTTTTCCCCTTGCCCATCGCTTACTGACCCTTCTATGTACATCTTCCCCAGTTATTGCTGAGCATCTATGAATTGGTTTTCCTGGAAAAATTACCTTTTTCTGCCTTTTCTGCTATTCGACGTTTCCTCTTCCAATACTTTATTTGCAGTGGTGGTACGTCTGCTCTCAAAGAGAGTTGTAATCTTCGGCAACTGTTTTTTGCGTTGGAAATTCCGTGGGTCGTCTCCTTCCGCCGCTGCTGTGACGTCTTTGGGTCCTGCGTCTGGCCTTTTACTTGGCATTCTGTGCCCACCCGTGTCCTGTCTGCCCTCTCTGCGTTCGCGTCGTGTGTGCTGTTGAGTATCTTGGTGTCTCCACGTTTGGCTTTTTTCTTTAACCATTCTGGAACTCCTATCCTTCATCAAATTTTGCAGGCTTTGTTCTACCCTTTCTTGGTTAATGAGGAGCATCTCGTATGTTTCGAGTTCATTTATCCCCCATCCTTCGGAGAGTAGGGGTTCGTGCCTTATGTTGTTGGACTTTATCCTACCCTTTTCTGGAAATACAGACTACTAGTTCGGCTTACTTTTCCAAATCATCTTGCACAATTTACAGTACATTAATTTAAAAATCCACTTCTATAATATTAGGCCAATCGCCAATCTCTCCGATTTGATCTTTAGTTGTCCATTTTTATCGATGCTCTCTAAAAATGTAAGCCTCTTAACTCAATGCGTTTTCTTTTATCTAATAAGAAGCAGACTTTTGCACTTCTTCAAAATCCAATATCTGAGAGTTGAAGATCTTTTTATGATATTTAAGATTTTACTCCCTTGCACAAAATAGAATTCAGCTATTAATTTCTGGAAATAGGCGATGCCTACTTTTTACTTGTTAAGTAAATTTTAACACTTTTTTTTCCCCAATGACGACTACGCAACCCACAGTCCCATTTAATTCTCCCCTTCCCCTTCAAAGTCCACTTATATTTTTATATTCTAATAAAACATAATGTTCTAAGTAACCAATAGTTAATGCTTGCTGCATTGTTTGAGTACATACTTATTTTTAGACCCTGCAGTAGTAATGCACTCGCGCGTCGTTAACCCAGAGGGTGCTTCCAACAGTGCTGTTTTAAATGCAGATTTACTATAATTAGTCGCAGCATTATGGAATAATTCATGTACACCATTCTCCATTTTGTTCATCACTTAAAATACATTTTTAATTGCAATTAGCAATTACATGTAATATGATAATTAGGAATGACAATTATTGATTATGTTGTGATATTATATACGGTTTAATTGATAGCTTACATATGATATTACGTTTTTGCATATCCCGCGGAGTGTGAAAAATGAGCGGTTTTTCACTTTGTTGGCTGATTATCACTGTCAGTAATATAATAAAAGCAATCAGACAACTTTGAGCGGTTTGTTAGATTATTGGTACATGAGCCGGCTTTCGGCTGCGCTAAAGGGCAGCCTTCATCAGATGTATATGGAGCGAATCGAACATACAGCAGATAATATAATTAAGGAATACAAATGGGAAAAAAATAATGTAACATTATTTTTCAGTGATTCCAGTGATTCTTAGCACCCCTGCTTTCATGCCACACTGACCGTTGCCTTGGTCAGGAGCACTCCAGCACCCGGAGACTAGGGGCCATGGTTTCTGGTGCGTCAACATAATGGAGGAATTAACCATAATTTCATCACGCTGGCTAAACGGGTTGGTGAATTAGCCCTCCCCTTCCGCCTTTCTATCCGTGTAGCAAATATTAATTTGCCACATAAATAGAAAGCTCAGCCTGCACCACTTGAAGGCGGGGTAGGACACTAGGTTACTGGCCTGGCCGGTTCCACACATCGTCACATACGTTCAGCGTGTGGGTCTCCTTCCAGTTAGATACCAGCAACCCTTTTGCAGGCCATATATATGGTCTAAGCATAACCGTTCGTGGTAGAACCAGTTTCTCGATTAACGGAAGAGTACAGAAGTGATTAAGCAATATTCATGCGCATGCGAAGTGTGGTTGGGCAGCTGGCACTCGATTTCAGTTAAATATCTCAATTGTGAAGTTCAAGGACGAATGAACTGTTGACTCGATTGCCATTCTTTCGATTGTAAAAACATTTCTTAATCGCCCATCACTGATCCACAGATTTGGAAGAAGGTAAATTGTCCTTATCAGATTTCCCACTTCAACGTTTTGTCGAATCTCACTGTAGCTGAGTTTTTCATATACTGTGAACAGTGCCAGATTTAGATGTAGAGAGGCTCTAGACAAGCGTTTCTCAACCAAGGTGCCGCGGAACTTTACGGGCGGAACCCCTATATTAAAATTATTATCTGTATTATATATATATATGGCCTGCAAAAGGGTTGCTGGTATCTAACTGGAAGGAGACCCACACGCTGAACGTATGTGACGATGTGTGGAACCGGCCGGGCCAGTAACCTAGTGTCCTACCCCGCCTTCAAGTGGTGCAGGCTGGGCTTTCTATCCAAGAGGCAAATTAATATTTGCTGCACGGATGGAAAGGCGGAAGGGGAGGGCTAATTCACCAACCCGTCTAGCCAGCGTGGTGAAATGATGGCTAATTCCTCCAATATGCTAATACACCAAAAACCATGGCCCCTAGTCTCCAGGTGCTGGAGTGCTCCTGATCAAGGCAGCGGTCAGCGTGGCATGAAAGCAGGGGGTGCTAAGAATCACTGGAATGGCCCAGGCTGCCGTTTGTTATTGACCTTGGCAACGTATAATGGACGATCCCTTGCTTCTGAAGCAAAACTTCAAGAATTGGAAGAAGAACTTGACAAGATCAAATGGGACATTGTAGGACTCAGTGAAGTTAGAAGAAAAGGTGAAGAGTTGGTGGAACTTAAAAGTGGACATTTGTTTTATTATAGAGGAACGGAAACTGGAAGAACAAGTGGTGTTGGCTTCTTAATCAACAAAAGAATTAAAGACTACCTTCTTGAAGTCGAAAGCACGTCAGATCGAGCAGCGAGGCTCGTTGTTCAACTAACCCAGCGATACCAACTTCAGATAGTACAGGCATATGCACCAACATCAAGCCATACCGACGAGGAGGTTGAGGAATTCTATGAAGAAATCAAACAGCTACATACCAAGGGGAAACAACACATCAAGCTCATCATGGGAGATTTTAATGCAAGAATTGGACAACAGGAACAAGGAGAGACATCGGTTGGTAAATACGGATACGGGGAAAGGAATGAACGTGGCGATCAACTCATAGAATTTGCCGAAGCTGAAAATCTTAGCATCATGAATTCATTTTTTAAGAAGAAACTACAAAGAAAATGGACATGGAAACACCCCAATGGAGGAACCAGCGAAATTGACTATATACTGGCAAACAAGAAATCAATTATTGAAGATTGCAGCGTACTGAACAGATTTAATACTGGAAGTGATCATCGAATGGTGAGATGTAAAATGCACTTAAATACTAAATTAGAACGACAGAAGCTCATTAGGAAACAAGTATGTAAGAGGGTGGATTTATAGACATTAAAAAATACAAGTCAACGTTCTCTCAATAATTAATAATGGGACATCATCGAGCACCTTTTCCTATTATTGGAAAGTCATTCTTCCTACCAATTACAACTCTACGCAATATCTATATAAGATTTCACAGACGTAGGCTTGGAATCTTTTATACCATCGATTTGCTATTCCGTACTGGAAAATCACAATCGCCACTTTGACTTCAACGCACTGAAGGTATGGTTGAAACTACAGAACATCTCTTCGTACACTGCCATGCTAACCCACTCTTGAGAGGAGAACTCTTTCAAACATGCTCACAACTTGGTCTTCTATTTCGCCAGATTTTAAGGACCTTTATGGGATTCACACTTCCCTACAGACTATGTGCTCTGTTCTTCAAGCTGTCTTTCGTTTTCTCTCCGGTGTTGGGCGCTACATTTAGCCCTGGACTCTGATCTCCAAATGGAAATTCAACCTCATCTCTTGGATTATGACCCTTCCTCTCCTAGAAACACAGTGCCGCTTGCTCGGCCACCATTTCCAGATTATTTATTTATTTATTTTTGATTACAAAACAACAATCGACGTGATTTGTCATGGTTTTTTAAATTGGTGAGGTGGATTTGCTACATTTATCGCTAGAATTTTCGCCAAGAAGGGGAACTGAGAAGTCCACCTGAAAAACATGATAGCATATATAAAAATATGCATAATCCTCATTTATATTACGACGTGCGACGATCATTAAAATGTGAGATCTAACGAAAACGCGAATTGCTATCCAATATCTGGTAAATGATTGTTGAATAATCCGATAAAAGGTATTACTATAGGCATACAGAAAAGATGTAAAGAAAGTCGAAATGTTCAAATACGATTTTATTCCATTCTTAATAACATTCATCCTCCATTGCCCATGTTTTGGAGATGATATGCCAGAGAAAATGTTATTCAAAGCTTCAGGAATACATCCGACTCACCAAAAAACAGATGGATCTCGTGTAGAAAATTTAGTGAAGTTACTCAATAAAGGCAAAAGTGAGTTTAATTTGAAGACAGATAATCCAAAAGAACTGGGACAGATGGTTGAAGAGATGAACTCAGCAAAGCACATAGGTAACATGCTTGATCAGCACAATATTCAAAAGATGCTTCAAGAGTCGTCTAATTTAAAATCGGAACCAGATGAAGAGAAAACGGCGATACTGTCTGGCCAAGACAGGAATCTTCATGTCAACAAGACATCAAATGTAATTCTGGGTCATGTACATTATGATAACCCGCAGGATTCATTTAACATAGTAATGGAAAGATTGCACCCAAGCGGGAAAAATGGAAACGTTAAAGAAAATGTCATATTGTCCGAATCTGATAGCATTAAGTTATCTGGAGATAAGTCTCGATGACCTTACTAAAAAATGCGAAAGTTTTAACAAAACAATATTTGAAACCTTTATTTATATAGTAATTTGTCATAAAGAGGCATGAAATTATTAAGGAGTCTTATTTTAGTGTCCAGTCTTGGCGAATAAGTTATCATTCACGTTCATTACTTTGTCAGTCTTACTCAGTCTCAGTAACCGCAACCAGGCGGTCAAATTATACATGTGCATTTTAGATGGAATTTAAAATATGGTTGAAATGTAGTATTCGCTTCCGTCCCCAAAACCTTAAATATGGTGTTGCAGTTGTTTGATGTAGGTTGCATTTGGCATGAAAACCCCTGCGATAATATAACCTCTAATCCAAGTTACATCAAACAAACTTAATTTAAAAATTGGAACATCAAAGGGCGGGGATGTGCGATTCACCTGCATCTTATGAATGATACTGGTTAAGTAGTAAATAAGGTGTAACAGGTGTTACTTGACAAGACGGTAACGGGCGACTTTACTGAACTTTTTACAATGGCGGACTCACAACGCACATGCACGGTCACCATTATGGAAAACGCGTTTTTTTCCGATTTATATTGTTTTGAAATTGGAAAAGTCGATTTTTTTTTTAAATATGAAGTCTTTTTCGTTACCCCAATACTTTCCTCGTATCAGACGATTCCTAATAGGAGGGGAATATCCCGTACCCTCCTTCTGGCTTCTAATACTGAATCTAGACAGATCAACCTCCAGTAATTCTTGCAAAATTATTACCACCCAAGTTGAAAAATACACCAAGGCGTTAAATATTTGGCAGGTTACCGTCTCCTGGAGTAACACCATATATTATTGCCGGAGAAAATAAATACATATATTGTGCAAAAATTCCTATATGGCCATACTAGTACAGTATCGTCCTTCCGTTAATGATGCATTTTGCTAGTCGGCAAAAATGTCCTATGAAGTCTTGCTGAGATTAGAAATCACATAACAAACAGTTATTTCGACACTTTTGCTCCCTTTGTCAAGTGAAGGCATAAATTCTGCCTTCACTTGACAAAGGGAGCAGTTGGCTTCCGAAACGTTGTGTTTTTACACCTTACGCCAGTGTCGAAATAACTGTTTGTTATGGAATCTCCTGATGAAACTCTGTATTGTTTCGTTAGAAATAACTTGCTTAGCGATGGGTGGTAGACTGATAACCAGTGGCGAATCCACGGGGGTTAGGGATATTTCCTCTCCCAAATCCACAAAAACACGGAGGCAATCTATTAAAACGTTCGCGCATTAAACGACCAACCGCATATAAAGACGGAATTTTTACAAAAAGTTTGATTTCCCATTTTATTTATTTTTTAAATTGCTCGTTAAATCCGGGGTCCAAAAAAGGCTTGTTCACTAAAAGCAGTTAAACTGTCTTGCGCTTAATCATTATACTAAACAAAGTCCCTATTTTTCTCGCTATATCCGGATACTCGATAAATGTTTTACCGAACTAAATCATCATATTTGTCTTCGTTAATTGAACAGCAGAAAGATAGAAAAGGTGGCCACAATAATGATCCTATATTCCCGGGCAAGAGTTGAACGAAGTCCAAAATGTAATGGGAAAGAAATGGAGACCATTTCAACGTAAAAAGGAAAAAAAAATAGTATCCGCAGGAGAGGGCAGCACAATAATACCCTTGAAAAGAAGAGAGTCCAAAGAGGTGTTCTTGTAAAGGTGAGAGCAAAGTAAATTTAGTTTTTGAAGATACAGAAGCAGGACATGAATAAACGTGGAGAGACATCAGAAGAATCCTTCAGCGGCATAGATATGATACAAGAGCGGACACAGCTAGGGGCGGTGGAGGGAAATCGCCCCCCCATCATCAGGGTTAAACAGGGAAAAAACAAAGACGAAGAATATTTTATGTATTGTTTGTTACGACTGTAATAAATAAAAGTCTTACACAGGCGTCCAAAGTCTCTAAGTCTTGGAGAAATGCGATCCAGACGTTTTTTTCACGAATCTTCAAGCTACTCGTCTTTCAAACTACGTTTACAGTAAGTGTTGCTTCAGCATAACGTAGTTTTTTATCCTTGAAGCGCCGTTAAACTTGGCTTCGAACGCGGATGACAGAAGAGACTTTTAATACACACCCACAGAGACATTCATATTGATGTAAATAAAGTGATTGACAAATTTTCAAAGAAACCAAGATGGCTCGACTTTGCACTATAAACTTCAAGTTTTTTAAAAAGTCGCTTATTATAAAAATAGTAAAATAATTACAATGTTTTTGTAGTTTAAATTTAAACTTGTTCTATTAATTACATTGTAAATTATCGTTTTTGGTTATTGTATATGTCTCCTTTACTAGGTTATCCTTCTGTCATACTTGACTATAATCTACCCTAAACCATATAGTTTAATTAAAGAAAAGCCCATCTTTAATTCATTGTCTTAAATTAAATATTTTGGTGAGTATAAAGGAAGGCTAGTAATATCAAAACATTTCCCTAAACTATTGGGTCGGTGTGAATGAAATGTCTGGAAAATGATCGTCACACTTAGATGGCAATAACTGAAAAATATGGTAACTTATTACTGGAAATAGTCTCCCTCTGAATTGACGCATTGTTGCCACTTGCCTGGCAAGGCCATGATTCCGCAACTAGTGCTAGAAGTCTAGTGGCTGGAATGTGAAGAAGTCATCAACTGCATGGTGAACCTCCGTATTCTAGGTGAACCGTTTGCCAGACGGAAAGCGATCCAAGTGACGAAACAGATGATAATCTATAGAAGACAAGTCAGGGGAGTAGTGGGAGACGAGGCAATGATTCATAGCCAAACACACGCAGTGCCAGCATTGTCCGTTTTGCGACATGAGGACAGACATACCTATTTACCAAAGCTGGTTGTTTCACCATCAATTTCCAATGCATCTGTTGTAATTCATCACAATAACCTTCTGAAGTGATGGTTTGTCCATTTGGCAGGAAACTGCAATGAATCATTCCAGCTGTAGACCACCATATAAGAAGCATAAACTTCCTGGGATGTAAAGGTGTCTTAAGATGGCATCTAGGAGTCTGTGCTTTACTCAACCATTGTGCAGTTGTCATAAAGGACCCATTTCTTGTCGCAGGTAACGATTCGCTGCAGTGGAGATTCTCTTTCATTCCTGGAAAGGGGCGAAGTACAGACTTCCACACGTCTCATCTTGTTGGCGATTGTCAATTCATGAGGCACCCAAGAATCCATATTTTTGACCTTACCCAGTGAAGCCAGGCGACGAACCATTGTAGTGTGGTAGACACCTAGCGCGGCCGTTATCTCACGACATGTTTTCCGCAGTTCAGCTACAACCACACTTAGCAGAACATTGTCAGAAACTTCAACTTCTCGGTGACCACGTGGTTCATGTCTCAGGCTCATATCTCCACTTCGCAAACCATCGCCGAATGGTTTGTTCATTGGCTGTATTATCCCCGACTGCTTTGTTAATGTTTTGAGCAGCAGAATGTCCCAGCTTAAATTCATAAATGAAGATAACTCTCAAATCTTAGTTTTCCTTGTTGAATTTGGAGGTACCTTAAGGCCAAACGAATTCAAACTCGAACTTGTTCTTCACCAGTGTGATAGCTATTTATAGTACCTCTGTGACATATGATGCAAAAAACTTGTATGAAAATTCTTTTAGCCGTATGTGGGTCATTCCCAAACCGATTTCCTACCGGACATTTCATTCCCACCGACCTAATATTTAACAGTCCAAAACTAAAAATTTTCCCAGTGAGGGCTCTAAACCTCCTCGCAATAACATCCTGGATTCGCCCTTAATGTGATAGAGCATTAAATGTGGTGGAGCTCTCTTAAGGTAAGTCCACACTGGGAGATCGGGTCTCACGACTTTCTGTAGACGGTTCCGGGAGGTCAATAGACATTGCTTCACGTCCACACCTGTATGCATGTCTCGAGTCAGTATTGAAGCATTCTTCGTTAATTCTTCCCGTAATTCAATCCTTTTCAGGAGAAATAAATTATTATATGCGAACCAATGAGATACTTAAACAGAGCCACAGCTTTTTTTGTTCTTAATTTTTCTGTGTTTCCGACTGAAAGACGTTTTCAAATTGTGAATTTTTTTCAAGATCAGCCACGGACCCATCGTATTTTTTAGCTAAGTTTTCCACTGCTACTCTTCTCGTCGAACGATTTCTGTAATGTTGATTAGTAATATCTCATAAACAAGGCAACGTGTCATAATCTTCTATTAACTGCGAAACTTTAGCGTTGGGCCACATTGTCAGCCGAAAAAAATACTACGCGAGAACACGCCAGCGAAGTGTTTACCAATGAGTTCGGAGACAGACTGTACCAGATCTACGGTATCACAAGCGTCCATACTACGCAGTGTTGCGCAATATTGTATAGCGATTGTCATAGGACTCTCATTTCGAACGGGCGATCAATGTTCTGCGATTTTGGTCTCAGGGAGACATCTAGACCACTTGATTGTCTATTGGATGTCTATAAACAATTTGCCAGACCTGGTCTTTGAGGCCAAAACTGAGCGACGCGGTCTTCCAGTGTGGACTGGTCCTTACATTTATAAATTTACTGTAAAATTTGTTTATTTGGTCAATAGGCGTAAGCCTTTATATTGTGTTTTCTTGAAAATTAAATTTTTTGCACCTATATAGAACATTTTGTGTATTGTACCGTTGATTGCATAGCCTGGAAATTATTCAAGTGAATAGTTCGAATTGTTTAACAAATGACTTCGTTTTGTAATGTTTATACTTTAATTGCACATAAAATTACTAAACGTTACCATGGGTTTAAGACGCTTTTTAGTTAAAATATCCACCAATGTGTGTTACCTTTAAGTGGGTATTTGCCGTGTGCTAGAAGAAAACGACATCACCTCCCATTCTTTATCCGATGTTCTGGAATGACTCATTGTTAAACTTCTAAAAGCTGATATTTCTCAAATTATCTTGCTAATGTGCGGAAAAATGACAAGATATTTACTTTACTGTTTAAAAAAAGTTGAATTAAACGTAGCAGAAACTTCTAAATTTTCATCCACGAAAATAAACTCTCTGGCTTTCATATTTGCTATTTCTGCAAATCTGAGAATGCCATTCAATCCTTCCCTATCATCATCTCTGCCTATAGTTTCGAGTTCATCGGGCGAGGAAAAATTCTGTAATAAAAAATATTTTAATTACAGGATTTTTGATTTAAAGTTTTTTGATCGACAGTTAGATAGCCACTCTATCAGCACTTGTCAAGTTTTTCATTTCCAGTCTTCTAAGGTCCTGTTTTGCTATCTAAGTTCACGCCTTGAAAAAACTGTTGCAGATAATCACTATTTTTTAAAATTGATATTAGTTCTGTTAATTTGTTTTAAAATTATGTATTAGTAGTAGTGCCGGATTCTCTCCCCAATAAGCTGAAGCCAAGGAGTCTCCAACTGAAGTGTTTGACACTATTACAGGTTTTTCTTATACTGTAACGCATTACAGTCTTTAAACAAACCGTAATAACTTTTTTGCACTTAGTTTATTGTTGTGCGGTTGGAAATGTGTTGAGAAAGGTGGCCGCCGAAGAATTCTTTAACTACTTTTCTTCAGAATAACATTGATACCAATAATTTGATATTACATTTTTGTATTGATTTTGTTAGGGATTCATAAGCGGAGTAGCTTAGGGTTTCTTTTTATCTAATTGCGGCACTGATTCATAGTAATGTATATGCTTAATAGGCGCCGATTTACGATGATTTTGTGAATTGCTATACAGGGTGTCCGTAAAAGAAGTATAGAACTTCAAATTTTATTTGCATTGAAACTACAATAGCTACAAACTTTATTCTTTTTTTTTAAATTACGTGGCAACAGTTTTTTTTCAGCATAGTTAGAATGTCTCCGCGTATGAAACAGTGCATATACGTTCATAGAACGTAAAAGACACCAAAAAACAACGGCGATGGTATCAACACGGGAAAAGGCTGTTTGTGCAATATGGTTTACAGAGCCGAAATCACTAACACAAGTGCATCGGAATTTCAGGAACATGTACAAGAGAACACTACCTACAAGAAGCAGCATCGATCAGTGGGTAAAGAAGTTGAAAATAACAGGAAGTGTTTTAAGAGATAAGGGTACTGGTAAACCTGTGTGTGATAAATGTGTGGAAGATATACAGGAGGTTTATGTTAAGAGCCCAAACAAACCAATCTGTGTTGCCAGTCGTGAACTCGACATACAAAGATCAACAATACTTCACAAAATTCTGCAAAAGCATCCTCATCCATATAAAGTGCAGTCAGTTCACAAACTTTAATCCGATGACAAGCTACATTGAAAAGTATTTGCTGAAGACATGTTTGATCGCCTTGAGGCAGAACATGCATCCCTTTCAAGGCTTTATTTCAACGATGAGCCAACTTTTCATGTGTCCGGCGAAGTTAACAAGCATAACTGTCGAATCTGGGGCACTGAAAATCCCCATGTGGTTATAGAACAAGAGAGAGAGATAGCTCGAAGGTTAACGTTTGGTGTGATATAATGATAAATAGACTTGTTGGACCCTTTTTCTCTGCTGAAAACACTGGCACAACGTATTTGGATATGTTGGAACAATTTTCTTTCACAACTTCAGGATATTCGAAATATCAGCTTTCAGCAAGATGGTGTGCCTCCCCATTGGTTTTTGGATGTTCGAAACTGTTTAGACAAACATTTCCCAGAGCGATGGATTGGTCGTGATGGCCCGACGAAATGACAACCCCATGTGATTTCTTTCTTTGGAAATTTATTAAGGACATTGTTTACAAAACAAATGTAACTTCTCTTGGTATACTTAAAGAGCACACAAATGAAGTCATTCTGAGTGTAACAATAGACATTTTACAGCGAACGTGGATGGAACTAGACTTTCGTTTGCACTCCATTATGAGGAACAACGAAACGCACGTGGAGACATTTTAACTCTACTGAAAAAAACTTTGACTGTTGCCATGTAATTTAAAAAGAATTAAGTTTCTAGTTATTGTAGTTTCGATGCAAATAAAATTTGAAGTTGTATACTATTTTTATAAACACCCTGTATCATAATTACTGGATAATATGAACCAAGAGGGTGTATGTTGGTATATGCCCCATATGTGTGTGTTATGCTAAAACTCAAATATCAATATTCATATAAATTAAAAATTTGCATCAATATATGAGGGAATATGTAAATTAAAGCTAAAAAATTTGGGATTAAATAAGTGAAGTGAGATAAATTTGAATTTTTACTTCTTAAAACTCTTCCTGAGTATCACCTCTTAAAGCTAATAGTTTGGGAAATCTGCAGCTGCAAATCTTTTCCTATACTCATCAATTTTTGCCACACTTACCTACAATCATCCCACGATAAAACACCACGATGTCCCCCATTTCCGTGAACCTTGTGCGATTGCAAACGGCGGTTTTAAATTGCCTTGGCAAATTTAGACTGGGGTCATTTTACATAGATTGTACTTGGACACATTTCAATCCTTGTCTAGAAAAGTAATGTCCTCGTTTATAGCCAAGTTTCCGACAAACATGTTGCACAAGAAAGGTGAAGTAGAGATAAACCGTCAAATCTTCGTTATTTGACTTCAGTTTACCCAGAAAATGTTCATGAATATTTCCTAACTTAGATTCTCGATGATTACACATAGTCAGGGGCGGGCTGAGTCCTCTCAAAGGGTTCATACCCTGGACTATCGGAGGGCGCGAGTCCTATCGCTCATGAGGGCGCACCGGCCCTGCATAGAGTTGAACTCGGTTACAACGAAGCTGAAAGGGGCAACGAAATTACCCGAAATACGTGAATCTCGACACATCTATAATGATGGATAAATATTGCGAATTTGGCTTATGATGATAGCACTGTGCAGTATTAAAATAACTGAGAAGACTACAAATTATCACAGTTGAAATGGTACATTTTAATGTTTATAGCTGTTTCAATAATCCTAAACTATTTTCTTCAGAACGGCAACTGATACAATATAACGTGTGAGGCCAACCAGTGTTGCAGTGGTTATGTGTGGAATACAAATGTGTGGAATACAAAGGCGGAAATGTGTGGTATACAAAAAAATTAGACGGTGAGTTTGAAGACACGTCTCTGGTGGTAGAACGTGGGTTTTGAAGGGAAGTCTTTGGTAGTGGAATGTGGGTTTGAAAAAACATGTCCATGAAAAACATTTAAATATACCATTCCAACTGTGATAATTTGTTTTCTCAGTCACTTCAAATATTGCGAAGTTCAGGAAACAAGAAAAACCTCTATATAAGTGGGTCCAACTGTATAAGTTTTGCGAAAGGATCTCTGGCACGTGAAAAGGATTAACTCCTTTTGTAAGTGTAAAAAAGTTCTTTTTTTTTTTGGATCAACCCTTTGTACAACACAACAAGGATCAACCCTTTGTTTAAAAAAATGGACATGAAAGGGATTACTCATTGAATATGCATTTTTTTGGCTCTAATGCATAACTCGCAACCCTTGGTGGTTTCCTTTGCTTCCGCATAAAATTTATTTTCTTGATATAGTTTTTTTTTTTCAAAAAAGTAAATGTCCTTTTTTTCATTAATTAATTAATGACCCTATTCAGGGCTTCTGCGGGGCCAGGTTTATTGAATATTATCCATTGGGGCGGTCTTAGCCGAAAAATACGTTTTCCTGCATTTTAAAAGGAGCAGTGCCTACCTCCTAACCCCACAAAAATGGGACCTAACGAGGAAAAAGGGACCCAAAACGCGGAAAAAATGACTAGTGAGTCCGGAAAAAAAAAAGTAAAGGTTCGCGAATTATGCAGTAGTACCTTATTTTTAATAAATAACACTTTGCAATTGAAAAAATTGTTGCACGTGAAATGGATTATTCCCTGTGGGTAGATTAAGTTTTCTGTGACATAGTTTTAATTTCAATCTTTTGTTAAAAAAAACCGCGACATTGAGTATGCGACATTTTTATATTTTTTTTTTGTTAAAAAAGGAAACAAATTATACCCATTGAGTGGACAATATTTGTTTAAAAAAAAAAACCCACCCTGAATGTGAAGCGGGTTACTTATATATTGAATATATAATATATTTTACAAGGAATTTTCTTCGTAAAAGAAGTATTGCAAGTGAAAAGAATAATTCCTTGTAGGTGCAAAATGTTTAAAAAAAAAAATCGTTGCTGGTAAAAAAAATTTTTTGCGGTTGTGGCATTTTGTTTTAAGAAAAGTAATTATGCAATTGGATCAATTATGTTTCTTATTATTTTATTGTTTTTAGACCTATATTTTTTCCCCACATTAAATTTTGTTCCATCATGCTCGTCTGCTTCTCAAAGTATAGCTTTATTTTTAGTAAATTTGAAGTTAAAAAGTCAAATCTTAAAAAAGTCAAGAAGTTAAATATCCCTTTAAATCGAGTTTTATTTCCTTCACTGAACACTGAGAATTTGTTTCAGACTCCTGAGATGTCACCTTTTGAAAATAAAACCGATTTTCGTGCACCTGGCGTTCCGGGTAAATATTGAAACCGTACAATAAAAAAATAATGGGGAGGTGGGGCACAAAAAAACAAACGAAAAGAAGTAGAAAAACTAGCCATCCGAGTACAAAGAAGTTTCTCCGCATGCTTCGTCCGATGAACTTACTACGAGGCTAAATAGACCTTCTGACGTCTCTGCTCTGATCTCCCACCATTCCAGTACCGTTTCTGACGTCACATGGGGAAACCAACAAAAGCACCTCGAAGTTCTAGTACTTGACCGACCTCTAGTGAGAGCTGAAACTGGACATACGCAAAATTTGCAAGATTCATGAGACGGAAAAAGATTTTTTAGTGGAAGTTTGAGAACATAATTGTGGCAAATTTTAGAATTAATTAATAAGATTGTATTCTCCACTTTCATTGCATTTTTTCATAAGTAATTGTAATGGATGACTAATTTCATCAAGCTGCCGTTTCGACGTGTTGCCAAACTACGAAAGGCTAATTTGAAAAGGCTTTAGAAATGAATAATGCATCAACGCTATGAATATTTAAAGTTTGACTTGACGAACGTCGATGACATTTTGATTTTAAGTTAAACAGCTAAATCCACATAGTTCATAGATTGTCAAAAGCCGAAATCAAAATTAGAAATTTTCGTAAAGGATTGTCAAAGTTGTATCCATAAAAACTACCATAATTTCGGAAAGAGAGATGAAGATCAAGGCCCAAGCTGAAAATACAGCAAAGGAGGTC
>QLNU02014802.1:122545004-122556753 GCA_006491805.2 Dysdera silvatica | reverse complement strand
ATTAATTATTATCCAGGATTATTGCGATTAATGAAGTTATTAAATTTGTTTCTAGCTTGAAAAATATAGAGTTCTTACTTAATATGAGCTTTAACTTTTCAACTTTCTACAAACCGCTCTAGGAATTTTTAATCGAATTTGATTCCTCTTCCCCGGCTATGTTTATCACCTTCACAATTTCACTTGACTAGACTATGTTTCTAATTTTATTATACTGTCTAGTAAACAATAATCAGTGCCGGAGTTATGTATAGGCCAAGTAGGGTCCCGCTGAGATCTGATGTTGTTTAAGAATTATGCGGAATTTTCACACTCAAAATTAAAATATTTCTATATCCGGGTCATCATACCACTTGACATGGTCCCCCTTTCATCGGAAACGTTCTCTCTGTCTATCACTAATGTTTGAGGTAGTACGACATTCTACAGCAGTGTTGTCCAAATTTTTTGGGCAGCGAGCTACTTAAAAGATTTTCACACATCTCGCGGGTCAGCAACTTCAGCGAGTTTCGTAAAAAAGAGAGAGAGAAAGAGAGAGAGAGTTACAAAAGCCTCTCTCCAGAGTTACTTTCGGCTATTCATTTGTTCACTTAAGGTAGGGCAAGGAGTCACTCATGCGGTTTTTCCCGATTTCTGAAGAAAAAATCTAAAAAAAATTTTGGATTTTTTAGTTTCAAACATTTGGCAGCGGGTCGGATTAACCTTGTTGGAGGGCCGGATTGTGGCCCGCGGTATTTATGTTGGACAACCCTGCTCTACGGGATTTAGGATCAGATAAGTTAGTGTGCAACCGATGACGCGAAAGTAATATTTATTACATAAACTATATATATACAGGGTGTCTCAGCACCAGGGTTACAAACATCTAGGAGGGGTAGGGTGCACCTAGACGAACAATATTTGTCATATAACCTAGGGTCGCAAATCACTAACAGCGCTAGTTCTAAGACCGTCCAGCATGCACAACCAGTGCGTGAAAAGCGCTAGAACTCAGGTCAGCTGCTCAAGTGCATAGATGATTAGGACATCGCATTTTGCTCTTCTTATGCATTGTTTGTCATTATACTATTTAGAACTAGCGCTGTGAGTGGTTTGCGACCCTAGGTTCTATGACAAATATTGTTCGTCTAGGTGTACCCTACCCCTCCTAGATGTTTGCAACCCTGGTGTTGGGACACCCTGTATATGAAGACTTACAGTGACATCAAACATCTCAAAGTATTACGATATATATGACAACGTAAAGCGTGTAAAAAGTTATTTTTATTGCATTAGCCAGGCTTTCGGCTGTTCCATTGGACAGCCATCATCAGATGCAGAATGAAAATGTTATCGAACATCGAATACAAACATTTTGTATATCTTTTTTTATATCGTATTATATGTTTGTATACAAAATGTCTGTATTCGATGTTATATTTCATTTTCATTCTGCATCTGATGATGGCTGTCCAATGGAACAGCCGAAAGCCAGGCTAATGTAATAAAATAACTTTTTACCCGCTTTACGTTGTCATATATATCGTATTACTTCATCGAGCGGTGATATTCTCTCTTTAACTATCTCTTTTAATCTCAAAGTATATTTTCTACCTTTTGTTGATGTAAATTTTTCAGTAACTGTAGTAAAACCAACTCGCTTAGTTAACCCGCGAGCAGGCGTGGGGTGTGTTTCACACCCCACAACTTACAATTTGTTAAAAGAACAGTCCACCCTTGCTTTTGAAACTGGCCAAACTCTTTCCTGTTGCCTTCAAAGTCACAATCTTTGGGGTAGGGTGACAAAGAGAAAATTCCACTTATTGTTCCCTGTAAAATTGGACGTTTTTAATGAAATAATGCTATATAATCAGATGGGGTGCAAAGCACCCCGCGCGCGTTCCCCTAATCCGCGAGCCTGCTCGCGGGTTAAATCATTCCCGATGCACAAAATTGCTAAAAGGTTTAGTCATTCTTGACTACTCTTTCCCACCATGTTTCCAATGAATTTGGCAGTCTTCTGCTGAGCGATTTTCCAGTTGAAGAAAGAGAAACTAACATAGGCGCTAACTCTATAGGTCCCAGGTTCTTTTAGCCCCTCAAAAATATTTGCAGGAAGTCAGTCCCTCCCAAAGGTAATGGACAATAAAGAAATTCAGATCATAGTTGAGGGTAAAAGACATAACATATGAAACATATAGTTCCTGTTTTTTCGTCTGTTACTGTAAAGATATGACTGAAATTTATTTAAGTGGAAACATACGGAATTATTCTTCATTCAGTAGCAGTGCTGATAAAATCCAACATTGAGTGATCTGAAATCTTGTTCCAGGTTCTGTTGAAGTTTTTCAGTTTTCTGGAAATCGATTTCTTTTCCTAAGGCCGCACACCTAACCTTCTCAGAAGCCACTCCAACCCCTTCCCATGAATTTTGAACTGCCACGCTACTACTCAAAGGTCACCGGTTTCAATCTAGTTTAGTGCATGGATATTTTTTATGAATATTGTGAATCAAATAGAATTTTAGAGAGCCAGCAATCATAGAGAGATAAACTCGTTAGAAAGGTTGGGTGATACCAGATTTCTCAAGCTTTCTTCTAAAGAGCTATTTCACATCACAGTGACACGATTTTGCAACGGTTTATGAGGAGGGGAAAAAAAGGGGAAATATTACGTTATTTTATGTCCTAGGAAATTTCTAAATGTAATGAAATGAAACTTACTAGAGTTACACACGTGAAATGAAATCGACAGCATCTTGTAAGGAACTTAGAAGGAAATAGAGCGAAACTAGTTTTCAGGCAAAATTCATATTAATAAAACAGAAGGGATTTCAAAATCAGTTGCAGTTATAGCGGACCGTGAACCATTGTGTAAAATGCTACCTAATAAAAATGATTTTGTGGTTGACCAATCGAAAAAAAAAAAGTTGACCTTAACGAGGATAATATTTCGAAGTCTTCGCAGAACAAAAGGCACGGAAAGGGAACCAGACCACCTTTTCTTTCCTGACATCAGTACTTTGGTTTTTTGGTGATAACTTGTATGAGTGCTTTGGATTCTTTTGCACCAAATAGAGGAACATTGTATTGAAGGTGATGTATCCATTTTAGCTTATTTGGTTAGTTCTATATTTGGTTTATTTGGTTAGTTCTATATTTAGTTTATTTGGCTAGTTCTATATTTAGTTTATTTGGCTGATTCTATATTTAGTTTATTTGGCTGATTCTATATTTAGTTTATTTGGCTAGTTCTATATTTAGTTTATTTGGCTAGTTATCTATTTAATCTATCCGGTTAGCCGTATATTTAATTTATCCATTTAGCTGTATATTTAGTTTAATTGGTTAGCCATGTTTAATTTATTCGTTTTATTATTAAATATAAACAGACAGGCAGTGGCGTAGGCAGAAAGTTCATAAGGGAGGGTTATAGGCTTAATGGGAGGGGTTACAGAGCTACAACTCATATATTCCTATGTTAAATATACAAAATTTCATTGCGATCGGGAGTTACGACTCCCGAAACCTCCCCCTAGCTACTCCTCTGCGGACAGGGTTATACCGATGGTGTGGCAAACCAAACAGTTGCTCCAAGCTAAAAACCTAAAAGTGTGTCAAATGATCTAAAAGGATTGTATTATAGTTTTGAAGAGACGTTCGTGGTAGAATTAAAAAAAAAATATTCAAAATTTATTTACATATTAAGTGTGAGAAACGTTTTTATTTTATGGGGGAGACGCAGTTTTACCTCAGGCGCCATCTTGTTTCAAATGCGAAAATTTCTCAGCGCGGCCCTTTAAACGGAATTAAATATTCTGTAACTGCATTCAATTTTTTTGAAGTTTTGTTACAGTATCTTTACAGTGCTTTAATATTCAACATATATATACAGTAAAATGATAAGTTGTCACTTCGGATGAAATCTTTTTTAGATCTCGTTTGGCTCTTACAGACGTCGATGTAATTAAATCTTCATTAACTCGTCGATAATTTAAACACTACTCCGGACGATTCCTCCCTGTGGAAAGACAGAAAGGGACGTAAGTATCAATAACAACATTGCGATATATTCTCAATCAACTACACAAAGGATTTGTTATGGAATATTTAAAAGGAAAACGTGGAAAGCATGGAGCGATAAAAGCGGTAATGAGGAAAATTTTCCACTATTTAATAAGATCTTAAAACCTTACTTAGTGACAATTCGACATCAGCTTACGTCTGTCTAAGGTATTAAAGACCATTATGAATACAGACTGCTATATGTTTTAGAGTAATGGTTCCCAACTGGTGGTCCACGAAACGGATCATTATTTTAAAAAAATTATTAATTATAAAAATGAAATTGATGGTATATTTGTAGTATTTTACAATCTGACGGAACTTCAGAAAACGGTTCGTATTAAAAGTAATTCGTCTTAACGACGTTCGACTGCATTATCATTAGATTTTGGTTTTCTGCTTATTAATTTTTTTCCAAAGAACGAATTTATGAATACATTCCCCCAAAAAAGATCCGACTCCCTTTATCATAAAGTCTTGCAATCAACTCGCGAGATTTTTTCAAAGTGATCCGCGGGTATAATTGAAGTACGAAAGTGGTCCACTACTTGAGTGGGAAACCACTGTTTTGGAGGAAAAGATTAATTGTACTCAACAGGGGTGTAATGGGGGGGGTCAATGGGGGGATGATCAAGTACCTTTAAAGATCATGTGATTCTATGTTAAAGAAAACAATGTGTATTGATATACGATGGGAGGGTGCTTGAGCACCCTGTGCTCTACCTTTCATACGTCACTGGTGCAGATGGTCGTTTCATTCCGAATTAGGTCAGTACTTGATGTCATAATACATATATATACAGTAAGCCTGAATATTTAAATAAAGTTCATTGAGTAATAACTTTTTTTGATTTACTTGATTTCTTATTCTTCCAACAGTCTTCCAATTTATATTTTTGTTATGAATATTATGATAAATTAAAAATTTATATGATCGTGGTAACAGTGTATATTGAGTATTTTCAGTGTCATTGCTCTGCAAAATACTGAATCAAAATTTTATGACGGTATACGTCATAAAATTTTTGGTGCCTTTTAGTGATAATTTTTCGACGTTTTATTGTATTTGTTTTGTGTAAAAACGTTTATCATAAAACAGGTATCTCTTGGATTGCGATGAATTCGCGATAACTACGTTTAAGTGATTGAAAAATAAGCAAGTGTAAGAAAATCGTCTAAGGCCGATTTTTAAATTTAGCTGGTTTCAATTAACATTAATCCGCAACCCTCCAATCCGCGATTCGCTAATACACAAATAACTCGGTAGGTTTTCAACGTTAAAGATTGTCATCTTTATTGGATTTTTTTATTCATTTATTTAAAAAAAATTGACAAGAACACTCAGAGTAAGAGACAAAATTAACAGTAAACATAAAATGCGTCTTGTCAGGGTGAGGTGGAAAGAGACTAGAGGTTTGACAAAGCCCACGCCACTGGACTATTATACAAATAATTAAAACGAGTACAAAACATGTAATATACGTTGACATAATGGCACAAAATACATATAAATAATGAAACCATCAGTTCAGAGCCAATGATAATATGCCAGTAGCATCAAGAGAAAAGCACGCTTGGTTCCTCTTAAACGAAAGAAATTTCCCGAAAAACGTCGATTATCAATTCGTATTAAACTGTATTTCGTATTAATCGTGTTTTCGCTAAAAAAAAACAAAAAAAAAAACTAAAAGCATAGGAATTCTTGCATAATTTAATGGGGATCTAGGAAACATAATTCGTGTTAAAGGTATTTCTCGTAAACAAATAAACGTTATTATTTTAAAGTGTGTTAATTGCGTTCAACATTTGTCGTTTAACCTGTTAACTGGATATGACGACATTTTTCGTCATGCCCGGAAGACTACCGAAATGCGAATGACGACATTTTTCGTCATTAAAATTAACCGTATTATGTTGAACGCATTACGTTTTATGTAGTTCTTATATATTTAATCCTAGCGTGATGGTGTGATGACATTACTTATCACTGTGAAAAAAAGTCCCCAGTGTGAAACGAGTTTCACAAAATTTTTCTTTCCGGGTTAACAGGTAAAGAATATATATATACTGCATGGCGCTAGGTTTTATAGCGCAAAAATTTACAGTATACAGTGAAACCTGATAAAGTGACCGCCTTGGTAAATTGACCGCCTGAATCAAGTGACCACTTTTTATAAGAGAACTGGTAAGGTCTTAGTTTTACCTGTACTGGAATCTGTCGTGTATATTGACCACCTGAATAAAGCGACCACTTTTATAAAGAGAACTGGTAAGGACTTAGTTATACCTGCACTGAAATCTGTCGTGTATATTGACCACCTGAATAAAGTGACCACTTTTATAAGAGAACTGGTCAGGTCTTAGTTTTACCTGTACTGAATCTGTCGTGTATATTGACCACCTGAATAAAGTGACCACCTTTTTTATAAAAGAACTGGTAAGGACTTTAGTTATACTGTGAAATCTGAAATCCTGTCGTGTATTAGTTATACCTGTACTGAAATCCTGATATCAAGTGACCACTTTTTATAAGAGAACTGGTAAGGTCTTAGTTTTACCTGTACTGGAATCTATCGTGTATATTGACCACCTGTGTCTGTGGTGATCATTGAAGTGCAGTTTCAAAGGTGGTCATTTTAGGAAGGTTATACTGTATATGTATGTCGATATACGCAGGAGGCTGTGTGTTGACATTTTATAAGCATGTACATTTAGTGTATATTGTGTTAGACATACAAGATTATGTATTGTTTTGCAACGTGCGTGTAAGTAAGCATTTAGCAATATGCGTAATATTGGATGCGTATTTAACATATATTTTTCCAATAGTCATACATATAACACACGCAAGCAATAATAAACCATTTACAACATCATATCTTGCGTACGCATTAGCCTTGCAAATATGGAAGCGGCAGCCATTGTTAAAATTGACGTTTAAACAATGGTGTTCTTCATTATTTTTGACCTTGCCTCAAACTAATGACGGGAGAGGGGCGAGAGATGGAAGAGTTTAATTTATAAAAACATTTTCCTCTTAATTTCATTATTGCCCAAAGTGCTTTCACAGTTGTTTGACGAACAGCTTTTGAGAACAAGGCTCTGTAAACAGAAATGGTTTACTACTCAACCATGAATCCTCACTTCTTAACTTTGAAAGTGTATAATAATTATGCTTGTTTTTAATGTTCTATCTATGTCACAACGAGCCCGTTTTGGACATTACATCCCAGCAGCGGAGTAGGAAAGGATCAGTGCCGTAGGAAGTGGGGGATCAATACCCCCATTGGATATCAAAGCACATTTTCTCCAAGGCTACATCACATAATCTTCTTTAAAGCCACTTCAGTATCTCCCCACCATAATCATTTGAAAGCCTATCCCTGATGATTTGAATTGCCACGCTACTGTATGGTGATTCAAGCCCCTCCCACAGAACGTCAGGGAACATTTTTCTTTTTAACTCTGAATCACGTGATCTTTTTTTTCAAAAGGTAGGTGAGTCCCAACGATTTTTGAATGACTACGTCCCAGGACTGCCCATGTGATTTTACAATACGTTAAATTTGATGCATCAATTGTTTAGTAACGCCTTGTTGTGTAATGATTATCAATGAAAAAGGTTTATAACCTGAATTCACCGTTTTAATTTTAAAAATATCAATGCTGTTTATTAGTTTTTCTTATAAAAAATGTCCAGATCTGTCAGTCACTAAAAATCATCGATATTTCTTTCGAAATTAACAAGGGAACCACTTTTGTGGAAGCTCGCACTTTGAGACAAGACATACCACAAATGATAGTCCCTAAGCTTCTTATTAAGAATATGGAATCAGTTTTTTTGTGAATAGCATATAAAATTTTTTTTCATTAATACTCGATGTCCAAAAATCGCATTTTTAAGTGGTTTGATATCTTTTATTCGCACTATATATGAAGATAGTAATTTTTGAACTCAATCTGAATAAAGGTGATTGCATTTAAGAGATAAAATTACACGAAAGATCATTCAGAGTATTTTAAAAAATTATATATAAAACTAAGCTTTTTAATACTAATATTTGGCGCATTTGGCTGTGGTTAAAAGAATTGGCGATATCGGCACGAAGCATTTATTATTCAATTACGTTCATATTGCAACCTTCGTTGACACTACCTTTAGGAAATACAATGGCATAAAAGGGAAAAAAATCCAAATTGACCGCGCCAAGAGTTTCAATGGGCCATTTTTAAGTCCTGCATTTCAAAAGTTTTATACGTAAATACTTTGTTTTAAAAAGTAGACAAGCATTGTATTATATTGAACGTCCACTATTTTTTGTGCAGTTGATCTAGCTCTCCCAAATATTTTACGAAAAAGTTTGGACATTGTAAATCAAAGATTTCCAATATGAAAAAATTATAAAAATGGATCAAAATATCGAAATTCGGAAGTATTGTTTGTAAGTTATGGTAATAATACTTTTCATAAAAGTGAAGCATAATTGGGCCTCGCAAAGGTTACACTTTACAAAAGGATGTAAATTACGTTCATTATCACTGAAAATCGTGTCAATTAAGCGAAAAGATATTTCGTCAATATTTTTGAATTAAATGGTTTCATTAGGAGTGAATTACAGGTACAAACAAGGATATTGCAGCACAGGTCTCTATAGTTCTGCACGTAATTGGTTATACACCAAAAACTGAATTTTTATAATTTCGTTTTGGTGTGTTACATCAATTTTGATTTCATCCAGAGCAATTGTTTGCAATTTTTTTTTTTTATTTGACGAAACGTTACACTTCATGTCGATATCGCCAATTTTTCTAAACCATAGCCAAAATCGCCAAATATTGGTATTAAAAAAAGCTTACAAGGGGAATACCAAAGATACGACAAAAAATTTTTCTTCTAAAGCTGATGGTTAGTACAATAAAAATATTTGAAATTTGATGGTATGGGTCTCTGAGAGAGGAAATACGCGCATTGGCCAAAATTGAACGTAATAAATTATAGCTAGATTTAATCAATTTTAATTTTAAAAAATACGCAAAATGGCTTCATTTAGCTATATAAAACCGTAACTATCATGAAACGTGAAATCCAGAGAAATCCACAGAAAGGTGTCGAGCCCTTGCAGATCAGGCTATACAGGGTGATTCGAAATGTATATTACAGAGGTTGTTATCTCTTCAACCGTTGGTCGTAGAAGCATACTTCCAATCAGAGAAACACTCTTCGACATCTAGTTAGTCAAATGAAAAAACCCATGTCCGTAAGAAAAATATTTGAGGAGTTATTAAGCCTTAAAACCTGGCTCTTTTTTGGCGAAAAAACTCTGTTTTAGCGATAAATAATTCTTTTTTTTTTTGTATACTACTAAAATATACAATACAACAATAAGGGAAAAAACCAGCGTAGAACTGTATTATTCATTCATTCATTCATTCATTGATCTACAGTCATCTGACATATTGTAATTGCGTATGAGGGAGCTTAGGCTCGGTAAATAAAAATGTGTTGAAAAATATTCAGAAAAAACGTTGAAATTAATTAACAGTGATAAAAGACTAAACTGGTCTTACCGGCAGATAAGGGTCGTACTACTGTTGTGATGGATAGGTCGGTTTACGATGATAAAGTAATGTCACTTTTAAATGATGGCGATACCTATTCCGTTGTAGATAAAGACCCTACTGGTTGTATTGAGAGGCAGATGAATGGTTGCCTGCTAAAACTTCACAAAGAGTCGAAACTGGATGAGAAACTTTACTCGCGACTCCGTTGTTCGTCTGGAAGAATACCGCTGTTCTATGGACTCCCAAAAGTCCATAAACACGATATTCCTCTTAGACCTATTGTGAGTTTTTGTAGTTCGCCAACATATGCACTTTCTAAATATCTTGCAGGTATACTATCTCCTCTTGTTGGACCCTCTGGACAGTCGGTGTCTACCTCTGAGGAGTTTATTTCTTCTATCAGAAACGTAAAAATCGCTCCCGATGATGCTATGGTGCCTTTTAGTGTTGTTTCACTTTTCACCTGTATTCCAACAAATTTGGCGGTATCAGCAGCGTTGGAGCGACTGAGGCATGATGGAAGCCTGGAAGAAAGAACTAGCCTTAGTCCGGAAGAGATATATTGCCTGTTCGAGTTCTGCTTGAATTCCACGGTTTTCGGCTTCAAGGGTAGATTTTACCGACAGAAGAGGTGTACGGCGATGGGGTCACCTGCTTCGAGTGTGGTGGCAAATTTGTGTATGGAGGCATTTGAAAACAGTGCTTTAGATGAGTGAATTTACTGTGTCAAGGTGTGGAAGCAATACGTCGATGATACGTTTGTTATCCTACCAAGGTCTTCAGTTGCTGATTTTCATCTCTATTTGAACAGCTTGAACCCTCATATTCAATTTACGTTAGAGGAAGAAGATAGAGGTTCATTACCCTTCTTAGATGTTCGGATAAATAGAGATGTGGATGGGCGACTGTTGACTACGGTGTTTAGGAAACCAACACATACTGATAGGTATCTTGACTTTCGTTCTCATCACCCGGCATCACACAAAGCATCTGTCATTAGAGCCTTGCACCGACGAGCCTTTACACATTGTTGTAATGATGACCTTCGCAATGTTGAATTACGACGCAACAAAAGCGTGTTGAAAAAGAAAGGTTACCCGACTAAATTTATCGCTCGTAACCAATGTGGTGTTAGTGGTGGAAACAGGAATGTAGAGGATGAGACTAGGAAGACATCAGTGGTTTTGCCATATGTGGCGGGTGTCTCAGAAAAGCTGTCTCGAATTCTCAGTTGTGTGAATGTTAAGACCTACTACAAACCTGTCTACACCCTGCGTGATCTATTACTTAAAGTTAAGGATCGCGTCCCTGAGGAGGAAAAATCTGGTGCTATTTACCAAATACCGTGTGGAGACTGTGACAAGGTGTATGTTGGACAGACGGGAAGATCGATACGTCTACGAGGGAAGGAGCATATGCGTGCGGTAGCTAGGGGAGATGATTCAAACCAGTTGGCTGAACATGTCTTCAGGGAGGGTCACGAACCAGATTGGCATTCGATGAAAATATTACATCAGAATGTGACGAATCTGGGGAGTAGACTTTTTCTGGAATCATGGGAAACCTACGGTTTGAGGAGTCGTGCAATAAACATCGCAAAACCTCTACCAGAACCTTACAGGATTTTTGCAAAACCTCGAGTTGGGGGTGTTCATCTGACGTCGTCGGGTGCGGGGGCTTTCCCGGCGAGGGTTTCCCCAGCTGGAAATGCTCCGCACCAAATGGCGTCAGATGGGGATTCCCAACATGCGGGTATATAAGCTTAGGACTTTCACGAACTCTTCATTCTGCCTTCACTTGACAAAGGGAGCAGTTGGCTCCCGAAACGTCGTGTTTTAAACCTTACGCCAGTGTCGAAATAACTGTTTGTTATGGAAAAACTTACTTTTCAAGTACAATATATTACCAATAGAACGTTTATATAAATATAGTGTCTTGGTAAAAATGTGTGAAAGAATAAGGGAAGGCAATCACACTAAACTAGTAAGAATAAAATTAAATGAAAAAGATAGAAATATACGTCGTAAATACAATGATCTATTACTCCCAAAAATAAGGACCGAAGTAGGAAGGAATAATATAAATTATAAAGGTGCAAAACTTTGGAATGGACTACCAGAGAAATTTAAAAAATTGAAAAGTAA
>QLNU02014802.1:122514807-122536503 GCA_006491805.2 Dysdera silvatica | reverse complement strand
CTAAAACCGTCCAATATATACAAATATTTACACACGGTGCGTGAAAAGCACCAGATACTACTCAGGTCAGCTGATCAAGTGCATAGTTGATTAGGATAAAGCATATTGCGCTTCTCATGCACTGGTTGTAAATATTTGTGCATGCTGGACGGTTTTAGAACTGGCGCTGTGGGTGGTTTGCGACTTTAGGTTCTATGACATATTATCGTTCACCTTGATGAGTACTATGACCCCTTGAAGTTTGTAACCCTGGTGCTGAGACACGCTGTATATTAACACATAGTAGATTTTAGCTCAGAATGCATGTATTTGGCGAGACTTTTATCTAAGAAGTTAATAATGACAAAGTACAATCTTTAGTATGTTATTATGGTCAAATTCTTGGTGAATGTGTTATTTTTTAATTCTTTATGAATTAGAATGCTTGGAGCGATCCTTCGAGTAAAGTATATTGGGATAAGGGCCGAATTATGGTTTTGTGGGGGGCCCCCTAGATAAATTCTCCTCTAGACCCCTCGTAAAATAAATTTAGCTTATGTAATTATATTTCTTTTGAGGAAATATGGAAAAAAGAGAAAATTCTATTGTATTAGTCCTTTATAGAATTAAAATTTTCTTAAAATACGCGTATAGTAATACCTCTCTTAACGACCAATTCTATTAAGTGACCATTACTCTTAATGATCACTTTTTCTTGGAAACGGATTTCCTCACCCCACATAGACTCAATGCTAAATTTACTTCCATTCAAAGACCACCCCTCTGAGTGACTGCTTTTTTCACAAAACCGACGGTAGTCGCCTTAGGGAGGTTTTACTGTATATACTTCCAATAATTAAAGAAATCAAACGATTACATGAAAATTTCATTTATAACATACAGATTATAAAATTTATATTAAAAATCCTTTTCCCCCTATTTTTTAGGAAAATTGTAAATTATTGCTTCATAATTAATATTATCTAAAGCATCCTTTGCTGTGCACAGTGCAGCTAAACAACTTAAATTTTTTCATTCGTCATAATACTAAAAAGGATTTTTTTTTACATTTGCATTTGAAGTGGTGTTCGGTCTTAAACGCCCATGACCATCTAAAAGCAGGCCCTAAATGTTTTTTTTACGTCATCAGGTACCTGATTGAGATGAAGGTGGTTTCTCTCTCTCTTCATCTACGTTTGTCCAAAGTCTATTAAGGACAAGAGCAGATACAAGTGAGGGGCGAAGGGGGCTCACTCCCCCTTCAAAAATAACAAATTTACAGTTGACTAAAGGGGAAACTCCTTGAGAAATTAAGGAGGATATGTAAGAATAATTCAAATACTATTGTTTCGACACTCCATTTTTGTATAGTTCATACCGGAACCTATGCTTTTAGTTTGAGAGAAAAAAACATGGCAGACTAGGTTTGAACCAGGGATCTTTGGGTTACCTCCCCAATAATGTCTTGACCCCAGGGTCATTGCTACAAGAGAATAAGTAGCCATGTACTGCAGTTTTCAATGGCCCGAGGTCAAGGCATTGGGGAGGTGTCCCAAAGATAGCTAGTTCAAATTCAGCCAGATGTCCATGGCATGATTTTTCTCCTTACCTAAAAATACAGCTTCTATATTAAAGTGGAGTTCTTGCTAAAAGTTTAATCGTATTTGAATTTACACTTATTATTACTTAACTAAACTTAGTAACAAATTTGACGGAATAAGTCTAAATTGGTTTTCAAGATTTACTTTCTCCCCTTCCCGAAAAAATTTTTGGTTCCTCCCTTAATTAAACACGGCATTGAATAAAAATAATGAAAATATACGAACATTTGTTCTTCAATATTAGTTTCACCAAACCTGACTTAAAATGTATTAAAAAGGAGCTAATGATGATAGGAGGCATGCGTGCTAGAAACCAACATGTTTTGTGGTGTGTTGTTCTTGTTGAGGAAGGTGGTAAAAACTTAAGCGATCGGAAACCTTTTACAAGTTTATTAAATATTTTAAGTGTGCCTTCCGTTGCTTCAATTTTATTCGAAGATAGAGTTAGAAAGGAACGGAAAGATCACCCTACTCTTACATGTTTCTTAAAGTTCACCTTGTTTTCTGTAGTGCTTTATTTCGATCGTTATCGAACAGCTTCGTTCATGCGATAACCACAGATTTCTCGGCAAAAGTCCGTTAAGAAGACATCGATGCAAAAGTCCGTTAAGAAGACATCGATGCAAAAGTAGTTGTATAACAAACTAATGAAGATCGTGTTTCTGGTGTTTATCTTCACGTTAACGATTTTCCAGTAAAATATGAAGATCTGTCAAGGTTAGGGGACTTCTTCGCGTCTTGAAAGCAGTTGGTCTCCGCCTCTGAAAGCAGTTGGCCTTCACGTCAGTCTCCATTTTATTTACTCATGAAGTCGTTTAGTTCGGCATAGAAGCTTGTGTTTTATTCCAGCTTTAAGACTAATCCTTTTAAACCATAAAATGTTAGCGAATACGATTGAATGAGTAGATAAGATACCGGAGGTGAAAGTTGAAGAGGACAAAGCTAGTAAGTTAATAATTGCTTTTAATTATATGAACCTTCCACTAGTGTACGCAGGGGGCGAAGTTAATGGGAGTTATAACTCTTCATTACGATGGAATTTTGTATATATACATATTAATTTGTGGAGATGCAGCTAAACAGCCTTTGGCCCTGTTTGAGTCTTTACCTACTCTATAATACGGATAAAGGAAATAATAAATGTTGTTATCTCTGAGTTTTTAATGCAAGATTTACGTTAAGAAATTCATTATGTTAAATATATTAGTTTACATAGATATTTAGTATTATTAAACATATTAACAAAACGCATCGAAACATTAACCAATTTTAAACCCCCGGTCATCAGCACCGGGAATCCCTACTATAACAGATGTCTGGCTTCTGGTTATCGATTAAAATTACACTATTATATTTTAATCAATGACAAATTCATTAAATTTCCGATGCCTTTGTGGCGATTTATTTATTTATTTTTTTGCTAAGAATGATTTCTTTGCCAAGAATGATTCCTCATAATAGAAAATTTCAATAATTAATATTCTACAGTGCTTAATAAGCAATGAGCAATAATTAATAAGCAGTGGGATAAGTTGCCTAAAGAATTAACTATATTGCATTAAACCAATAAAGTAGGATCTCCAATTGCACAACGAAACCTGATAAAGTCACCACCTTACTAATTCGACCACCTGAATAAAATGACCACTTTTTAGAAGAGAGAGAACTGGTAGTCACTTAGTTGTGCTTATACCAAAATCTGTTGCATATGGTGACCATTGCAGTCCAGTCCCAAAGGTGGTCACTTTAGGCAGATTCTACTGCATATCCAAATCAACCGTTCCAATAAAAAAATCATATCAATAGAAACGATCTTTTTTATACATATGAATTGTGTGGTATATTGTATTTAAAGGCACAGTTCATGATTAATGCACTAATTTTACAAATAAATGAACATGTGTGTGTGTGTGTGTGTGTGAATCACATTATGTACAAGCTACGTCCGTATAAATTAAATACAGTAATTAACGAGAGAAAAATTTATGCTGAACGTATTTTGAGAACGTTAATACGTTTAAAGTATTAGTGTGCAATTTGCATATGTGAAATGAACTTTCTAATGTCCTATTATGCAACAAATTTCGATGGTAGTTCATTATAAAAGCGTTTACATCTATGTCCATTGTATACCTCGTTAAGAACATTTTCTGCGATTTGAAAACCATGACGTTTTACAACGTCTAAAAAAAAAATAATTCCCGAAATATGTTAAAAAAAATCGATATATATATATAGAAACATTTTTGGTGACTCGAAAACCATGACGTTTTACAACGTTTAACGAAAAAGAATTCCCGATTTACCTTAAATTCTAGATATAGGAACATTTTCTGTAGAATGACCCGGAGATTCACAAAATCTTAAAGATTTTAGTTATACAGAATTTCGATATGTAAAAGGTCTACTGTACTTATTAATATTAATTATATTGCATTAATCCCTATCTTCTGAAAGAATCGCTTGAAATACTTAACATTCACACAGTAGTATCCCCTGCAGGCTTGTAGGCAAGATGGGGCTAGCAGGGGTCAGGCTGCAGTTGCCCCATGCTTGCGCCACAGTTACCCCATCGATCAAACATTACCCTTTTCCTCATAGGCAATTAGGAATTTCCCAATAGGCCACAAGATGCAGGCATAAGAGCGCCATAGGTAAATTCTTTTTCTCCCACTCAATTCTTCCTCCATAAAATTTAAAATACAAACTTTGATATATATAATATTACAGTATTTGTAATTGTATTAAATTAAAAAAAAAGAAAAATCAGTGGAACGTCAAATTTATTTGGGTTTATCGTGACATAATATCTAAATTCTCTAAGCATTCTATCAATTATATTCGTGAGTCCTCGTGTGCCCCATATGCATAGGAGTACGCAAAAATTTTATGAGGAGGTGTAGGTTTAATGGGATGTTACAGAGCTACAACTCACATATTCCTATGTTAAATATACAAAATTTCATTGCAATGAGGGTTACAACCCCATGAACACCCACCTTCATACGCCAGTACCCAAATGCCCTTTGCTTTGTCCCAGTTGCCCCTTCATCCTGGCTGCAGACCTGATTCTCTATGCTTTCTCATACTTTGCTCTGAAATATAAAGGATTCTAAAATATTATACTTCTTATCCTATCTTGAAATATAAATTAATGCTCTGAAATGTATATGGATTAATAATTTAGAATATAGGCTAATAATTTTAAATATAATCTAACTAGAAGTATCTGAAAACAAAAATTTTCGTCCACGCTGTTTTAAGCCCCGCATTTTTGCATTCGATAATAAAAACAAGAGCTCAAATAGGCTTTTGAATTTACAAATATTGATTTAAGATGGCGCCACCAACGACATCGCTCAAAACTTAAGGATTGATGTATTTCTATTATAGACTCCCGTTATTCATAAATTTTAAAATCTTATTGATTGTCGGAGCAGTTTTTGGTGGTGCAAAAGATTCCTCGTACCTAGAAGGCTGTAAATCATTTATATGATTCTAATATTGTGTTTTGGCTTTGAATCAAAGACCATATCAAGGATCTGTGTTTCATGCTGTAAAAATTGAATTTCTCTTTCACATGATAACGGTAGGTGTAGAGTTATATGGGTGCGTGGGACCTGAAGCCCCAATAATTTTGAAAAATTTTACATATGTGAGATATTATTATCCAGGGGCGGACTGGCCAGTTTAACATAGAGGGCCTGTAAGATTTGACATAAAGAGGGCCGATCTGGTTTAACATAGAGGAGTTGTAAAAGTTGGCATTAAGAGAGCCGAACTGATATGGTTTAAAGAGCGCCAGTTTGGTTTGGCATAGATATTTATAGTTTGAATAAAAGGTGCGAGGCTGCTGGGTATAGGCCTAGATTTTTCAAAATTATTTTTGGAGCCAGGCACATATTATGGATGTTTATACATTGCAATATATGTAAAGTTGAAAATTATTGGGGCCCGGGCGCCAGGGACACTGTTAATGCTATGCTGGTGATACAACATCAGCATATACTGATATCTTTCTACTATTTATATTGTTACTACTATTCTTTATTGCATACAGTATAGAGTTAGAGACCTTCGTGGCCAGGGTCCGTTCACTTGGGGCCGGGCTGCGGGTCTTAAATTCCATTTCAAATACGGGCTGAAATGGGCCGGTTCTCTGAAAATTAATTGGTATATTCATTCAACGGGCCGTAATGGGCCGAAATATTTTTAAAAGTTATAAAAAGATTTCAGCTTTTTAAACTAAATTTTAAGTTTTTTTATTTAAGATTTTTTTTTTTCAAAAAAAAGGCGTATTGAGGGGCTTTATTTAAATATATGCAATTATGAGATCAATTTAGCATAGTTATCAATTAAATGTTATGGTCCAAAGTAATAACTTTTTATTGACTGATAAACTGGAATAAAGAATACAAAATAATTTTCAGACTTACGTAAAACCTAAAAAATTTGCACCATATAAATAAGAGAGTCATAGAGCCCACGTAGAAGCCTTTTAAAAATTCTTTGCAACTTAAACAAATGCCGATTTTTTTTTTAAAGTTGAAAACGTTTTTACGGAGGTCAATTAGAAAAAAAGCGTCACATTTTTTCGTTAGTTTTTAGTAAAGGTAGGAGGTTGTTGTTGTTGCCACTTTATTGTAGTTGTATCAATAATATAATTATTAGCGGGTTTCAATAGATATTGAACCCGCTATTGCTTTTGGTTTTTCTGTCTGTGGTCAATGAAAAGGGTAAGGTAAAGGTCTTCCGTAAATGCAATAATGATGGTTATTGTTAACATCGAAAACCTACCGAGTTACTTGAGAATTAGAGGGTCGCGAATTAGAGGGCTTCGAATTAGAGAGTCGCCGTTTAGAGGGTCATGGATTACAGGACCGCTAATCGGAGGACCACCAATTAGGGGGTCGCGAATTAATGTTAATTGAAACTCGCTAAATTTAAATATCGACCTTAGGCGATTTTCTTTCACTTGTTTGTGTTAAAACCAATGAAAAATGATCATTGCCTGGTGGAATTAATAATAGATAAATGAAGAAATGTTAATTGTGTTCAATTCTTTGCTTTTCAATTTTGGTTGATACGGTAACCCGAAAGAGCATTTCGTGCCTTTCGGGTTACCATAAGGCACGAAATGCCAGAGGGCACTTTTTTTCTTTTGTTTATTAGTATTCATTCAAGTTTTGACGGGTACGCACGCCGTTTTTCTATTCCGCTTATTTGATTTAACTTGGGCAAGGGGAAATCGGCAAGGGTGGCCGCCGGAGCCGGGCCAGTAATCCCAGACAGGACTATTCCGCTTAAATTCGAATGTTATTTTTTATTCACCAATGAAAAAATCTTTTTAAAAAAATAAAAAAACTGCAAAGAAAAAAATCTTCAATGACATTGAAAAAAATCTTCAATGACATTTTCAACATTCTAATATTCAACAATATTGAAGTCTTTTTTACATATCTGATGTATATTAAAATTTATAACTTTATTGCCATAACTTTATTAAGGTTTTCAAATTTTATAAAGCAAAGATATGAATACATAAAAAATTTAGAAGGTCAAGGTATTGCATTATATATTCGATAATAATATACCTTCAGTTTGAAGCATGTTATAAAAGTCCATATTTCAACGAGTTCTCACGAATATACTACAAATAAGTATATTTCGTTCTGAATAAAAGTATCAAATAACTACCCATTGTTGAGCATTATGGTACGTTGCGTAATTAATTAAAACAAATTAATGAATGTAATTAAATATATTTATTAATTTAATTAAACCAATTAATTATCATTGTTCTTACATTGGACCGCCGAAATGCTAAAACGCCCGGCCGCTGTCAACGGCCCAGTTGGCCCCTGTTATTATGATTCGCAGGGATAGCACAATTGTCAAATAATGGTCGATACACAAAGCCACCGGGGCGAGTTTTTTTTATGAGTTTTTTTCGGTTTTTTTTGTTTTTTTTTAATTATGATATTAAATTGCCAGCGACGTTTTTCCGCCCATACTAGAGCTGTTTAGGTATAGGAGAAAAAGAGACACCGTCCTCGCCCCAGCATCCTTCCGTTGACCCCAGACTGACTTGACTGCTAGACCAACATGGGCGCCCATATGAGGGCAGGGGGCTCGAGCCCCTTTCCAGCCGTTCAAAAATTTGATTTGCCCAATTCTGCTATGCATTTATTTTCAAAAATTTTAGTCACATTTTAAAATAAGGTACTTTTTAGCTCATTACTAATTGTCAAGCAGTATCAGTTTTGTATAAGGTCCCACCGAAGGCAGAAATATTTATTTTCTTTCGAACGTTTCACCATCTAATCACGCCATACCATCGGCGTTGGTATCACTACGCCAATAAACGTTGATTGATTGACATTGTTGTTTGATTTAATCTGCGTAGTGTTCGATTTATATAAATAAAAAGGAAGTCGCGGATTACTTGGCTAATATAAAAGTGGGTCATGGCTTGAAAAATGCTGGGAACCACTGACCTAGAGCAATCGGAGGAACATGAAAATAGTACATTTGCTGGGGACGCTAGAACACCTTTATCTGGTCCTCTTATTACACCCCCTCACTTCATTCGCTAATGTTTAAAAAAACAAACAAAAAAACATTGTTCCTTGCAAAAAAATTTGCCGGATTCGTTAAATATTTGTTTCTTTATTTAAAACATGCATAATTTAATTCTTTGGTAGCATTTATTCGAAAACATTTAAAGAGAGCATTCATATTGATTTAATAAATATATGGTGAATTGTTGAAATTTCGAAACCCTCACAAAGGAGATTTTTTTTTTACAATATATAGCGTACCTCCCAATAAGGGACACCCACGAGACCGGACATTTTGTCCCTTAAAGGCGGGATGTCATGTAAACAAAAATGATTTAAAATACATAAATTCAATAATGTTTCATAACTGCGCCATGTATTAAAGCAAATTAGCAATGCATCCAGATCGTGCAGGACAGTGCTTACGGCTTTACAGACCCTGGGCGAAACAGATTTTAGCGGCCCTTAAAAACGTTTTAGCGTATCACAATGGTAAAAAGGCCGACCGGGGTTTAGCATTACAAAATAAAGTTCTTTACTGATCCAAACGCGAAAGGAAAAAGGAATATAATAAAGTTAAATTAAAAAGTGGCCATTCGAAACATAGTTACTGTCCATTCACGAGAAGTTGGCGTCCAGGTTTCGTTAGCTGAAGTAGCAGATGGGTTGTTCCATTTCAGTAGAGGGAAGGGCGTCTTGCCGTACTACGTTAACCGTATTACGTAGGTATTTTCCTACGTTACGATCCACCAATGATTGGAAGTACATGTATCGGTGCCCATGGATAATTGGTCTAATGCTTATTACTTTCATCGAAGTCGACCTATCGCAGCAGTCCCTGGGCGACCTTTTTTCGGTTTTAAAATATGTGATCTTTTCTCTGCCCTTTGTTTAAAATCGTGCGTAAGATGAACGAGGATTGGGAAAAGAGAAAGTCGCACAGGAAAAGGTTTCGGTAAAAGAGAAAACACGATACATACACCGAAATATAAAATAATTATAGCGTATACAGAGACGTTTAAAGGGACATCTGCGCCTCAAAAATCGTTTTGTCTAGTACTGAAAATGGATCAAAATTATCGTTAACGTTACTTGCTAATGTTCTGATTCTGGTCTCTCTTAGATTGCTGTTAATTATTCTTTATTATTATTATTACTTTATTTGAAATAGTCGGGCGAGATCACATATGCCATAAATTTGCAACTTAAAGTAAAAATATTAAGTAAGCTGTTTGATTTGTCTGTAATTGCAAGGTTGCGATTTCTTGATCAAATTTTATTTTTAAATAGCGACAACTCAAACTAATAAAGTTCCCCATTGGTGATTTTGACATTTCAGAGACGATATGTGTAATGATCACATGGCGTTAGCATGGGAAAGTGAGACTTGTAGGTCTTCTTTGTGAAAAGGGTCGAGAGGAAACAGTCCGGATGTGGGCGGATAAAATTGCAATAACTCTGGTCTGCAAGGTCCAGATTGACATTACAGAATATTTATGGGAAACATGTGTGGAACGGGGAGAAGGGTCACATCGGCCAATCAGGTGTGACCACGGTCTTAAGACTGACCAATTATATCATAGTGGAGAAAGAGTTGGTTGCGTACAGTGGGTAAGAGAGGGCAGATCGAATGAGGCAGAGGAGTAGGACGGACACACATGTGTGCGATTTCCGTGCCTCATCAATACGTTGGAACTTAGGGGGTGTGCCTATAGTTGCCTTGTCTGTGATGTCAAGGTATATACTAATCACCTTCAATAAATAGTCTTAGATTGTTTCTTCATTCTTGATCTACCTCACTCTTCATCATCGACCTTCTAGTTTTCTACCTAGAAAACAGGAATAAAGAACCCGCCTCACGAAGAGACGTATATTGCTCAGCTACGAGCCGAGCTGGTGGCAGCACACGACTACCTGCACACACGCTGTGTGATCGCATATATATACCTGCCCATGACAATATGCACCCCCCTCAGCCCTAAGAAGAAAAAAAGAACTGTAAACAGGACTTCGGCTCTGGTCCTTTTTCATTTTTGGCCACTGTTTAAATATTAGCCAGAACCCCTAAATAGACACTGTCATGAAAAAGTAATGAATTTGTGATTAAGGTCAAGCATTTTGTTGTCCAGAAAAATGGACATAAACAATTGATATGATTTATCGATTCTTTTGCAGCCATTCGATTTTTTAATCGATTTATCATAATATTAGGGCTCCTTCACTTTTTTTGTTAGAAATTAAGCCCTAACTGTAACGCATATATATAGTTATAGAGAAAGCTATAACGAACTTTGTTGCATATCAGCACTAAACACACATTGCTGTATCATTACATAACTTTATAATCTTCATAAAATGCATGAAATCTCGGTGTATGTCGAATTGATATTGCAATGTATGAGCTTCAGAACCCCAAACAATTATACAATATGCCGGGCGTAAAAAATGTTAAATATTGAAAAACAAGGTGCAATAGAAAAATACTCAACTGCATATCAGGAAATTGTCGAAGATTTGAAGAACACTTTTAAATTAGACGAGACCAGAAAATAGGTTGGAATAACGTAGAGAAGAAATGCCTGGAACAGAGGAGTAGTGCGAGAAGAACATATTTTATTATACATAAATTATATTTCTAAACGTCTTTTCAAATGTCATGTCTCGTATATCCTTAAAGAAAACACGATGAAAAACTTGTGGAATGGTAGTGTTTTAGTGCATTTACCCTAAGTAGAACGGTGCATTTTTTTTAACCCTGCGATTAAACACTAAAATACAGCTCAACAAACAAGAGAACGGATGCTTACTTCTGTATCCATTTCTTATTTAGGTTTAACTTTACTTTTCAAATACGTATTTCATTACAAAAGACGGGGAAGAAAAAGAAGAAAACAAACTACTCCCCTAACCCCCCTATTTCAGCCGTTTTCGCTTTACCTTCATTTGAAGGCTTCTACTTCTCGTGCGATGGCCTATCTAAAGAATGCCTTTATTCCGGGTCACTGTCAACCGGTTCACATCCGCCTCTTGTATGTTTCTATTTTATCCCTCAGGTTTGAAGTTTCTTAGAACTAGGTCATCGTAACGTCTTCCGACTATTTTAGAAAAAAAGAAAAAAAGAAAAAAAAACCTGCCGGCAGCGAAATTTCGCTGGCGAGGTCAACGTCGTTTTCGCGGTCAGTGCTACGGAGAATTCTTTTCTCGACTATTAGCGAAAGAAATACATTTTCTTCCTGTTGTTTCTTTCGGATTATGGGAATATTGACAATGAATACGAATATGCTAATCGCTATTTGACGAATGCCGGAAGCAAAGGGAGGAAATCCCTCTTTGGGGAACTAAGATATTTGCAACGTCACCTTTAGGTTGTTACTATTCAATGATTATCAAATAATATAATCCATAATTAATTTATAATTGAGAGAATTTGTATTGTGCGTTCGCGTAGACCTGACGCCTGGTACCGTTGGTGTCGTCGCTTTTGCTGGGGATGGAAAATCTTGTCGCTTTTGTGGGATCTACTACAGGCTTCCCCACCCCAGCAGCGCCTGTTTCAGCTTTAGCCCTCCGTATTCTCTTAGGGATTGTGTATAAATTTATGGAAGTTATTTAATTTGAATATAACCTTATTTTTAATATATTAAACAAATTATTAAATAGTATTACGTATTAGGAATGTAAATGAGTCTAGATCACAATAATTGAAAAAGGAAAGAGCAACAAATCACAATAATTGAAAAGAAAAAAAAGCAATAAATCACATTTAATTCTGATTTAATTCATAAACATAATAATGTAGGTGTGTTTTGGCTACAATTATATTAATCAAAAATGCGTTGAATACGAATTTATAATTTGTCATTTTGAGAAAGTCTGATCAAATCTTGTCAAAAGAGTAGCGGTGGCATTCGATTGGTTTAGAAGTTTCTAACCATAGTTGTCGTCATTCTTGCCTTTGGGTCAAATAAGGTCATAAACACTAATTGGTTAGGCGACACTATGTCGGGGGGCTTTGGGATGCTTTGTTTGTGGGTACATTTTCTTCCGGCAAAAACTGAAATTTAGTTTTTTAATTTATGTCATAAAACTTTTAATTTAAATGGGATTTGTCCTGTGGCAAAACTGAATGAAACAATTGGGATGTTTAGTTATTTATTTTTGTTTGTTTTTTTCTTTTATATAAAAGTTTTTATACTTTTTTCCACAATATGCATCGTCATTAAAAATACAGTGTTTGGGTGAATCTGTATGTAGTAATAATTTACAGTACAGATTTTGACGCTCCGTTGATGCCGAACAGTATTGTGTTAGCGAATGCATTTGGTCCTAGAGTGGAGGGCCAAAGTCAATCGAATATATCTGAAGAGGAAATATGTGAGATACACACCACCTAAGTAAATTCTCTTAGTGTATACAAAGCCTTGAAGAATATGCATTCTTCCATAAAAACAGAGGTTTATTTGCATTTAGAAAGAGTCATTAGCGTTCAATAGTTGGCACACCGACAAACAGAGGCAGATTTACAATTTTCCCGCTGTAAACTTCAGCCTAGTTAACATATAGGGAAATCCTCCATTGCCAATAAAAATATAACAGTGGAACTGAAATAAAATGCGATGAAGGCAGAGAAAAGACGAAATCTTCGATGGAATCATCACCTAGCTTAACTGTCTTAGATGCTGTTAAATTGATCGAAATATTGGAACATTTTATCCCAAATGTATATCGGAATTTCCTAGATTCAAGAAATATCGCGCCACTACTCCCTGGATAAACCAGAGAAATGCAAATATTATTAGATTATTTCTCTTTATCATAAATACTAAACTTTTCTTTCTATTTTTCTTTTAACTTGACTTTCCTAAATATTTAATGATAAAACATTCTATTTTGCGTCTATATAATTTAATAATACATCACGTTTTCAGTTTTTATATATTATTTATTTTTCAATAATTTACGTAATTTCCGATTTTAATTTTATCATTATGTACGTGCACTTCTAGATTCACGGAATTGTAGTTAAAATACACTTATAATATTATATTTCCGAATTAATTAAATTAGGATTAGATTGTTGTGATTTAAGCCTATCTTATCTGCAATATTATTTAAATAATTTGTTGAATATATTAGTACAAATAGTGCGACATCCAAATTATAACTGATTTTCATAATAGATTGTATTTGATTCAACCTTTTCTATAACGATAAATTGTCTATATTGACACCTTTTCCCGGTTCCTAGAATATTGTTACAGACAGAGTTCACTGCTTCATATACATTATACTCTACTTTGTACATTATTGTTCAAAATAATCCCGTTCTTAACTATAATTAACAATTATAGCTAAAATGACAATTAAAAATCACAATTATTGGATACTATGAGAATTATAAATCACAATATTGTGATTTAACCAATAATAACAATAATTAATATGATATTATTTCATCAGATACAGAATAAAACCTCCATAAATAACCACACTACGTTCCATAAAAAGGTGACCTTTCAATGGAGGTCTATAGTAAAGCTGGATAAATATGTAAACAGACTGAAAATAATTAAACTTACATACATAATTGACAAAGTCTTTATTACATTAGTATGCAAAATATAAAATTAAAGAGTACAATTTGTGGTTTGAAATTTTAAACAACTTTTTAAAAATGAATTGCAGGGACGAATTAAGTGTGGTGAGGTGCGACCGATACCGTCGCACTGAGGGCTAAGCCATGGAACGCTGGCGTACACAGGGGATGTTTACGGGGTTGTAACCTCCCTATTGAAATGAAATTTTGTATACTTAACATAGAAATACATGGAGTTGTAGCTAGGTAATCCCCCTTGTGAACTTTCTGCGTACATCAATGCGCATGGGGGCGCCAAAATACCCTAATCATCCCTGAATGCCGACAAGGCTAAGTCCAATTTGATAATCTAATCCCTTATTCTTAAATAAGTCTCAACAACCAAACTGATGTCACGGTATTGAGCGAGTTAAACTACAGCATTTACTCGGGTTAACATGTGTGATGTGATATTTCCAATTTGTGTTACTGTATGCGTTAAATGAAAAAAATAAAATAAGTAAAATATAATATATTTAATTAAATTTAATGCGTACTTAACATGTGTAAATAAACTTACGTAAATAGATAAGTTTTCTTAATGCAATATATAATTATGTTTATTTCCATATGTTTTCTGAAACCGATAAGAACAAATTCAGGCCAGTAAGTAAAAACTACTTCAAAAAAGATGAATTTACTTGACTGTACATAAGATATACCAGTTTATTGAAACTCATATAATGCTTTAACTTTTGGCTCAACAGGAAAAGTACTTGCAGTTTAGTTACATGATATTTGTTGTAAGGACATGGTAGTTGTTGTAAGGACATGGTAGTTGTTGTAAGGACATGGTAGTTGTTATCGTGGCTTTCCGTCTCGTAATAGTATTCAGTATTTTTTACAACAAGATTCAGTAACTTATTGAGTAGATTACTTAGGAATAAAAATATTTTGCCACAAAAGGAATCATTTTGAAAACAATTAATTTTTAGCGGGGCGAGCGCCAAATTTGGGTTTGCACAGTGCGCCATATGGCATGATTCCATCTGTAGCGTATAAGTATGAAGAGTGTTGTCAGAACAACCAGTAAAGATAAAATAGGATGATTTCTTACGACGAAAATTGAAATATATAACTGAAGAGTTTGGTAACAAAGATGAACTCCATTTTGAAGTGTTTTCAGGATAGCTGATAAACTGAACTTTCAGGGATTTCACTGGATTCCTTTCAGTGCAGAAAAGCAATTTTTAAATTCCATATTCTATGCTTCTGTCCTTTTATTTCAGTTTCTTTAAATTCACCCCCTTACCTACTTGTTTTGTGATGAGCTTCTGTCTTTCTAATTTAGGATTTAAATATACTTTACGTACCACCATTCGATAATAACTTCTGGTATTGCATTTTTCGCTGCAATCTTCAACAACCAATTTCTGTTTTGCAAATATGTAATCAATTTCGCTGGTTCCTCCATTGTTTTGTTTCTAAGGCCATTTCCTTTGTGGTTTCTTCTTAAAAAAATGAGTTCATTATGCTAAGATTTTCAGCTTCTGCAAATTCTATGAGTTGATCGCCACGTTCATTCCTTTCCCCATATCCGTATTTACCAACCGATGTCTCTTCTTGTTCCTGTTGTCCAATTCTTGCAGTACGATACCCCATGATAAGCTTGGTATGTTCTTTCCCTTTGGTATGTAATTGTTTGATTTCTTTATAAATTTCTTCAACTTCTTCGTCGGTATGGCTTAATGTTGGTGCTTATGCTTTTACTATATGAAGGTGATATAGTTGCAGATTAGTTGAATAGCAATTCTCACTGAAGAGGGAGAATTTTTCTGTGAGAATTTCGATGATTTCTTTCCATTGGAAATGGGTTAAAAGCCTTAATGGATAAGAAAGGATGATTCTAAAACTTATATTTGATTTAAATTAAAACGTTTTTTTTTTATAATGCAACAATTCTGTATAAAATGGTCACGGTTAAATTTATCATATTAAAGGTCAGAAGACAAGTAAAATTCTCCAAAATCTTCTCACTTCCAGAGGAAGAATAGTTTCTGATAGTATACAAAAATATGTAAATTTAGCATTGAGTCTATGGGGAAAAATTCATTTCGGTAAATGGGGTAAATAATAAAGTTTCTCTCGTGTATAACCCCTTGAACGTAATCATCAACCCGTTCACCATATTTGTACCACGGAGACTTGATTTTATCCAGCATATTATACCAATATAAATAATTGTAATTGATTCTCTAAAAGTTGTTCTGATGCACGAGGTGGTGGAGTGGCGATTTGTGTTCACTAGAATTTCTCTTGCACCACTGTTCCTCAATGGAATGGTATTTTCCCCGAAATCAAAATTGTTACTATATACTCCAACGGAATCTCTATTGCTTGCATTTACAGACCACCTAGCGGAAATGTTGAGCATTTTCTAAGCATCATCCAAAAATTGCTTGACCACATTAATATCACTAAATCAAAATTCATAAATATGGGCAACCTCAATATTGATATCAATTCAATTCATAATAGGCATACCTATAATTTCAATGATATGATCTATGCTAGTTGTTTTTTAAATTACTATTAAATTACCTACTAGAATAACTGATAGCTCTCAATCGTTAATTGACCTTTGTACAACAAATATTTTACATAAAATTTCTGGAGTGATTGCCCAGCATATCAGTGACTATCTTTTCAAATCAAATCAAATCACTGCTTTATTTATTCTTCATTTGTAAAATCATAATAGCAATATACTGTTTAACTACAGCGATAATACCGACAATATATACTAAAAGTACATCATATTAGACTCTACAATGAAAGGTCTCAAGAAAATATCAGCAATGATATAACATACCTGGGACCTTAAGATTACAATCTGATTCCAAAGACGACACACAACTAATTGTGAATCATTCTTTCACTATGTTCTTTCCATGTTTTTGTTTTAGTTTCCATTACCCTGTATCAAATATTTTCTTAGACTTTTTTAAATGTTTCTTTACTTTTCAATTTTTTGAATTCCTCTGGTAGTTCATTCCAAAGTTTTGCACCTTTTTAATTTACATTATTCCTTCCTACTTCGGTCCTTAGTTTAGGGAGTAATAGAGCATTGTATTTACGACGTGTATTCCTATCTTTTTCATTTAATTTTAGTCTTATAAGTTCAGTGTGCTTGCTTTCTCTTATTTTTTCATACATTTTTACCAAGACACTGTATGCGTGTAAATCTTCTATTGGTAATATATTGTACTTGAAAAATAAGTTTTTCTAGTTTAGTCTTTTATCACTGTTAATTAATTTCAACGTTTTTTTTCTGAATATTTTTCAACACATTTTTATTTACCGAGCCTAAGTTCCTCCACACGTAATTACAATATGTCAGATGGCTGTAGATCAATGAATAATACAGTTCGACGCTGTTTTTTTTCCCTTATTGTTGTATTAATTCTTCTTAGAATTCCTAAGCTTTTACTTATTTTGTTTGCTGTTTTATCTATATGGTCATTCCAGTTCGATTTATTAGTTAATTGAATTCCTAAGAATTCAATTTTATCAACAATTTCAATTTTTTTATTATTAACTATAATTGACATATTCTTTGTATCTTTGTTTACTTTTTCATTTTTACTTGAGAAAAAAGATTACTTTATCTTACTTTTCTACGTTTAGCTTCATCTGATTAACATTAAACCATTTTTCTTCCATATTTATCTTCTTCCAATATTTATTACTATTAATCTTCCAAATCTTCATTTGCAAAATTTTAAGCATAAATTTATCCTTCACGACCTTTCTGAAAGCAATTTAATTCTCTTTAGAACTCGTCTTTCTAATGTTGAAGAATTACCCGACTTGCCTTAACTGATATCAATGAAGCTTACGACCACTTCCTTCAAATTTTTAACTCTTTTTATAATGACTGTTTTCATTTTAAAACAATCACTAGGAATAAGAGAATTAGGAAACTATTATGGGTTACTAATTACCTTTTACAAGAAATTAAGGAAAAAATTATTTTTATCTTTTCGAAAAATAGGTCGCAGACTAACATTTCTGCCTTTCACGTTTGTAGAAATAATTTGAATAAAAAATTCAAACTTGTCAAATGTTCATATCTAAATAAATTCTTTACAAATTCTACTCAAAAAAACAAAAAAATTGGGCAAAGTTAAATGAATTACCAGGGAGAAGAAAAGAGTCAGATTATTTTATCGGTGATCTAACAGTTGTCAATCATATTTTAACAACAGATGCCCAAAAATTGAATCTTTTAATAACTTCTTTGCAGATTTTTTCTATAGCTTAATGTATGATCAATTATATCCATCTAATATTACCATAAATTGCCATATAACTATCATATAAGTGATTCTATGTTTATATCTCCATTTATTAATTTGGAAACATTTAAGATTTTAAAAGAAATCGATTTCCATGAATACCCTGGACATGATTTAATCCACCCAGCTACTGTCAAATCTGTAGCCGAATTCATCACATTACCCCTCACTCATATTTACAATTTAACTTTTTTAAATAATGTCACTCCTACCGATTTTAGAATTTCAGCTATTACCCTTGTATGTATTTAAGGAAGGTTTAAGATATGAAATATCTAAGTACAGACCTACATCAGTATTAACTGCCTTTTCAAAGGTTTTCGAAAAACTACATTTTAAGAGAATAGATAATTTTTTTAAAAGCAATAGCATTATTCATGATAATCAATTTGGGTTCCTTAAAGGAAACTTAACCGAACAGGCTTTATCAGCAGCTACAGATTTTATTTATTCATCCCTGGATTCGAAAGTCATCAGCCATTGGTGTTTTCTTTGACCTATGTAGGACTTTTGACACCATAATTCATAAAAGATTACTTTTTAAACTGAATTTAGCAGGTGTTCGTCAATTATCTAATGTTTTACTTGGAAACTATTTATTTGACAGAAAACAATTTGTGCACATGAATGGCAATCGAAACTTACGCTGTGGCGTTCCACAGGGATCTGTTCTTAGACCAATATTATTTAATTTTTACATAAACGACATTTTTCCATACCTGTGCGTTTTAAACCATTTTGTTTTCCAGATGACACAAGTATCATTTTTAATGATTTTGAAATTGGTAAGTTAATACTAAAAGCTAATAATGATATCAATTGCTTCATAAATTACTTCGTTGCCAATTTCTTAATATTAAATACTGCCAAAATAAATTGTCTTATCTTTACTAACAAAAAAATAATCAATTTGGATCAACTCAGTTTAACCATAAATAACAACTCCATTTCCTTCTCTTTGAAGACAAATTTATTCGGTATAACTCAACAACATAATTTAAAGTGGGATAACCATGCTGACACAGTATGTGCAAAACTAAGCAGAAGTATTGGAATAGTTAGAAATGTTAGTCTCTATTTATTTATTTTACTTATTTTTATTATTTTATTTTACTATTTTTTTTTAAGAACATAAATATTTCTGCAGTATTAGGAAAATTAAATACACAATTTTTATTCTATATTGCAAAGTTTTGTAAAGATATATTATAAAGAAGAGAAGTGTACTTACAAATTATGTACTAGATCGAATTACTCTTATATTGTGGTAATAGAAATATTACTGTTGACGGAGCCCAATAGTAAATTTGTACACAGCCCCTGAAAGGAAAAACAGGAATATGGCTGAAACCGGGATGATCTTAGCCTGGAGGGAGACTAATTTTAATCAAGATAAGCGGACCCCGCAAAAGCGACAAGATTCCCATCCTCCGCAAAGGCGACCACCGCGAAAGCGACGGCTTCAAAAATTGTAGGTCCGGAGGTACGCATTCCTCGAAAAACAGTAGGTCTCTGAGCAGTATGACCACTGTGGTCCTTGAGCAGTAAAACCCACAAACAAAAAAACAAAATTTTATTGCGATGTCCTCCTGACTCCGCCTAGGGTAATATTTCTCCCAATAGCAGTTTTAGTAGCAAATATAAATATACATAGATGCGGGGACATTCTGTACTAAAATTTGAATTTTCGTGCACTTTTATTCTTTGTTCATTTTTAATGCACAAAGATATGCCTATATGTGTCATATTTATTATTTATCTGCAATTCATTAAATGAGTCAGGGCATTGTGATGGCACAGTGGTAGGGCGCTCCCTTAGTGAGTCGCTAATCTGCATTCGACTTCCAACGTTGATTAACCACTCAGCTGCTGTTGACGTGCTGGCACGGTCGGTAAAAAAGTGTCAGATGTTTCCTGTTAGGATGGGCGAAATCGTTATCTTTGTGAACGATTCTTTCAAGACCAGTACATTTTTTTGATTCGTTCTTTTGAACTAGTTCCTTTATAATAGTCTGTGTACAAAAATTTTATGGCACTTTTATTTATGTTAATTCATGAAATTTATTATATTGTATTAAATTAAGTTTGTTTTAAATTCAATTGTATTAGTAAAATTAAAAATATAATACCGAATTCCACTTCTCACCGTTTTCCTCAACTAAATTATCAAATATATTCTTTATATATCAGACATACACAACTCTTATTTCCATAAAATTAATTTTAAAATATCATTAAAGTTAAGTCTTTCACGTATGGCAAGTATCAATCCTTTTGTGCCACTAGAGATATCTTGAGACTAATATCATATTGAGACTAATATCATATTAGAGACTAGTATCATATTAGAGACTAGTATCATATTAGAACTAATATCATATTAGAGACTAATATCGTATTAGAGACTAATATCGTAGTAGAGACTAATATCATATTAGAGACTAATATCATATTAGAGACTAATATCATATTAGAGACTAATAACATATTAGAGACTAATATCATATTAGAGACTAATATCATATTAGAGACTAATATCACTAATATCTCATTAGAGACTAATATCTCGTGAGACTAATATCATATTAGAGACTAATATCATATTAGAGACTAATATCATATTATTAAGTTAATATCATATTAGAGACTAATATCATATTAGAGACTAATATCATATTAGAGATTAATATCATATTAGGAACTAATATACCTAAAGATAGAGCCCTTGGAATTATAGGCCGGCGGGCCAATCGCCATTTGCCTGCACACTTCTGATTTCATTTATCCTGGTGACAAAGGTTTTCCGCTTTGGCAAACTGATCGCTATTTCAGCATAAAAATAATCAACAGTCCACAATTATTCGACGAATGTAAACATTGGCGCAACTTTTAAAATGTCGCCAATAAATACAATTTGCAACCCTAGCTTGGTTTTCGATTGATGTAAAATTATAATACAAATAATCAAAATAAACTTGCACTGTGATAGGTGTAGACATAATGGCTAGGTACACAAACATTCTATGTTTAATAAATTCCATGTCCTCTATTTGGAGAAACTTCATTCGTCCCATAGCAAAAGACGCGGCTACGGACCCACAACTGGTTTATTCGAATTAACTTATGACATATTGGCATCGATAGACTTTTTAACATGTGGACCAAGTTATTGTAACTAGGGTTCTGAAGAAGGAAGCCTAAACGCGCTTCCGAAATAGCTATAAATAGTTTTATTTATTTAAATTGCGTCAATGTGCTTTATTTTATATTATATTTTATGTTTGAATTACATATTAATATTGGGTGCAATTTTCAGAGAAATTGGTTAAGAATATAAGAAAATTCATTTTTCAAGGATAACTCCCCTTAATATTACAATAATTTTTAAAATTTTTGCCAGTTACTTACTAACCCAAAAAAGGAAAATAAATAGAGGGTAAGACTTGTAAAAATACAAAATTATTTTTTGCGCCCATATGTTAAGGAGCACCTTACTCCCCTCTTAAGAACTTTCTGCTTACGCCCATGAAATGAGAGTATTAAAAATGAATTACTATCTAAAATTTTTTGTATTTTTTATTCCATATTGATTCCAACTTCTTCGCCTCTTCTTCGGGGTGATC
>QLNU02014802.1:122480131-122505312 GCA_006491805.2 Dysdera silvatica | reverse complement strand
GGTGGTAGAGGAGGGGAGATGTAGGCGAAACAGTGATAGTAGTAAAAGGGTGGGGGCGGTTTAATTCTTGCCTAGAGCTGCAAAACGCCTAGAAACGGTTCTGGTGAGCGCTCATATCGTTTACGAAATGGACAAAATTATATAAAAGATACGAAAAGGTATTTTACGTATAGACCGTTCGCGGAAAATTGGCGGGTAGCACCGTTAGAATTCAAGGGAGTTGATGTCTCAGACGGCTTGTTTCATTGCAGTAGAGCGTCTTTCCTAACTGGTTTTTCGCGCGCGATAAAAACCATTTAGGAAAGACTCTCTACCCTCTGCTGTAATGAAACAAGCTGTCTGAGACGTCAGCTCCCTTGAATTCTAACGGTTCTACTCGCCAATTTTCCGCGAATGGACTAACGCCAGTTGCAGTTTTAGAAATTGCCGCTCCTACGCACAGGTTGTCTTTCCACCTCCTTTCTCTTTTACACAGAAATTAATACTTTTAAAAGAAAATCGTGTATATCTCGCACTTTATGGATGGATGGATGGATGGATGGGTGGAGATTTTCCGTTACATTCAAACTAATATTTTAATTAACAATTTCATATAATAACTAACACATTTTTGGATCGCTGCTGCTTCTGCCTTTCAAGGTTTGGAGGCAGAATTATCAGGTAGGCCACACACAAAGCATTTGAAATTGTGCAAGTTTACATTATCCCATTTACAAACAAGTTATGTCATCGCAGTCATAAAATTTATATTCCATTACATACTGCATATTTGCACTACAGGACGCCTTTTTTGACATTGTCGAGCTTAGAAAATCATATTTTTGAACTCTCTGTTATCGCCTCAATAGGTGTCGCTCCTGAACGCTATTTTGTGTCCCTATTCGGAAATCTGCCCCTGAGGTATACGCGCCTTTTTATTATATAGATTATAAATATTCAATAGCGCACATAGTAATCAGAATGCTCTTTATGGCTATTATAAATTCACTCCTTATATATGTTTATTTTGTGCCATTTATTCATAGCCAAAACATTATAATAATGTCCAAATATTATTCAAAAAGTGCATTGGCGTACAGGGGGGGGGGGGGATAGAGTCCATAACCCCCCATTAAGATACAATTTTTAATATATACGTATGAATATATGGAGTTATAGGTCTGCGGCCCCCACTTATGAAACTTCTGCGTACACTAATACGAAAGAGATTATTTAACCCTCGCTAAATTTATCCCATCAGTTGTAGATTAATTCAAAAAATAATTCGATTCCGGATAAGGGATATACCGATGTTTCGGAAACACCTAATTAATCGCTCAACGTAGAACAAGTTCAGAAATCGTCTGTTTTTGTAATAACCAGTGATGGATTTACCAGTTGGCTAAATAGGCCTAAGGCGCCAAAGTGTCAGAAAGAAGTCTTCAAAGGCAGGGCTGAATTGTTTGGTGGTCAATTAAATTATGATCAGGGATGTAATTAGCATTCACAAAGGGGAAGATGCCTTAAGAGAGGCTCGAAAGGCGCCAAATTCGTGAATTTGGCATAATCGCAAGGGGCGTCAAATTAATAAATTGACAAAAACTCCAAAATCTTCGTTCTGCTCCTAGTTACGTTCGATAAGATTAGGCGCTAAAATACCTCAGCCTACAGCCACCAAAATCGTCAAAGGCGAATTCGATATACAGGTTTTGTTTCAAAACGCATTATTGAAAATACAGATGTTATCAATTTATCATAACTTTATTCAGATAATATGATTACTTCTTTATAATTTAAAATTTATTTTGTAAAAATGATTTGGCATAGCATTTAATGAATTTAATTTAAAATAATATATACAATTTAATGTAACAGATTGTACAGTATGCGGTCCGTCTCAAATAAATTGGTGGACAAGATGTGCCCCGAATGCCGCTATTCAGTCATCACTGCCCATCAAGATAAGAGGTTTGGGATTCCTCCAAAAACTATAAATCTTGCCGCCGCATGATCTTCACTGCCCTTGCGTCATAAACTACAGATATATAAGTTATTAAAATCTTCCATAGCATCATAATAATCGTCTTTAGAGCTTTACAGAATAAAATAACGTCCCACATAAAACACCATCATATATCAGCCAATCTCTTTTCGTTGCATGTAATTTACCAAGTCAAATCATCTTATCCATTGCAACCAGTATACTAACGACCATGCTTGTTTTATGGGGATTGAATTCTTTTTTCTAGAAAGTAGTGCAGCCTTCTTTAACTTTTACCTGGGAGGTGTGGTTAAAGATTAATGGCCATTGTTTTAAATGTCAAAATACTATTGTACATGGATTTCCTTTGCTGCTTGGTATAAACCATCTTCAGCAAGACCATCATTTAGATCTCTGTCAATGGTCTTCGTAAGCGCAATTTGCCGTAAACTTTCCAAATCCTCCATAAACTTACGAACGTGCTTGTAATGGATAAAACATCCGACCAGTTGGCCATGAACTTACGAGGTAAACACGAGCTACTATGCATCCTGACCTAGGGCACGTTTTTAAAGCGTAAGACATTTATATTCAAAGCAAACAAAGATACCACATTTTAAGTTCAGTCGTAGAATGGCACATTACCCCAGTTCAAAGGTATACTATTCCGGTTAAGCAACTCTACGAAATACTATCTTTAATATTGAATAGGTCAGAACTGAAAGTTGTTCATTGATGTCCTCTAATTCCAACTGCTATCAAACGAACACTCTCCTCGAAGCTTTTCGCCTTTTATTATTACTAGTTCTAAACTGCTTTATGAAGCAAATAAACTTAACAATCTCTGAGTTCATGTGGTCCTTATTTGTGATGTTTAAATATCACGCGTTATTTTTGACGATTAAATTAGGTTTAGATTTGTCAAGATGTAGTGGCTTTGTGTCTTCACTACTCAGGGTACTCAAGTACATTACAGTGATGGAGGCTATTACTAAGAGGCGCCAGACACTCGCATGCGAAGGTGTTTGATGGGGGGGTTGTAATCCTCATAGTGCGATGGAATTTCGCATGTATATGCATATACGTTTGCATATATAAATGAATATATGGGGTTTTAGCTCTAATTCCCCTCTTTTAGGAATTTTTGCGTACGTCAATGGCCCATATCTGTTAGATGGAAGACTTTCCTCCTTGTGTATAATTTTTAAGAATTTAGGAAAACGAAATAAGAAAGAACAAGACTTGTTACTGCTTACTAGATGCTGCATGGTGCTACATAGAGGTAATACGTTTCTCTGTAGTACAGAACCCTCATATTTAATTCTCGGTAATCGTAAAGTACCACGCAAGAGTTTAGGAATGAATGTTTGAAACTAAGAAATTATTAATTCCATGATGGACCTTTTTGATACAGCCCAACCGTATAATTCTAAGGTTGTATCTTATTCACCCCTGTTCAACCAAACATGTCCGAGTTGAATCCTCAGAAGGCGCTTCGGCTAAATTTCATTTCAAAGTCTTGTCAGTGTTATTTTGGCGACTGACTTTGATGGTAACCCTTACAGCAGTGGATCATGCATTATTGTTAGGAGAAGATGGTGAGCCAGAAAGTTAAATAATGGGAAGAAGGGCAGGGGCGGAGAACCAGGCCCCGAGCCGGCACGTCCTCATGGGCTATAGGACTTGCGCCCTCATGGGCGACAGGACTTGCGCCCTCATGGGCTATAGGACTTGCGCCCTCATGGGCTACAGGACTTGCGCCCTCATGGGTGACAGAACTTGCACCCTCATGGAGGATAGGACGCGCGCCCTCTGATAATCCACGGTATGCGCCATTTAAGAGGACTCAGTCCGCCCCTGTAGAAGGGATTCCTTTTCGGCGAAGTGAGGAGGAAGGGAGAGAATTTAAATTGCATTGTAAGCTTTATTGCATTAGCTGGTGGGATGTTGGAGGAATGGGTGTAACTGTACTTAAAGGGTGATGCCTTTTTCGAGAAGCATTCGTAATTTCCTGAAAATGGTTTGCTGTTAGGTTTAGGGCATTTTTGAGTACTTCCGTATTTTCTTCCGTATTTATTTCCGTATGAACTTCTGTATTTTCCATAGCAAGGAGTATGTTTTCCTTTTGAAAAGTCCTAAGGAAAATGTGAATAATTTGCATTTTCTATTGCATGGCCTGAGATGTTCATGTTTTCCTTGTGCAATGGTTATGGAGGGTTGACCTACGAACACCTACCTGTTCACAGTCCAAATAAGGGATACGGTAGCTGGCATTGATATTTTTGTCCTTGGGAATTTCGTCCTTTCAGTTAATCTCCATCATCCGCTATGTGGTCTGAAAAACTCTTCAAAGACCTCTAGGTCTTTATTTCGATAAAAACGGTAATTTGTTAGCTAATTATATTAATTGATCTTAATTGATGATAGAATTCATAGAAAAACTGCGAACTGCGACGAAAAAATACTCTGTGAACAAACCAAAATGGTGTAAGTGCCAAATTGTAGGAATGAGATTTTATGTAAATCAAATTTGCCAGTTCCATTATTTCATTGTGGTTTTGCATCTATGCAATCTTAAACTGTTATTCCTTATTAGCCATTCTTTATAAGCTCTCTTCCTCAAATTTTGCTCCACCGTTACACTGTGACTACATTTTTTATAGTTGTGGTATTATGATTAAAAACTTTTAAATATTTTTAATTTAAATTATTATATATTATATATTATAATTATTATATATTATTTTAAATATTTTTAACTTTTAAATATTAAAACTTTTAAATTTTTATAAATTTTGCGTCATCGCAGCTCCATAATTGAAAGTTTCTTCGTTCATATTCCAAGATTCAATTTGTTTTGCGATTTTAAGACGTATAGGATTTATTTTAATTACTATGAGGCTATGTTTATGAAATATGTTTGCAATTTTTATCATCCGAAGAGAAATTTCAATTCATTTATTATTTAAATATTTAGATTATATTTTTGTTGTGATTTCATAATTATTTCGATCATTTATGAGGACCCTTGCTTTCTACACTTTCAAGAGATGCAAATGTGGATTACATGTCCCCCTGTATTGGAAAACGGGACCTGAATACGGTTAATTACATTTAAATTTGAAGCGAATTATCCAATTTAATTCTTAAGGACGTTTGAACCATTTTTGCATTGGTATACATGGGCGTAACCTAGTGGGGAGTGGCGAGGGGGCACTTGCCCTTGTTTTTTATAGAAAAGTGGCAAAATCGTATTTTTTTTTCCGCCCCCCCCCCTAGTTTACGCTATATTTAACCCTCAAGTTACGCCTATGCTGGTATATATCATGTGCGTGACACTGAGTGCTGCTCACATGATTTTTCAGTAATACAGCGTACATACACTATGTACGCTGTAGTCAAGCAGGGGCATGGCAGTTGCCCCATGCTTGTGCCCAGGGTCCTACTTTGGGGGGGTGCGAGCTGAGCGGCCTCCCAGGGCCGCTAAAATTTAGGGCAGCCAAAAATTGTAGTGCAAATACCAAGAAATCAGTTTTTAGCGGCCCCATATACTTTCAACAGAGTATTTGGTCAATTGACCTTTTGTGTGTGACGTCATACTTCCCATAATGCAACTTCTAAATGGTGGTCGAAATAAATACATGTGTATTAATTAAATTTAAATTTAAAATAAATACACGTGTTATTAGTCAAATGTGTTATCATCAGGAGCCTATGTACATTATCATGTTTATTGTGGTGGCAATATGGCCACTGCAGAGACTCGTGGCAGCATAAAAGACTAGAAAAATTACTTTGTAAGTTCTAATAGTATAAAACAAGCAGCTTTGTTCGTTGAGAAACTTTTCATTAATTCGTTATAATTATAATAATTAGAGTAATAATAAATTACAATGATTCGTATTTTATTTAATTTTTATCCCCTATTTTCAATTTAACTTCATTATCTGCTCTTTATTTTTACCTACAGCGTTTAGACCAGTAAAGGACTTTATGCTTTATAAAGGACCCAATGCTAAACCCGTGTAAATCTTTTTATCGTTGTGTTATTTATATGTCAAAATATTTTTAAGGGCCGCTGACACGGTAAGCACGGCCCTGCTTATGCCACAGTTGCCCCATCGAACTATTTTTGTGGATAGAATAATACCCACGTGCCCTGTAACCTATATGCTCTTTGTCTTGCCCCTTCATTCTGGCTATAGCCCTGTACAGTATGTAGTTACCTTGTAAGGTACCGAGTTGTCTAATATGAGTAGTAAAAATATTGAGAAACAGAACTTCATAAAATTATTTCTAGTATGAAGGAATTTTTTTATGCAATGTCCTCATGGCCAAATATTTTCGATGTGTAATTAAAAATTATGCTTCAACCGAACGAAAATGCTTCGCGTTTATCAGGAGAGATTAGAAATGTTAAAAATATTTGACCTTATGATCTTGTGTGTGTGACCTTACGGTCACGGAACTTGACCTTTGGAAGTGGGCCCCAAGCTTAAGTATGACCTAGAATTGCAGGTGTTTCCTTAAATTTAATGCCTTGGAGATAAGTCATAAGAGAAGAAAAATGGGTGAATAAGAATTGCGCAGCAGTTCTGTTGAATTCACAGTGACGTGTTGGAGTAAGAAAAGGAAGTAGAATCGATCAAGGGAGGAAAGATGGGTGATAGACGTTGAGTCGCATGAACTCATATTGAAAATAGACGCGATGCAATCAAGTGCTGCCGCCTCCAGCTGGTTTTTTCAAACAAACGAGTCTTGCATGGATGACATTTCTACCTTCTGTATCGCTTTGAAGATGGTTTAATGGTGTAAACGCCGCTTCCCGATGGGAAATGACCTTATAACAGGCGTTGGCTCCTGTTTGGTTCTGGTAAAGCATTTGCACCCAAGCCATTCGATTAATTTACATCCACTGATAAAAAAATCCATTGTATTCCTTAACCATTTTCTTTTGCAGCTTATCAGTAAGTGTAAGTAGATTGCTAATACCGCTTTCACTTCATGGGTTCGCAATTCCATTATAATAATGCCGTTACTGAAAACACTTAATGGATATTATGTCCTACTATTTGTTCCCCATCCTCTATCCCGGTAACGGTATTATGAACTAAAGAAAACGTTGCTATGTATGTACATAGTTTCATTTAAATGTATTTTTTGCAGGTCTTTTACCAGTCTAGTTTTAATTTGTTTTCATGTTAAAGCTGCATCTGCGGTCTCACTTTATTTCGCGCAGAACGACACTTGCTATCCTTGCACCATAAAAATAAACCAATTGTTATTTATATGTATATTGCTACCTCCCAATAAGGGACACCCATGGGACAGGACCTTTTATCCCTTAAGTAGGTGTCCCTTCTTCAGAGGTAAATGTGTCACTTCAAAAGGACTAGTGAACAGGGAAATTGTACCTTAAATGGGGGTGTCCCTTGTTTGAAAGCGTTCCTTACGGAAGGTAATACGATATATATATATATATACTGGTTGTAAGTTTGTTTTTGGGCCGCTTACAACAATTGAGTTTGTTCTCAGTATTAGTTAATCTTTTACTCCTCTTCACTTTTTACTACTACATGTCAATTTTTATTCTAAGCTGTTTCTACTACTTAAATTTACTTGGTTTGACTACCTAGTGTTATATTACTTTTCTACTTTAACTTTGTCTAAATTAATATATGCTTAAGTGTAGTGTATTCATGTATATTACATTAGAAGGTACTACATGTCACAATCATACTACAATTTTACTGTGTGTGTGTGTGTACGTGCATGTGTGTATAAAATTACGAAATATGTGGTTCTACTGCATTTTTATTGGTGTTGATATTCGTGTTTCCATTGAGTGTTTGCATAGCGATATTTGCGAAATTGTCCCACAGCCGTCTTCTGCTAAGAATACCGGCACCCGCCGAATACTGAAAGCCCACTGCGAAGCAGCATCGGTGGCGGTCACTCCGCAGTGTATGTGTGTGTGTGGGGGGGGTGACATAATGAGTCCCGCGCAGAACTTTGGCCATGGTGGCCGAAGTCCGGAGTCTTCATTAAATTGTAGGTCCAGGTTGCCAATCCCGTTCGGTTAACGAGGTGAGTTTAAGGCCTCTTCCTCTGTATTTCCTTCATCCAACTACGTGTAGGTGTGACAACAGAAACACCTCCATCCTGCAGTGGATTGAAAATGGTTGATGGTGACGATTTACAAAATTATGTAAAATAGTTCAAAAACTAAATCACACTGACTAAAAAACATGGAAGCTGAAACAGAACGAGTCAGTAACCTTAAACAGTGAATATGGGCAAGCTGATATGTTCGCTTTCGCTAATCCGGCTCTCAGCAATCTAGCCACTAACTCTGACGTAAAGGGTGCGAGGTTATGCTTCACGTGTGTCGAGAACAAGGAATTTGATAAAGAATTAAGTCAGTGTTTTCATGTACTCTCAGTAAGCCGGCATTCTCGCTAATTCGATACTTCGCCACGCAAAGAATTGTCGGAAAAACGAATATATACTGTATATGTCCACATGCAGAATATATATCCGCTTATCCAGAAAGCGTAAGACAGTCGTGTTCAAGGCAAATAAAAATATCACATTTTAAGTTCGGTCGTAGAATGCACATTAACCCAGTTCAAAGCCATATTTTGGAGAAAGTATCGTTAAGCTGTTGGGCTACACTTGATTCCTTTGGTTTCCAGTGCTTTTGAATAGAGACGTTTGTACCTCCGAAGAAAGGACACCTCGATTTAAGGGTCAAAATGTCCGGTTCCGTGGTTGTCTAATATTGGAAGGTAATACTGTACATTATTTGTATGTTTTCCCCCGTTCCTGGTTGATTCATTTGTCTGCATCTGCTAGTTTTCTTATTCGGGCATCCTTGTTCTTAGACCATTAAAAAATGTGCTTCCATTGTCTATGCATATCCGTGCCATTGTTTAGTGGAACATTCGTCACACAGGGCTGGTGCTGACGAGTGTAGAGTGTATGCATGCACCCACGCAGGCGGCCGCAGCAGCCCTATAGTTATACAGTAAAATCTCCCTAAGGCGACCACTGTCGGTTCCATGAAAAAGCAGTTGCTTAGAGAGGTGGTCTCTGAATGAAGGTAAATTTAGCATTGGGTCTATGGGGTAGGAGATAATCAGTTTCCAGAAAAGGTGGTTGTTAAAGGTTATGGTCTCCGAATAGAGATGGTCGTTAAGAGGTTTTGCTGTATACAGAAAGCGTCCCATATAGAAATTCTTTCTGTGCTTAGTCTTGCCCAAGTGTTTTAGATCTTTCATCCACCCATCTCCTTTTTCTGCCTTCAGATTTCTTCTGCATGATGTTTCCGTCCAATGTTAATTGGGTTATTGTGCAAATGAACAATTAAATCAGCCATTATAATATCAATTATAAATTAAATGTGTAAAAATATATTAATTTTATTATTAAATTAGTTTGAAATTCATTTTTGACCAATTACGAGGCAAGTTATATTAGCTGCTTGTGCAAGCTTACATCAGAACGAATCCATAAGCTTCGCATTCGTGATGTGTCACGTCCGAAAAAAGAGGGATGAGATTTAAGTAAATGGATGAACAACAAGCGGATGCAGAAAACCATGATCATGAGTATATTCTGCTGACATCAAACTTTTGTTTCATCGTTAGTCTATCTCATCAGAAGGATTAGTTTCTCGATGATTCGTAACCGAAACATTGTATTAGATCCCATCAAGGCATTCCTCGTAGAGATGATGAGAAGATCCCGTTATGAGGATCAGTTACGCATGATTTGTTGGCGACGCTTGGCGGGGTTTTCTGGCATCGTAAACACATCGTGAGAGAGCTGTCACCGGAGGTGATTCACTTTTTTGTTCCCATTTCCTCCTATGATTGCTGCTCTTCCCAGTAGTTTTATCCTCATTCTTCATCGCGGAACCCGAGGAGACAGATCCAAGAAGTGGACCAGGGATCCGTTATGTTCCATGCAATGGCGTGCAGTACGAACCCCATTTGTCATTGCTCATTTTTGTGCATTGTGGATATTTAAAAGCAGATTATTTTTTTTTCGGTTTGGGTTTCGGTATAGGGAAGTGCAGTGATGCTGATCATGATAGAACAATATCGAAATAGTTACTTGTTCCACGATTCCCTTTGTTTTTTTTGATGTGTAGGATTATTTAGCAATTTATTTTTTCTTTTATTTTTGGTAAGTAACTTGATTTATCAGTGGCAAGATAGTTTGAAAATTATATATTTGTGTTTAGCTTGAGAACAATAGTAACTGTCAAAAGTCATTAAAAACACAGTGTGTGCTGTACAGGTGTGGTTATTCCTACTTCCATACCTCTGCTTCCTACCTCATTGGTTTTTATCGCATAATAAGTAGTAAAAGATTTTTATTATGGACTAATTTAGTATATTCGGTTTATTTTAACGATCTTTTATGTTATAGTTTGTGGCTGAATTCTGCAAACAGTGGCGTTAATTGCAATCCAAACTTATGCAACATGAACCAACAACCCATATTTTAAAATCATTCCCGATGTTATTTTTCAAAATTGAAGATCTCGCGTGTTTATCGATTGAAATAAATGCGGATATTTAAAAAGATGATTTTGTGTAAAGAGAGAGAGTGTACGAAGAAATTTAATTGGATGATAATATTGTATAAATATATGACCTGTGTTTTCCTTCTCTTGTAGAAATGGAGAACATACCACCATGGAAGGAAGCAGCTAGCGTCATAATAGTAGTACGCGCCACATTGCAGGAGCTCGTGGGTAACAACTTGGCCATCATGCTGCGAAGAGCCAGATCGTCCAATGTCAGTGCTGCAGCCCGAAACCACTGTGACTACAGATTGCTTATGGTGAAACGTAGCAGCCTCAGTTCTTTCATGGCAAATGCATATGTCTTCCCAGGAGGACTGGCCGAAATTAGTGATTATTCGCCGAAGTGGTACGAAGTCTTTGAAGCCCAAGGTGTAAACAGGAGCGAAGTAAAAAACTTTTCTACCAAAGTCATTGGTCCTAGACCTTGTATGATCACAGAGTCGGTGACATTGAGTTGTGCAAGTGTCACTGAGGATCAAAACCCACTGCCATGTGACGTAGCTCTCCGGATAGCTGCTATCCGGGAGACTTTTGAAGAAACCGGAGTACTTCTGATGACTCGACTCAGGAAGTCGAAAACAAATGGACCTCTGTATGAGGACATTGACTTAGCCGCTTGGCAAGAGAAAATCCGTAAAGATCCTCTAGCGTTCACGGATTTTTGTTTAGAAGCCAACGTCTGTCCGGATATTTGGTCTTTACATGAATGGTGGGATTGGCTGACACCGACGTCTGTCGGCCATAGACGGTATGACACCATGTTCTATGTGTGTTGTCTGGAAAAACAGCCGGATGTCGTACTTGATCATAGTGAAGTTATCACACTGAAGGTAAGGCTTTCCGTTTTTCTTTCCCAGTCTCCTGTAAGCATTGGCTTAGATAACCTCGAGGTCTGGGGAAGTGGCGTACTCAGAGGACTGTTGATGCGGGTTGTAATCCCCCCACCCCACCATTGCAATGAAATTTTGTATATTTAATATAGAAATATGTGAGTTGTAGATCTGTAAACCCCCATTAAGCCTATAACCCCTCTTACGGACTTTCTGCGTACGCCTATGGTCTTGGGGGCATAGCCCTTAATTCAGTGCTCCTCATACAGCATTTATTTGTAATTTTAGTTTTTCTAGGGGCGAGCTATAAACTACCCTAGCCCCTCCCCTATAACTCCAGTGCCTGTGATTAACAAAAAAGCTGTAACATTAAAAAAGCGAAAATACAGTATTTCTATAGATTCCACCCCCAATCCAGCTTTAACGCCACAAAGTTCCCTATTTGACATCATAAGTACGAATTTATTACTACGCGAGGCTTCTGCAGTAGCACAAGTGGTAAATTCTGCGTATAATAAAACCCCTTTATATTTTAAGGAAGAAAACGAAATCTTCCATCTTGGTATCATTTCATTTGTCCAAAATATTATTCAAGGTAGAATACCACTTCCAGAACCATCTTTCTATTGTGGTAACTACCTTGGTGTAGCAACCCAAAAATTATGAGTAGGATCAAGCAGCTTTGAGAAAGATAAAATGATTAAGAACAATGTCTATAATACCCACTGGGGGGAGGGCATTGAGCCCCCAACCCCCCCCCCTACGCCACTAGTAACTACATATCTGCTTATGGCGCAAATTGTGTCACAGGAAATACTCCGAAGCACCGATCCGTAACAAATTGTTTCAGCCCTTATACATGGACAATTTTCCGCGCCAACAGTTACGCGATGCTCCTTATAGATAGAATACATTAAAACTCATCTCTTGTTAGTACTGAATTTTTATTAGCTATAAATACTAATTAAATATAATGGCTAAAATGACATTGATGACAATGAGCCCTTAATTTCATTACAGTTTATAAAAAACATACCTTCAAGTTATCAGCATATCATAATAAGTAATGACATTTCAATTGCAAATGGCTTGGCATGTGGTAATGCAAGGGGTAAAACCTCCAGTGCCATGTATGTTTGTTTGAAGGCTCTTGGAATGATTGCGTTTTGGTATATCCTTGGTGCCACTTTAAAAACTGTGTCAAAGCACCCAGCAAATGTCAGACGCGAGAATCTTATCTTGCAGCACCACAGATAACGAGAGGACAATCGATCCAGCAACGCTCTTTTCCTTGTGGTCTATTTGAAATTGCACACTCACACGCACATGCGGTTGTGCGTGTATAACACGGCTTAACCCTGTGATGGTAACGCGTTCACATAGCGTGCTGTTAATCCGGGTTTAATCCCCCCAATGATGCCCATGAAAAATACGATTATTGATTAATTACTCAGTGTAGTTCGGGAGTTGGTTCTCTGGATATTAAGAGGTCCTGGTTCCTTGGGGAAAATATAGGGTTATATTGCTCTACGGTGGTGTAATGGTAACGCATTCGTTTATAGTGTTATTAACCAGGGTTCGACTTCCAATAGTATTATGTAGAACATTCGTGGTCCGGGGTTCGGTTCTCTTGACAGCGAACTCTTGGAAAAACTATATGTCCTGACACAGCGTCACCTTTTCTGTCCTTGTGCCGTAAAAAAAAATACTAACTTTCGGCTTAACACAGTTCGAGAGTAGCAGTAAACTCAACTTTGAGTTAAACTCACTTTGAGAATAGCAGTAAGCAGTTTGAAAATAGCAGTAAACAGTTTGAAAATAGCAGTAAACAGTTTGAAAATAGCAGAATGACGAAGTCTTTATTTTCTTCAAAGAAGAACTCACTTACATTTATGTGAACCCCTACTATTGATGCGCTACCAGTAAGTTCACAACTAGCCGCGACCGTAATCAGGATTTAATTGGGGGGGGGCTCAAAAATTTTTACCGCATGTATCGATACAATCACAGCATGCAAGGCCGTAGCCAAGTCCCATTAAAAATTTAGTTTTGAGAGGGGGCAACGGTCCCCAAGATTCCCCCCCCCCTTCTGGATACGGGAATGTTGCGAGCCATTTGAATGCTTGTTAATTTAGGGATTATTCTTGCAGGACTTCATCATTATTAAAGGGAAAAAGGATTGCGTAATATACCATGAGCTGTTTGCATAATTTTAAAACAATATAAAGCCAAAATAACGGTATCAAAATACGCTTTGGACTCTGGCTCATCCTCTTCAAAGTTCAGTGAGGTTCAGGCTACATTACGCTGTTGCTCACACACAGTGAAGTAGAAAAGGGGGGACTTTCGAGCCCAAGTCCCCATTGGGGTGTCAAAACACATTTTCACCACATTTCATCATATAATATTCTTTATAGTCACTTTGTCCCCTCCTCTACTTTTTTAATTGCTACGCTGTTGAGCACACATCATCAAAATGTACTTAACAAAAATAGACAGTATCGAGTAGAAGTTTGAGTATCAAGGTGCAGTGGACACTTTTCCATAAATCGTCTCCAGCGTTTGTCCTGCATATCAGACATTATTCTCTAATTTAATAAAACCACTATATTTTAAAAATGACACATTCTATTTTGTAAAATAACAAATCATTATTGTGGAAATTTCTAGAACTAAATTTTTGTTGCACACACACACACACACACACACACACAGCCAAACTCTTGCGGATTTGCAGCAAAACCCAAGCTGGGAGCTATCATGTCAACCGTTGTGGTGTTAAAACAAAATCGTAAATTGTTGGTTTAGAATTAATTGGAATTAATAGAATAAATTATTAATTGCCCATTCTCCCGTTACTTACGGGACGTTTTCATAACTTCCAACCTCAATACTGTAGATAAATATTTCATGCACTGATCTTTTAATAGAAATATTAGGCTGTTAATAATTAGGTTATTAATATTACCAAAGGGGCTCGGAGAAGTCCCGTTCATAACGCAAGATTATGCCATTTTTTCCCTTCTGAAAGTAATTGTATTATTATTTTTTTATTATTTCATACTAAATGTCAATGGTATCTACTAATATTCTTATTAAAACGTCAGTGCATAAACTATTATTTTGTATTATATATTATAATATATAATATAATATTGTAATATAATATTAAATATTGAGGTCGGAAGTTATGAAAATGACAAGTGCGTAACGGGGGAATGGGCCAATTCTAGAATTGTGTTGTTAAAAAAAAAATCCTGAATTGTAGAGGTTTAATAAGATTTTATTTCATCGTATCCGATAAATTTTAATTTAATAAATTTCAGTACATATTAGTAGTGTCATCGCTGACGTTCGAACATTCAACTTTGCGTTCTATTAAGCTTTTTTTTTTATTCTTTCGTTCATCTTCGATTTTTTTTTTAATTAAGTCTCGTTTCTATTTATTTTCGTGCATATTTTGAAACAATTATTTCACGCAAATGAAGTATTGACCATCACATTGCGCTGTTAATAAAATTCGTTTAATGATGAAATTATGTATTATGAAGTTAATAATTATATATTATAATTACTTATTAAGAAGGGGAGAACATTATGTAAACGTTGTTTTAGACGTTTATTCAAAACAAATCAAGCTTACTATGGAAAAGCAATTCATTTACTTTTGAATTAGCTGATAAAATGCACTTTGCGGATAAATTTCAATTCTTGGTCAACAACGTATGTTTTTCGCATATTAAAGTGCATGTTAATATGCGTTGTTGCACTTTCTGAACATGAACTTCCTGAAATTGTTATAGGACACGTAGTCCAAGATAAATACAACTAATGAAAAAATTGATCACTAAGAAATTTTGGAAAATATTAGTTTTCTCTCGCATCGTTAGTCCATTAACCAATTAATCCATAATTTAATGACTTAGTTGACTAATTAATCCCTCAGTGACGCATAAATAATCAATCCACGGTAATTCAATTTAGACGATAGATTAATTATATATGAAAATTAATGATGTGATCTCGCTTCTGTTTCAATAAGCTGTAATGAGTTTCACAAAGACCATGCTTGTATCCAGGGGAATAAATGTCGTGCAAGTCGTTCAATCATGATCAATACATCGTTAAGACAAAAAATACTAACAAGGGAACCCCTTTCGCTGTTCACTGCACTTTGAGATAAGACCTATAGGAGATGATAGTGCTTGACTTCCTGATAACGAATATTTAATAATTTGTCTGCTAAAATATGACTTTTTTTTTTTATGAATATTTGAAGTCTAAAAATGACACTTTCACGCCAGGTTTGATATCTTTAATCGCCCTGTATGTGAGCAAAAACAGGTTTGAAGTCTGTAAAATTATGACGGATCATCGTATTTAACGGATAAACAAAAATTATGTCTCAACTAATCCAAACCGTGTAAAAAAATTAATATGAAAAATGAACTTTTAGAATAGATACTTGGCGAAATTGAGGACAATTTTGAAGGCTACTCCAGGTTTTCGTTCGAGGTAGTTATTTCGTATTATCGCAGCCCATGTCAAGTTTCTTTTACATTTCTTTTTCCAAAATATTATCTCATAAGGAAAAGAAACACATAACTATATAGAACCATGCATACATGAGTATGAATAAATGAAATGTATGCATGAATGAATGAATATATGAGATGCGTGAATATATGAGTATGTATGAATACATGAGTATCCATATATGAGATGTATGAATATATGAGTATTCATATATGAGTATCCATATATGAGTATCCATATATGAGATGTATGAATATATGAGTATCCATATATGAGATGTATGAATATATGAATATATGAGTATCCATATATGAGATGTATGAATATATGAGTATCCATATATGAGATGTATGAATATATGAATATATGAGTATCCATATATGAGATGTATGAATATATGAGTATCTATATATATATGAGATGTATGAATATATGAGTATCTATTCATATATGAGATGAATGACTATATGAGTATCCATATATGAGATGTATGAATAAATGACGTGTATGAATAATGAAAAGTTGCTATATTTACACAACCTGGATGTGGTCATTGCATATCACATGCTGTTGCAACCATGGAATTTAAAAAAATTGTGAACAAAACTTAATAGTAGGCTATTTGAAAATGCATTTATTGTAATTAGAAAAAATGTGAACAAAATTTCATGAAATGTATTTTATTTCATGAAGTTATGTAACCATAAATTGTGGATTAATTGTTGAATTATGCTCTTTATTTAAAAATGAGAAAAATTAAACTGTGTACATCTCAGGAAAGTCCTGAAAGTGATACAGTACAAAAAAAGAAAAGAGTGAAGCAAAGCAATTGATCACAGTGGGCACATTTTAAGAATGACAGATTTTTGCAATTATCTCGGCTACAATTGTTGTATTCAATTTCAAAAGAAATTTCCTCAACATTTTTGAATTTTCCGGGATCATGATCGCTATAACAGCACCTAAACCAAGCATATTGTAATATAGGGCGATATTTTTTAGACTGTAATTGATTGTGAACCAAAGAATGCATTTTTATTATCTCATTTCGATGTCGTATGTCAATATCCATTTCATCGATTGCTATTCTGTTGATTATTTTTTTGTACAAATTTTTTATTGTCGAAAGAAATAAACATCCAGCGGTTGTATGAGGGATGTTGCTTTGGGGGGTATTTGCAAGGATATACAATTTTCCGGAAAACCTTAATAAGTGTTTGGGTCTGTACTACCTGTCCATGAGTTTAGTAAAACACAGGAAGGAGGAGACATGATGGGTTTCATACAACATTCTACCCACTTTCTCATTTTGATTTTGTCCATTTTTTCCGACTTGGAGCATGTAATATATAAGTTTGAAGGTTGAAATAAATTCGTTTTGAAACGTTGTTAATCGTTGAACAGTCGGGCCAAATGTTTCCTCAGCTTCTCTTAAACAAAGTAACATTTTCCCTGTCAGTTCCCCATTCATTGGTATTATTGTCATTATTGTATATGAATGTGTTCTAGCAAAATCAGACCCTATTAAAGAAAATGTCTGTTTTTCACCTTTATGCGATAGCTGCCTTTAATTTGGAAGAAAATAATTAAAACCACTTTGATCAGAGTTAAAAATTTGTTGGGGGATAATATTAGCAGTAATATTTCTCGTTATCAAAATAAATTCTATGGCACTATCTTCTATATTACCCATATTCTGGGTGTATATTTGAGTGATATATTTTGTTACTTTCCGCGCAACTATTTTGTTTTGGCTCTTAAAATTATCTATAAAATTATCGGAACATTTAAAATCCTCAAATCCTAACTCTTGGGATTTCAGGATCGCCCATCTTTTCAAATCTATATCATGAACAGGTAAATAATTTTCCCTAGCTTTTGTAAATCTGGCTAACATTTCATTTTTTATTATTTTATACTTTTCTATATTTGTGCCCATATTTGATATATATTTTCTAAACCTCGAAATATAAGTAGGGTATTTTACTGTTGGATATCTCCTGTTTGTTTTCTGGAATTTATTTTTTTGACAACTGTCAAAATACTGAACAATTGTTTGCATATTTTCTAAACTGAATTCATTTGCCAATTGATCGCCCTTTACAGTACAGTTATAATATTCGTCACCGACTATACTAATATCACTTTCTTCGTCGATACGGAAATCACAATTGTCTTCAAAATCTAAACTGATATTTTCACTGACATTGTTATTAAAAATTATGTTTTCGATTTTCGACAATACTTCCCGACTTTCCTTAAGTTCTTGATCAGTTATTAACGACGGAAGCGTGTCGTATTTATTAACGACCAAATTCAAAACGGATTGAATTATGTTCACTATATTTTTCATTTTCTCACAATCGGAAACTCGTACAACTATATTGACGTTACACTTGCGGACGAGTTTATATAGCTAGTGGAATGCAAAACTTAAATGTTCCGTTGGCGCAGTATAGCTTAGATGCTCTTGCGACATTAAAAAAATCCAAACGATCAAATGTCCCGCCAACTCTTCAAAATTGTCGCCAAATTCGCCAAATATCTATGCTAAAAGTTCATTTTTCATATTAATTTTTTTATACTGTTTAAATTAGCTGAGACATAATTTTTTATTTTTATCCGTTAAATACGATGATCCTTCATAATCTTACCGACTTCAAACCTGTTTTTGCTCACATACAGTGCGATTAAAAAATATCAAACCTGGCGAAAAAAGTGACATTTTTGGACTTCAAATATTCATAAAAAATTGTGATATCATTTTAGCAGACAAATGATTACACATTCGTGATCAGGAAGTCAAGCACTATCATCTCCCATAGGTCTGATATCAAAGTGCAGTGAACAGCGAAAGGGGTTCCCTTGTAAGTGCTTCTTTTTTTTCTATTTATTTTTTTTAACCCTTTTGCTGCTTGGTTAGTTTGGCTGTCTTGGCTCCTTAAATGATAATAGATGTGGCAAGTCAGTCACTTTCGTGATCTGTTTCAATTGGTCTCTGTCAAAGAAGTGGCTCGTTTTAATACAATCACTGCTTCATTTTGAATGTGCAAGCAAATTTACAATATATATACAGTAGAACCTCCATATAACGAAATCGACGGTTCCATAAAAAAAAATTCGTTATATAGGAAATTCGCTATGTGGAAACGATGTATTCATGAACCAGGGCAGTGCAATATGATACCACAATTAAAATCCCGTTTTTCAGTAAACGACTGTTTCTCATAAATAACATTGAGCCATTTAAAAATAGATGTTTTTAAGTGTGAAATATACATGCGTATAAAAAAATGAATTGAACAACTCATACCTTAAAATGAAAATGTATTTAATGCTTCTTTCATACACATTCATGCTTTTGTAGAAAAATTTCTAATATCCTGCTGCACAACAAATGGTGGTGTTGATTCATCATAAAAGTGTTAGCACCCCTGTGGGAAATTTGCAAGGTCTGGATTTCTGGTAATCAACCGAGCAAAAAAGGGCAACAAGTACTACTTTTCAAACAATTAATAGCATAGCTACGGGGGAGCAAGGGGGCGGCAATTAGACTATTAAAAAACAAAATTGATTTTTGTTTTGTTACCTTATGGGGGGGGGCGGCAATGATAGTCACTCGCCCAAGCCGGCAAAATATCTAGCTACATCACTGAAAACAATACCATTTATTTTCAATGGTTCAGGCCCCACCGAAGGCAGAAATATTTATTTTCTTTCGAACGTTTCACCATCTAATCACGCCATACCATCGGCGTCGGTATCACTACGCCAATAAACGTTGATTGTTTGACATTGTTTAACAATACCATTTATTCATGGACAATTGAGGCCTGTTCTTAGCTTAGCAGCTTCTCACTCTATGGGAGAAACCAGACACGAGCATGTGTGCTTAAGAAAACTCTTTATTAGGAAGTTTAAAGTCCCTTAGACATGCCTTATTCTGTTTGTCACTTACTTTAAAATCGTATTGTGTTCCAACGGTATTAGGGAACCCGATGTCACTGACGTGACCACTCGATTTTCTGTTTTAGTCGTTAAAAAATTCGTTATATGAAAATTTACACTTTCGTGTATAATGACCATGGGGATTTACCAAAACTTCGCTATATAGAAAATTTCGTTATATGGAGGTTCTACTGTATTTACATATGTACAATATACATTTATACATACATATATGTATACAATATACACTTACATATATTTACATATAATCTAAATTTGCAAAATTTACAATATTTTAGCAATTCATACACAAATTTTATAGTTTATATACGTATTGTAGAGAAATGGGAGGAGTCAAGCCCCTTTATCTATGGACGCTTGTCTTTTTATGTAATGCCCTTTATCAAGTGATGTGTGTATACTTCGCTTTATAAAGGGAGTAGTAGTTTTTTCGAAACGTAGCCGAATCTTTTCTTATATGGTGGATCGGTAAGAGATTTTAGTTATGGTAAGCATAGGCATAATTTGGCGGGGGCAAAGGGGATATTTTTTTTAGAAAAGTGGCAAAATCGTACTTTTCCTCATACAGATTTGGGATTTTTTTTGACCCCCCTCCCCAGTAAACCCCCAAGTTACGCTGATGATGGTAAGCACTGGTGAGTATTTGCGTTCTTTTGTTATAATTTATTAACTTTGAATAGGGCTTATTAGCATTTTCTTCAACTTGCGCTATTATAGCATGTTCCTGCCCTTCTTCATCAAACTTCACCAGGGTCGCGGCTGGCGGACCTGGTGGCCGCCAGGGCCCCCGAATCTCAAGAGGCCCCGAGCTTGGAAGATTACCAGTTAAAAACTACCACAACACAAAAAGCGAAAGATGCAATACTTAATATTATTCACGTATTTTACGTATATAAGTACAGAAAGTTTTTTATTAAATTAAAGTTAATTAAAAATCATATTAGTTCAAACATGCTCTGGCGCACCTACCTTGGGGGCCCGCGCACCCCTTGGGCTAACAAAGTGGAAAATTATTACGCCAACAGACACTGAAATTCTTTTTTTGAAAGTAGTAAAATTGAAAGTAATGACGATCCCAGCAACGTTTCCCTGAACTCTGTGACATTGATGAGACTGCTGTTGAGGAAAGCAACAGCAGTGAGTTGGGGCAGTCTTCAAACGCTTTCTAGGAGGTAAAGGTAGACCAAAACAATTAAATTGGAAATTCTGACTGTAGATATTTCTAATTATGTCAAGAAATCTAACCTCACTGATGAAGATAGGATAACAGTGCTAAAAAATCTTTGGTAACCATATGCAAATTGCAATTTTCCCACGACCGTCACTAGTGCTGTATAAAGTCAAGGAAAATCTCACCACAGTCAGAAGTTCTGTCCATCTGAACTGAGTAAACATAACTTGCCTAAATGCAGAAGACAGTGCCTATAGCAAATTTTGTGTGTTCTCTTTTCACCCCATGAAGTCGGTTTAAGATCGACACAAGCCACACATCAACTTGTTTCAAAAGAATTTAATAATTGGAAGAAGACCTTGGAGAAGTTCAGATAACATTAGAACTTTTCTCTATCATAAGGATTCAGTTCACAAAGCCGATGAGTTTTTAAAGGTCGCAAAAGGAAAAAAGGCTTCCGTAGATCAAGTAGTGGACAGAGGGCAAGCAAAAGCAAGTTTTGCACAATAGGATTACTTTTAAATCTATTACTAAAACAGTGATCTTTTGTGGAAAACAAAAGCTGGCCATTGTAAAATTGTACAAAAAAATCCACCATTTTTAATCATTTAAGCATATTGCACTGTCAAATTAGTAGCAATTTAATAATGAACACAAAACACAACTGTAATTGATATAGTCCCTGGCCATTTTTTCCACAAAAAATCCTTGTATTACTGGGCCCTCACCTTGAGAAAAGTCTGGGTGCGCCATTGCAAAGATGAGTGCAGAACGATTAAATGCTACTGTTATAACTAGATCCCGTAATATATTCAATTACATATTTTAGCTGTTTTTAGTGTTTGTGCATATAAATGCACAAAAACGATGAATTTCCAGAATAAATGCATATTTTAAGGGTTTTAGTAATTTTAAGAATTTTATTATTCCCTCATCCGAAAAATTTCACCACAATACTAAAGTTGAACTTTCCTCTTACTTCTTATCTGAGTGGAAAGGCAATGGAATTTGTAAATGTACACATTCAATTATATCCTAGGGGACTAAAATGTTGTCGTAGCTGAATTATAGCCACCATCCTTGTTATGAAGACCAAAGCTGAGTTTTACTGTGCTTGGCTGGCAATTGATTGAAAGTCAAATTAAAACAAACACTTATTCTAAATTTCCACACCATTTTCCTTCAGTGATAGACATCGTTCTATCATCGATAAACTATTCGTAATAGACAACCCGCAAAAATGTATGTGCTGTTCAATACCTCTTGTAGCTCTGAAAAGGTTCCTTTTGGGCCATAAAAATGCTATTACATGATAGAAGATAAAGCTTAACTGTTTAGAACAGTGGTCCCCAACTAGTGGTCCGCGAGACGTGTCATTATTTAAAAAAAATTCATAAAAAATATTAAATATTAAAATTAAATATAAAAATGAAATTGATGGTATATTTGTAGTATTTTGCTCACCATTTCCCAATAGGCTATAGACTAGGGCGGCAAAATTTTGTGTATTGTGTGCATGAGTCTGATATAACAAAATCAATACCATATGATATAATCAGATGTTTTGCCGAGAAGAAAGCTAGACGTCATGCTTTCCATTTAAATACCAGTGTTCGATAGGCCCTTGTATTTTTGCCAAATTTAAAATATATTTCTATAAAATTGAATTTGATTTATCATATATCAAAAAGGAATAATACTTCAATATAAGTTAATATTGTTTAATGTTTGTGTTTCAATTTTTGTTTCTCAACATATTTATTGTCGATACAAAAGTCTTTGGCGTACATATATTGAATGTAGCAATTTTATGTCCCTACCACTGATTTGGGGGGAGGCGGACGGGTAGGGAGGGGCGCAAAATTGTAAATGCCCCCGTCCCAACTCTTGGAGAAAAGCTGGCTATATTCTTGCATGTAGGGACGTTCTGGTGAAATGTGGGGACTTTCCATCGTTGCCACTAGGGCTTTCACCCAAACAGCACTGCTTTGTTTGGATCCACTGTTGGCAACACTGCTTTATTTACTTCTGTCATCTACATCCCCCCCCCCAAAAAAAAACCTGACTCCCCTTTTTAATTAAGGTCCTCCAGTCAACTCGTACAGAGACGGATTTAGAGGTTATTCAAGGGGGTGCGATTAACGACTTGATTTTTAAAAATGATACCTCATTGAACCTTTACCTTGTATCTTTTCAATATTAAATTTTTATTGGGGGCTATCGCAGCTCACATCCCTGAACTAGTGGAAATTTTTCGAAGTAGTCGTCAGGTAAAATTGAGGGTAGAAAAGTGGTATTCGGCTTAAATCGAGTCGGGAACCACTGGTTTAGAACAACGAGAGACACGGTGTGATATATAGGAATTGAATTTGCGATGTGTAACACATATGATTTAATGTATATCGACTTTTTCTACTCGGTTAATAATAAATGTGTTTTAAAATACAGGATATAAGATTTCAAGAGTTAAAATATTTTTAAGTACATATTTATTCATTTTAAGTGCATATTTATTAATTTTAAGTGTATGTTTATTCATTTTAAGTGAATGTTTTGAAGCTCATTAGTGCATACGTTGCTGGTTTTTCAGTGTATATAATCCGGGCTCTAGTCATAACTGTAGTTTCAACGTGTATCATGGGCGCCCATATGAGTACTGATGGGGATGAAAAAAATTATTACTTTCTTCTCAAGGCTGTCAAAAATTTTAGTTAATGTACAAGATACTAAAATAATACTACAAAAATAATTGATACTCCTTGACAATTAGTAATGAGCTAAAAGTACCTTATTTTAAAATGTGCTTGGAAAAACTTTTGAAAGTATAATAATAACGGAAACTGCATAACAGAATCGGGCAAATTAAATTTTTGAACGGTTAGGGGGGGGGGGACTCAAGCCCCTCTCTGCCTCCATATGGACGCTCAAGCCATGTATAATTAAATATGCGAAATTAGAATTAAATGAAATAAAATTGTAATGGCGGAAATGCTGTTCTCAACAACGCCAGTTTTCTTATAAAAAAACGAGTAGAAGAACGATTTTGATTTAACCTCTAGGCACGCGCCTTAATTAAATTATTAAACTTAAATTATTAAACTTAATTTGTGTTTGTACAGACATACTTGAGAGCGAGAATGCTGAAGGTAATTAGACGTTATTGTTTAAATAATATTTTCGAGCAAAAATCGGGGCTTCTGGATAAATCTTCGAGAAGGAGAGGACGTTTATGTCCTGCTCCGACTGTATTAATTTTTCTAAAACTCCCGTCGAACTATTATTAATATCATCATTTTAAGGAAATAATCCTTATTATAAAATAAAGGAAAGAAAGTGTTTGCGTATTATGGGGTGCATAATCAATGGGATTATTGGTGAATTATTATTATTATTAATAATTATTATTGAAGTATTTATTAGTAAGTATTTATCTCGCTTGGATATATATACAAGGACGTAAAGAGTCCAATCGAATTGTAAGTATTGTTTATTCTCTGTAGAACTTATGAAAAATAATTATATAGATTAGAGATGGTACAAAAAAATTGATGTTTGAAGCCTAATATCATATCTCAAGTGATATTAAAAAGTTATAAATGATAAAGGAAGTTTGCAAGAACATTTGCAAAGAATATTAATATATGTCATTAAAAAGGAAGAAATAATAAGAACGTGAGAAACTTATAAATAAATAATCAGAAGTGTTGATAAATAAATAGTCAGAAGTGCTATTGAAGAATAGTTCTAAGTGTATAAAGAGAGAGTGGAACTTTTCATAATGTAGAGATTATTTCGAAAATATTTTTAACACTACCAATATCAAATGCAACAGGTGGAAGATCGCTTTCAGTTTTAAAACGCGATAAAAACTATTTAAGGAGTACGATAGGAGAAGACAGATTGAACAGCATGGTCGTACTATACCTAGAACAAAAAATTTTGGACGAAATAGATATTGCAAAAAGTAATTGATGACTTTGTCAAAGAAAAGAAAAATCAAGACACAAATTTATATACAAAACATTTTTTAAGCACTAAGGTAATTTACTATTAAATTTTTTGAATAAATATATGGTTCTTCTTGAAACGTTGAGTTTATTATTAGCTATATACTGCCGA
>QLNU02014802.1:122420332-122479131 GCA_006491805.2 Dysdera silvatica | reverse complement strand
AGATACATTTTGATGAATTAAAGATCAGTGAATGAGAAGGATAATTCATTCAGTTAAAAAAAATAGCATTTCCCATTCCCGTTCAATGAATGAGTGAACGGAAATGAAGATTTATTTACATTTTCATTTTCGTTCCGCGCATGGGAATAATCTCATTCCGCGAATGACAATGGGTCCCAAGAATACATAAAAAAGAACGGGAATGGATACTAAAAATTCTTTCAAAAGAACAAGAATAAATGCTATGAATGAGCAAAGGAACGAGAATTTAAAAATGCGTTCCAATGCACGAGAATTAAAAGATACATGTAAAAGAACGAGAATTAAAAGATACATGTAAAAGAACGAGAATTAAAAGATACATGTAAAAGAATGATAATTAAAAACTGTATGTAAGAGAACGAGAAGTAAAGAATGAGTGTAAAGAAACGAGAATTAAAGAATGCAATCAAAAAATCGAGACATATATAATACGTTTAAAAAAACAAAAATTAAAGAATGTATATAAAAGAAGTAAAGAATGCACGTAAAGGAACGAAAATTAAAGAATGCAATCAAAAGATCACGAAATATATAATGCATATAAAAAAAGAATATTAAAAAACGCATTTAAAAGAATGAAGAATACAGTGGCTAGCCTAGGAATTTGCTGTCCCTACACACAGGCTATATTTGCCGCCCCTTCCTTCTTTACAAAGAAGCTAAAAGGATGCAGTTATCGATTAAAAGGTTATAGATTGGAATAGAATAAATCCTTACTTACTTTTCAAGTCTACGCTTATGGTAGCTACTTATCTATAAGATGAAAAAAAAACAAAACAAAAAAAAAAACACTCGCTTATCGATTAATACAAAAAACGAACTTCGAAGAAATACTGAAGCTGCAATTAACTACACAGTAACATGGGCAGATTTACCATTTCGCCGCCCTTAGGCTATTTTTGCCGCCCCTTCCTACCCGTCCGTCCTCCTCCCCAATCAGTGGTTTGAACAAAAAATTGTTAGACGCAGTATACGACAAAAACTTCTTTACTGACGATAAACATGTTGAAAAACAAACTCATAAATTGAAACATAAATATTAAAAAATATTAACTTATATTGAAGCATTATTTCTTTTTGGTATATAATAAATCAAATTTAATTTTATTAAAATAAATTTTAATTTTCGCAAAAAGATACAAGCCTATCGAACATTGGTATTTAAATGGAAAGCTTGATGTCCAGCTTACTTCTCTGCGAAACAGCACTGTTTTGTTTGGCTTTACTGTTGGCAACACTGCTTTGTTTACTTCTATACATTTACATCTCCTTCCCCCCCCCCAAAAATAAATACCCCGGCTCCCTTTTTTATTAAGGTCCTGTAGTTAACACATACAGGGACTGATTTAGAGGTCATTCAAGGGGGGGGGGGCGATTAATGACTTGATTTTTGAAAATGATACCTCATTGGACCTTTACCTTGTATCTTTTCAATGTTAAATTTTCATTGGGAGCTATCGCCTCCATCCCTGAACTCGTGGAAATTCTTCGAAGTGGTCCGCAGGTAAAATTGATGTGGAAAAGTGGTTCGTGGCTTAAATCGAGTTGGGAACCACTGGTTTAGAACAACGAGAGACACATTGTGATATATATAGGTATGGAATTTGCGATGTATAAAACATGTGATTTAATGTATATCAAATTTTTCTACTTGGCGGGATATAAGATTTCAAGCGTTAAAAAAAATTTAAGTACATATTTATTCATTTCGAGTGCATGTTTATTCATTTCGAGTGCATGTTTATTCATTTCAAGCGCATGTTTATTCATTTCAAGCGCATGTTTATTCATTTCAAGCGCATGTTTATTCATTTCAAGCGCATGTTTATTCATTTTAAGTGGATATTTTGAAGTTCATTAGCGCATATTTTGCTGGTTTTTTATGCATATAATCTGGGCTCTAGTCATAACTTTAGTTTCACCGTGTATTATGTGCGTCCATATGAGTACTTCTGGGGGTGGGGGATTGAGAAAAATTATTACTTCTCAAGGCTGTCAAAAATTTTAGTGAATGTACAAGATACCAAAACGCTACAAAAATAATTGATACTGCTTGACAATTAGTAATGAGCTAAAAAGTACCTTATTTTAAAACACTACTGTAAAACTTTTGAAAGTAAATGCATAGCAGAATCGGGCAAATCAAATTTTTGAACGGCTAAGGGGGGACCCGAGCCCCTCTCTGCCCCCATATGGGCGCCCATGCCATGCCATGTATAATTAAGTAAATGAAATTAGAATTAAATGAAATAAAATCGTAATGGCGGAAATCCTGTTCTCAACAACGCCATTTTTCTTATAAAAAACTGAGGAAGAACAACTTTGATTTAACCTCTGGGCACGCACCTTAATACTTAATCTGTGTGTTTGTGTACACACTTGAGCGTGAGAATGCTGAAGGTAATTGGACGTTATTGTGTAAATAATATTTCCGCGCGAAAATCGGAGCTTCTGGATAAACCTTCGAAGGCGAGAGGACGTTTATTTCCTGCTCCGACTGCTTTAATTTTTCTAAAATTCCCCTTGAACTATCATCATCGTCATCGTTTTAAAGAAATAATTCTTGTTATAGAATAAAGGAAAGAAAATGTTTGTCTATTATGGGGTGAATGATCAATGGGATTATTGGTGAATTAATATGATTAATGATTATTATTGAAGTATTTATCAGTAAGAATATATCGCTTGGATATATATACCAGGACGTAAAGAGTCCAATCGAATTATAACTATTGTTTATTCTCTGTAGAACTTATGAAAAATAATTATATAGATTAGAGATGGTACAAAAAAATTGATGTTTGAAGCCTAATATCATATCTCAAGTGATATTAAAAAGTTATAAATGATAAAGGAAGTTTTCAAGAACATTTTCAAGGAATATTAATATATGTTATTAAAACATGAGAAATAATAAGAGTGTAAGAAGCTGATAAATAAATAATCAGAAACGTTGGTAAATAAATAGCCAGAAGTGCTATTGAATAATAGTTCGAAGTGTACAAAGAGAGTGGAACTTTTCCTAATGTAGATATTATTTCGAAAATATTTTTAACAATGCCAATATCAAATGCAACAGGTGAAAGATCGCTTTCAGTTTTAAAATGCGTTAAATGCTATTTAAGGAGTACGATAGGAGAAGACAGATTGAACAACATGGCCATATTATACCTAGAACAAAAAATTTTGGATGAAATAGGTACTACAAAAACAATTGATGAATCTGCTAAAGAGAAACCAAGACACAAATTTATATACAAAACATTTTTTAAGCACTGAGGTAACTTACTATTAAATATTTTGAATAAATATCTGATTTTTCTTGAAACGTTGAGTTTATTATTAGTTACATATTGCCGGTTTAAGGAACTCACTAAAAATTTACTACTGAAATATTTCCGAAAAAAATCCTCAGTTCCTTACACAATTTTTTTTGTTTTGTTTTAGGGCTTGGGTCTCAAAGCCTCGAAATTTTTACGGCCAGGGGCCCCCCAATAGGTTTAATCCGCCTCCTCTGAGGGTCGTCCTGCCTTTTCGCGATGCGTGGAACTCAACTATGCGTCAAATCATTCTTCATAGCCATAGCTCATGGCATTGGAAGGTAGAAGCGGTGTTACGTCACTTCGCCATACTTCTCATGGAAATGCAGTACCGCTATTACGGACAAATTTTCCAAATCATCTTTCTGCACACAAACGACGACGCTGTTATAGCATATCTCAATCATTACATTGTCAAGACCTATAAAAGAGGGTCTTGTGGTGGTGCAGTGGTAACGCATTCTCCTAGCGTTCGGTTATCCCTAGTTCTCCTAGCTGTGCCAAAAATAAAAAACTCGCCAACTGCTCGCCGCAGTCCAGTGGTTGGTTCCCGGGCCTTAAGAGTTTCGGATTCCCACGAAAACTGTAAGTCCTGGCGCGACATGACCCTTGTCGTTCTCACGTCCTAAAACTTCCAAACCTTTTTGAGTGTGTTACAGCCGTGCAAACGGTCTTTCTTTTTGGCTATTCATTTATAAATAACCTACTTGGCCACTTCCTCAATGTTAATTATTGGCCGCAGATTTAAGCGCTAACTTGCACACCCACTAACTATCTGGGAAAAGGGTGGAGAAATCTGAACTCGACCTGGAAAGTACGTATTTTAGCATTTTGTGCACGCGTATTTGAATAAGATTATTAATATTCGCTTGTTAATAGTAGATGCATTAGATTTCCCCCAGGTGATTATGCTTAAAAAGCAAGGATGCCTACAGTGTCTTTAAAATTACGCCTTGTTAATTTGCATTATTGACAGGAGCTTGTCTGAAATGATGGAACTTTTCAAGAACCACATAATTACGACCACGACCTTAGCAGTTACGTTATATCCTGGGTCACAACCCGTGTGACCGATGAAGATTTTGAATAATCACAAACAAGAAATCTTGAGAAGCAACTGGCTGAATGCATTTTTAATGAAGCACAATGCCTTCATATTTTTATTTTGTTACCACTAACTCAGTGAGTGGTTCCCAACCTTTTTCAAGCCGCGACCCACTTTTATAGTAACCAAGTAATCCGCGACCCTCTCTTCTTCGAAGATCTGCCATGCCCCCTCCGTCCGCCTCAGCCATATTTACATAATAAAAGCATTTTTAACAAGTAAAGAAAACACATTAAATACAAAATTATATTAATTATACATATGTTACATTATGTATATTATATTATGTATATTATATTAATTATATATTAAGTTAACAACGATTAGTAGAATATTGCAATGTGTGTAGCCATGTTGAAATATAAGCGTTGGAAACATTTGGTATGAAATTCCTTATAAAAATAATTGCAACTAAAAATAGTTGAGCCACCCCCAGCAGCTTGTTTGCGACCCCCAATGTAACAACTGATATAACGAGAAATAACTCTATTTATATCTCAAACTTTTAACCTACGAACTGTGACAGTTTTCTCAAAGGAGGTCTCTCAACAATTGCAGTTGATAGAAATATGTTATTTACACCAAATTTGATATATCAGTTCTTCTAAAAAATATGTCAATAGCTCTTTCTATCGGAGAGAAATTCTTTAATAGAAAATGTTCACCCCTCTGGAAAGAGAGTTAGGCAACAATAAGCTACAGCACTTTCTATTCATTTATTTCAAATCAATATAATAAAACATCGAAATATTCCTGTCTTAATTCAATATACATTTAATCCCACTAGTGTTCATAATACGCAACCTTGCAACAGATATTTATAGGTTAAATAAGGACTATTATAATTATTATAGCTTCCCTTTAATCACAACGTACTTTAATAAGGACCTTTATCCACTTAAGTTTGAGAAAAGAATTGTAAGGAAGTTAAAGAAAGAATAGGAAAGAAAGACTAAACGTTCTTCCGTTTGGAATTTAAATGGAACTGTCATAAAAAAAAATTCATGGTGAAAATATATCTCGATGCTCATGGTATTATTTTTCGTAAAATGGTATATTCTGGTAACAAAATACTACATTTGTACAAAGCATCGTTTACTTCACCGCTAAATTCAAATCAAAAGTTTTCTTAAGGTACTCTCATCCATGGGCGGATTTACCATTTTGCCGCCCCTTCCTACCCGTCCGTCCATTAATCAGTGGTAGGAACATAAAAATTGCTACATTCAATATACGCCCAAAACTTTTGTATTGACAATAAATATGTTGAAAAACAAACTCATAAATTGAAACATAAACATTAAACAATATTAACTTATATTGAAGTATTATCTCTTCTTGGTATATAATAAATCAAATTCAATTTTATTGAAATAAATTTTAATTTTAGCAAAAAATAAAAGCCCATCGAACACTTATATTTAAATGGAAAGCATGACGTCTAGCTTTCTTCTCGGCAAAACATCTGATTATATCATATGGTATTGATTTTGTTATATCAGACTTCATACACAAAATTTTGTCGCCCTAGTCTATAGCCTAGTATAGCCTATTGAGAAATACGGCACTGCTCTCATCTTCACGATCTGCAAGTCAACATAAAACGTTCTCTCAGGATGTGTTAAAAAATCGCAGAGTCATTTTATTTTGTTGACCTAATTCTTTTCAGAGCGCGTGGCACAACTACTTATTCACACTGCATTAAACGAAACATACGCTTTACAGGATCCCCAAGTGCATTAAGACATCTTTGTGCAAGATGGATTATATACAGTTGAATTCTATTCTGATGGCACTAAAGGGAGCACCGAACTTTTGACGCCATAACTGAAAATTATGTACAAGTGTGTAAGCATTGAGTGACTTCAAAATTTAGACATAACAGCAAAGATGTCGCCACAAATGGAGTCGTTATAATTGAATTTGTCTGTGCGTTTCCAAAATTTTTAGAATTTTAAGGTTATTATCGACTTCTACCTAATTTATTGTGTATTTGTTCTATACAGACATTTCAAGGGGGATTGAGTAGGCAATACACTATTCCATATATTATAACATACAGTTACATATATTATAACAAATGATAAAATGGGAATCCAACATGGCCGTTTTCGACTACAATGTAATCAACTAATACTCCGTCCATTACTTTAATACCTCCATGCTGGCAACAATATTTTAGATTTTTTAATTTGGCAACGTCGTTATCGTGTTTCTAGGAAATTCAGTTTGCAGAAACGTATCATCAAAAATTACCATTTTTTCTGTGGAAGATTACCCAGATAGCATTCATGCTTTCATTAATACGATTGTGTTAAATACTACCCTACGTTTATCAAAACTCTGTGATATAAAAATTCAATGGTTTAATAATCATAAATGACCGTTATGTGTGTGAGATGTAAAAGTGGTGGTTGAGTGTTAGAATGAGGGTTTAGGAATGTGAGACGCGATTTGGAAATTTAAATTTATTTATTTTATTTGTATGTATCTAGGCTAGGCAGGTGGGGGAACTAGTTGTCTCCTGCTTGTATGTCGCCTTTTAAGCCATTGAGTGAGGCCTTTTAAATATATCCAAATTTTGCAGAATATTTTAATTTTTATTAATGTCTTTTTAATATCTTTATTATGAGCTTAAAATATTTCAAATACAAAAGAGTAAAAAAAGATTCATCAAAATTATCCTCCCTGATTGACTGAAACGTTCACAAATAAATAAAAATAAACAAATTAAAATATGCTGCTTTTTTAGATTGTCACTAACTTAAGATGTGGCCGTCTTAGATTACGCTTTAACTTAATGCGGCCTTCCAACCTAAAAAGTTCCCCATACTTGATTTAGGTAAAAAGACCTCAGTAGACTTAATTTTACCAAAAATAAAGCAATTTGTGCTGACGAATGTTGAAATGATAATATTTGAGGTTAATCCTCGAGCATGGAAATTTTTTTTATTGTAATCATTTTATTAAATTGATATAATTTTCATGACCTGAGTTTACTAATTCAATTATTAATTTTATTGATTGAGCCGTTTTCTTTGAAAGTGGTGCAAGTCCATTTTTGACAAAAAAGTTAATGATAACAATGAATGCAATCTGCTATGAGCTTTTTATCTATAAACAGTTCCCCAAAAAAAATCCTTCAAAATTTTCATCATTTTGTCAATATAAATTTGCGTAGTTAATGAAATTACAAATATAATGACTTTGAAAGTGGTGTTAAGTCCACTTTTCGCAAAGACATAATATTTAATTCAAAAATTATACTACATAATTTCTCTACTTCATTTTTATATGTGTGGCAACACTGTTAATGACATAAAAATTTTCGTTCGTTCACTTCATAAACTTGCTCATAACGATAAAAATTAAAAATGGCACATATTAATATAAAGTTGTAATTAAAGTAATTCAAATGGCATTACCTGAAGAAATATTGAAATAAAGCTTTTTTATTTCGTTTGACATATTTAATAAAAATTTCACAAACAATTGATTTGATTCAATTGAAATTCCATATTTAATATTTCATAAATATGTGGTTTTCACATTTTGTTGACTTTGAAAGTGGTGTAAGTCCATTTAAGGTCATCAAAAGTATAAATTTAAGTATAAATAAACTTAAATCAAATTAATAATTAAAAAACATAAAATTTTCATTTTAACATATTACAATATTTTTCAAACCAATCAAATATAATCCCTTAAATATCTACATATAATATTAAATGGACTTACACCATTTTCAAAGAAAACGGCTCAATTATAAATTTTTATGATTTGCGTGCACATGACCAGGTATTTAAAGAAATCTATATTGATGACTGATAATTTGATGTTTGTAATATTTGTATATGAAATTGTTGCCATTTCAATTTTTCAAATGCTCTTCGCAGTTCTTTCATTAAATTTCATATTTACTAAAATATGCAAATTTTCCCCATTTTACTGATCCACTTCTACAGTGAATTTATATTTTACGAAACGGTCTCTTCCTTACTATGCAAATAAATCATAAACGTCTTCATAATTATGTGCAATTTAATTATATTACTATAATTAATATACATAACTAAGTATTTATTATTGGTAATTAAGTACAGTAGTATAGGTATTCACATAATTTTCAGCTGTCATGATTCGATGACATAGTTAGGGGCGGACGGGACCGCCGGCCGGTTCTCCCTCATGGGCGATAGGACTCGCGCCCTCCGAAAATCCAAGGTATGCGCCTTTTGAGAGGACCTAGTCCGCCCTGGACATGGTAACTATCAAACCTCAGCATTAGACATAGGACTTCCAGTATTAGGCATTCATATCGCACGTGCATCTCTGGTGCCACATGATACACCACCTCTGGTGGTTTGTCCCGCTGATCTGGCGCTCTGCCTAGGATTACAGCTCTGTCTTCGGGCAGCCACCCTTCCCAAAACCCATAATGTCTAACTACGACGAAGATGTGTTAGGCATACTTGAGGTGGTACTTGTTTTGTGAGACCTTATCTCCATCATTAGTTGCAAAAACACAGGCACAACTAGAGGGAGGGCTGATCTCCCGGAAAAGTGAAAATTACAAATTGATGCTGTATTCTCAGTATGAGGGGGACAGCATCTCCCCTAGACTTCGAGGATAGTCATGTTAGTATGCGAAATTTTAAATTTTCAGAATAAAAATAGCATTGTTTTAAATCACCGCTTTTATTAAATGAGGTAGAAACTTTAAAACATCAACGTTTCAAAAATATATAAATGCATAAAAAATAGGCTGAATTTTCTGCTAGACTCTTATGTTGTTTCTTTTGAATTTCAGTGGTGCACACCTCAAGAGATGCTGGAGGAGCATTCCACACACGCCGTGTTCATGGCACCTCCTCAAGTGTATGAACTGTCCCGTCTCATCCATTTTCAATCCTTCCAGTCTCTCCAGTCTTTTGCCGTTCAAAGAGCAAATAAAGGTGTGGAGCGGTGGCTTCCTGTTATCATTACGTGTAAAGATGGCGCTATTTCTCTTTTACCGGGTAAGCGTTTATCACTTCAGCTTTGGATCTCCAAATCACTTGAGAGCCAAATGTTTAGCTTGTAATCTTAAATTGCATATCTTCTAGAAAGATTTTCAGAAGATCGCAGTGAAAAGAATTTCTAGATAAAATTTAGTCGGAAATAATGGTGTATGCCATCTTGACTATATGTATCTTAAAAGTTGTGGAAAAGAAAGATACTTTTCTATAAAAGTGTAATTTCTGCATCTTGCTTATATTAATTAACTTTATTTACAAAAAGTTCTAGGGAAACGGGTGGAACACAAGCTGTTCTCAGGTGTTCATGCGTGCTAAATTTTTGAAAGTTTCCCTTGAAAAATTAATTTGTACTTCCAAGAATGGATGTTTAGGTTATTCGAAAAATATAAATATAATAGTATAAAAATATGAGTAGCATAATAGTATAAAAACGTGGGTAGCATAATAGTATAAAATAGTGTGAATAGTATAAAATAGTATAAAATTTAACTTTACAAATAATCAGTATGGACAGACGACTATTAGAAAGATTACTAATATTTGAGTATTTGGCGTTGCATAACTCTTCCCTTATCCTTGCGCCATTAAAATTCAACTAATATTTGCGTATTGTTTTCTAAACTACTTCTATGAAAATGTGCTGTATTTCAATTACTGAAAAGTTAATCTGCCCCGCTTAAACTTTCCTTTGAAGCAACTCTTACATCATTATTAAAATTGAATCTGGCAACACCACTTCCGATTTTTAAATTTATCAATGCCGTTATGGATTTTAAATCCGGGAACCATATAGGTAGGTAGAGAGCTACCATCAGGTGGAATCTGTATTTTGTTGAAGCCGCTTTCTCCTGCTCGGCACAAACATTGTATCTACCGTACTCTCAAACTAGCTCATTAAATTTGGATGATTTTTAACAAGCATGTTTTGTATTTAATTGTAATTATTTAGCTTAATAAACATACAGAAATTTAAAAAAATATATTTTTCGAAATATTATACCACTAAAATGGACTGTGCCAGATGAATAGTAGCAGGTAAAATATGTTAAGAGTGAGTTGAACTCTTTTTAAAGGTTACGAAAAATTTGGTTCATTAAATTGGAGCTTTATTTAAAAAATCAGGAAGACTATTTTTCTCTTGAACATTCTAAAATAAGTTTCATGAATATATCTTACATGGAACCAGAGTTAATGAATTTTTAAGTTTATAGTTCCATATAACGAATGCCAAAAAGGAATCCAATATGGCCTCTTTCGACTTCAGTGGTAATCAACTAATACTCCGTCCACTCCCTTCCTACCTCCATACTGGCAAGAATTTCTAATTTGGCAACGTCGTTACCGTGTTTCTAGGAAACGAAATTCGCAGAAACGTATCAGATAAGAATTTTCATCCCATTTTCTTAAGCACATGCCCTGTCATAACGGACGTTCATCGTCATAACGGTTATTAGTGCAGTTAACCGGGCAGTAACGTACAGTTGGCATATACATTATCAGATTCCGATATAGAGAATTCTTTAATTTAACGAGCGGTACCTTTATTCTAGGCATGAAACGAGGAAGAAAGGTTGAAGAAACGTCTGGATTGCATGCTCTGTGACGTCATTGACCTTCATCTACGTTCCGGGTGGGCGCGCACTACTGCTTTAGTTTGGAATAATCAGTGCTTGCTCAATATTACTTACAACCCTCGCTTCTTCATTTATACAACCAGTTTAACTATATATAAGTATGTACCCTTATCGTAATGGTTCATTTGACTGACAGCCTCCGAATTTATCTCTAATGGCTCACGCTAAAAAAAAATAATATACAGCGATTTAAAACACCTTTTCAGCGGCTGTCTGTCTACCCTCTCGTTACCTGCTAAGTGTTAAAATAGAAATGCAAATTTCTAAAGGGTTTAACACATCTCCGTTATAACAACAAGTCGTTTTGTTCGACAATAGTTCCTGGAAATTGTAGGGTGTTTTCAAAAAGCATTTCAACGTCAATAAATAATTACCGCTTTAACGGTGGCAAAAATGTTAGTAAACATGGTTTCGCGCGAATGCTTAAGTTTTCCGCTGCATAATTTTACACGTTTCATCCAAGTTCCGCGTCTATTTTTGTTCCTGTTAAAATGTCCAAACGACGTCTAAGTACTTTTTATATTTAATATATTGGCAACATCCCGTTAGGTATTGAGTACTTCCGGCATCCTTTAAAAATGGCGGACAAATGTTTTAAATTGGTGACATGGTTTTAAGTTTTATCCGTGTTGGTGTATTTCCATATCCTGTAAACAAATACCTTGTAGTTCCTGCATATTTCCTGTAAACAATTGGCGATGCCCCAATTCGTCCTCTACCATCTTGTCCTGTATGCAAAATAGGGCCATCTCATCCCCAATCATTCTTATCGGGGCATACCGATAACTTCTCAACAAGAAAGAAATGACGTCTACAAGATGGTTAGTGAGAAACTATTTTCCCAGTAGTTTCCTAAATATTACAAAGTTGATTCCTAGCCATGCTCCAGCAATACGTAAAATATTTCCAAGTCGTGAAATCAAGGGCTGCGACAATCATTTTAACCAAACATTGTGACACAAAGTTTTTTAATATTTGGGACGTATAAAAATAAAGAATTATTGAATATGTCAAACAACATATGCGGATGTTTGCTTCCCTAGTGCTTATTCCTCCAAGCTCTGTTGATGATAGATTTCTAATTATAATGGAGCCTTTCCCAACAAGTGATGTCATTCAAAGAATTGATGATTACATGGTTGATTTCAATATCGGTATAAATAATAGTGTTTTCATTCTCACAAAACACGAACTTTCTCAGTGTGACTCTTCAATCCAACTTAAAATGAGTCATTCATTTTTAAATGTGTTTCTTACAAATCTCCCTTCAAATTTTTTCTGAACTCCCGCACCATTTCAGCCCAAAAACCCCACCGCCATCTCTTTTGCTTCATGAGGGATATAACGATTCAGTTCGTTAGTGCCCTGTATGCCATGGTAAGCTAGGCTAGAACCTAACATGGGATATTCACATTAACAATATCTGTATTAAAATTAGGCGAACTATTCGAATGATTCGAAACGTCAGCTACTGCTTACCCGCTTCAATTTCTTTTCAACTTTACTACTCTGATTTGTCTTCCTTTTATTGTTGCCTTCTAATCTGAAGAAACATTTCCACGTCTAATGTCGTTAGACTTACCGTCAGGCCTGTAGCCAAGATGAAGGGGCAATGGGCATAGGGCTCACGAGTATAAAATAATCAGGGTCGTGGACAGGATTCACGGGCTCCTGGGCAGTTTTACAGATCAGTCCCCCCACTACCAGTCCCTCCCCACCCACAACGATTTTGCAAGAACTAAAAGCTAACGAATTGTCAAATTCATGATTACTTTTTAACATCCTCTCTTTTTACATACACACATAGTGTTTCAAAATTTTTGATTGAAATTTTTAAAATGTTCATTATAAAATATTCATTTCTACATGTGACACACTTTATTGATATAAAAGTGTTGATATATAAAGGCAGTCAGACCATGGCGAAGTCAATTTAAACAGAAATGCAATAAAATTGTGTTTTAAACCATTAATCATTTGAAAACAATGTTTTTATATACATTTTTAGGCGTAGTAATATTAACGCCGATATTATGGCGTGGTTAGATTGTGAAACGTTCGTAAACATCGTTGACGTAATTTAATCTGCTTAGTGTTCGACTTGTATAAATAAACAAACATTATTCATTTCTCAGCTCATTTTTTTTAATTAACTTACAAAAAATTGTCGAATTTTTATTTGGAAACTTGAATTTTTAGACGAAGTATATATGTAAAAAATCATCTATTGGTCAAAAAATTAAATATAAGTATAGAAATTATCATTACCCTTTTAATCAAAAAACCACGCAAAAGAGCTCTGCCTGTAGCACGTACAGAAAAAACTGGTAAATGGTTAATATGTGAACTATTTATCGGATAATGGGTGCAGCCTCCTCCTCCTTCTTTAAAATTTTAGACGCTTTGTAAGGAAACGTGTAAAATAGTAAGCGGTGCAAAGGAGAAAACCGAAAAAAAGTAAACAGCTTTTATGAATTATTAGCAAGATATTTAATGGATTTTTATTTGACGTTACAGTGGGACCCTTCTCGTCCTTTTTGCAGCAAAGTAGTTTATGATGTCTTCAAAGTTCAATTGTCTGGCAAGTTCACACTCTATCGGCAAACTACCGAATCCATTCATTCTTGATTGTTCTATTGTAGTTCAAAGAGAGAACTTTTTATGATGTTCATTTTGCAGAATGATTTCTTTGTTTCTGACACCGTTACTGAAAGAGTACAAAATGATCGTAGAGCAACAAAAACATTCGGGAACTATCCAACTTCAGTTACTGCGGTCTGTTCAATAGCTGTAATGGCTTTAACTGTGTTTTTTCTAAATTAGCATAATGGATGGATATCACAAATCTTGGTAAAAAAAACAACACACAATGGGCACAGTTTTTAGACGACTTTAGATGGTTTGCTAAAACCTGTACCCATTGTGGTTTTTACTAAGATGTGTGATATATTCAGCATAGTGAGTCGCCTTACTTCCATAATCAAAGGACTTCAAATATTGCACTTTCCAATAATGCCCATATTTATGTGTTCATGATATATTTTACACAAAATTCCACATGTTTCATGGCGATGACGTTTTTTTCCAGTTCGGAATAGCTCCATAAACATTTTCATTCATTTTTTTGCTCCATCAAATCGCCCAGTTAGTCTTAGAAGAATGAAATCAATAATTACTTAAAAGCAATATACTTTTTTTGGACACGATTACATCGGTTGGAAATTTTGAAGAATTTCCATTTATTATTTCTTGTTGGAAAATTGTTCCTCCTTTCAACCTCCTCTTAGGAAGTTTCGATCATTGGGAAGATTGGCCACCCTGGCATCAGCTACAAGTTTAGTTTCTTCTACCAAAAGAATATCCTACTGTTTCCGCAGTTTCTTCAGCTCTTCGATCAACCTTGAAATATTTTCTCAACTTCAACATCAAGTGTTGTACCTGAAGCCTGGAAGATTTTTATTTCGAATGTAGAATACTTTTAATACTTTCAACCATATGGTTACCATGAAAATGCATGCACACCCTAAAAGATACTTACTTATTCCCATCAGCTCTGTTTTACATTCTGATGTCAAATTTAAGTTTTTGCACTTATTTATTTCTACCTTCAAGAGACGTAGTTGCTTGACAAATGGTTCGATGTTGTCAACACGAGCTGACCACCTAGTATCCGACAGTCTGTGTGAGAAACCAATTGTTGTTGTCGGTATTTTCCAACGTTGTGAGCTCTTGGAGGAAAGATTATAATTTTTTTTTAATCACTCTAAAATAAAAGTAATGATAACTGGGCAACTCTCTGCAGTATACACACCACACAAACTGAGACTATGAGCAACTCAATTTGGATACAAAGCAATAGGATAATTTTTTTATGATTGCTTGTACGCCTATGTAAATGCCAGCCATGATGGCTTCATTACCATACCCTTGTCCTCTGCAGTTTGTTAGAGGAATGTTGTGCCTCCCCATTTCTTCAATAATTCAATCGCCAATGTCTTTGTCAATCTTTTTATTTCTTTCAACGAAGCTTAAAAATCGTTCAGAACTTTTGTATGAAGTGCCACAATCCAGGATATACATTAAAATGCATGTCAGTTGGTCTAAATGAGAAGATGCATTTGGAGTACCGCCAACTAGTAAGGAGAAATATTTAAATTTTTTTCTGAGGGAGAAAATTTTAGAATCTTGGAATGATTTTTTTAGATGTATTTAAGGATAATTTAAGAAAAAGGAGAAACGAAAAATTTCGACCCGGGCCCCTTACAATCCCGGGTCTCTGGACATTTTCCCCTTTATCCCTCCTCTGTCCACGGGCTTGAAAATAATTCCCAGAAGCGGTAGAAAATTTAGCCGTTACATCACAATAAATTCAAATAAATTTTACGTTCCTCTGATGTCTTTTTTTTTTAGTTTATTGCAACTACAAATACTGCAATATTAGCATATATCAAGATTTGTATTTTAAATTTTATGGGAGGAAGATCAGGCGGGAGAGGAGGAAATTCGTCCACGTTCGCTTTTTATGCCCAAACCTAGTGGCCCTATTGGAAAATTCATAATTGTGTGCCTATGAGGAAAACGTTAAGGTTTATTTAAATTTATTGAACCAGTACATCTACAACTGGAATTTCAATGCAGCTGCAGTCGTTTTGACGTGCCATAAAATCTTTTTATAAAGTCATCCATGTCTGACGTTAGCAAATTTCACGTTCGAATGAAAGTTAAATAAGGATTGGCTTTCCTCTGTTGAGGCATTAAACTTCAGTAGGGTTGTAAGCAGGGGCGCCGAAAGCCGACGCGAGCCCTCCAGGCTCACTTGGATAAGCCGCCATGACCCCTGGCCTTTGGGGCATAGATTTTCTGTGTGGGCCGAGCCCCCAGCATAAGTCCTGGCAGCGCGGGCCCCTGTGGACTTCATCATCCACCCCTCGGCTGTACTTCTGCTGCCTCCTCACGTCGGTTTTGGCTGTGGGTACACTGATGGTCGTGAGAAAGCATTCCTCGCACGATACTTCGTGTCATTTCGCGCCTGCGTACAGGGAACAAATACAGTCGAACCTCGTTAAGACGAACACCAAAGGGAACAGAAAATCTGTTCATATTAACAGTAATTCGTCTTATCCGGAAAGGGTAGTATTCTATATAATCTGACGGAACTTCAGAAAACGGTTCGTATTAAAAGTAATTCGTCCTAAGCGTGTTCGTCTTAACGAGGTTCGACTGTGTTAGGGAAGGCTTTTTTGATAAATCAAATAAATTTCCACGTATGTTTTAACTTCGACTCAAACAGAAGGGTGCCTTAGGGAGCGTCAGATATTATGTAAGCAATATTTTGGCCATTTTAACCCACCCCGTAAGCAAAAATTAATATTGGCTAACATTGGAAAATGAGATCAATTGCCACTCCCTTTCCCCAAGGTGCTTACGTAATACTTGAACTCTTCCTAAGTGCTATCGTTAAAAACTAATGTGATTTCATCAAAAAGGTCCACCCATATTTTCCTTTACTTTGTACGTTTTTCCTGATTGCTCTATATTTTGCGGTAATCCATCCGCTTGAAATGGGCTTATAGGTTTTAAGAGACGGGAGTCTAAATATAAAATAATACACGTGAATGCTGCACAAAAATGTGAGAGGGGGAGAGAGCAAGAGTATTAATTATATGAAAAAATAAATACCTTACATTAAAACAGTCTCTACATTTATGTACTTGAATATACTATTTTCGTGTATAATAAAACGCACGTTGTTGAAATGATTGTAAAAGAAGTGTGAATACAATGAAGTGGAAAAGCAGCATATTCGGCTAGCAAATTGCGTATGCATACCACATTTGCCTTTTAGCAGAGACGGATCCAGAGATGGATTTGGGGGGGGGATGTAAAATACAATAGGGCCCATTTATAACGAGCCCGCATTTAACGAGTTTTCGGATATGGAGAGGAAAATACAGAGTTTGTTTGGTATAATGATTAAGAGCAAGGCAATTAACCGCTTTAAGCGAACAAGTCTTCTTGAAACCGCGAATTTAATGAGAAATTTGAAAAAAATAAAATAGGAAATCCAATTTTTTGTAAGAATTCCGTCGCTATATGCGGTTGGTCGTTAAAATCATATTTGAACTTTATAAGGCATATTTGAACCACTTTTCAAAAACTCACATACTGGGCTTAAAGCCTACAAAACTGCCTTGACCCCCTTTATATATATATATATATATCTTGAACTCTTGAAGGAAGTCACGACCCAAGTTGGACTAGGATCAACAAATTCTTACCGAGAGATGGGGGGGAGGGGGAGCTCTGCCTGTATCCTTCCATTTCAGCTGAACTTTGACCTTATAACGATGCCAAATTACCTTCATATGTAAATCAGTCTTCTTAAGAATTACATTTATTCAGCTGCTTATGAAACGGCTATTTATGATGGAGAAGGAAGCCTTTGGAATATAATAGTTATCAATCAGTGGCAGAATTGAGAAAATTGACGCCCTTAGGCACAGGCTGTATTGTTGTCCCCATTCGCCCTTGCAAAGAAAAGAAATCCTTTTGAATAAATAATACATTTCGGTTAATCCTAAAATTCGTTAATTCGAACAGGTCGCTGTCCCAGTTGGATCGGATTAGTAAGATTCCACTATATTTGTTTATATCATGAAATTTTGAAGTTATATTATAGTAGACTAGTGTGCATCATGACATATATCACATGCATCATACGAGTGCAAAAAATAAACAAATTATTAAATAAAAAGATTAAAAAATGAAAATGAATGGTGAAAATCGGTTATAACACCCATCACGGGACCGTGTAAATTCGCTCGTTATAAATGATATTTTTAAAAATCATAATATAGTAATATACTTTAGGGTTTTATAAGTTGTTTTGATGGCAAAAAATACAAAACTTACTGATTTTTTAAAATTAAATAAAAAGAAAATTATATTAAATATGTAATAGGAACTATATTTCTTTTTCTATTATTCGTTATATGAAATAAAAAAAAACACTTTAAACTTAGATACTTATTATTAGATATTTAACACCCATATTTTTCTTATTTTAAAATCGACTCATATGTTAAAACTTTTAAATAACAGGGCACAATTTCCGCTTGCTTTCATGCTATTTATCCATAACGATTATCGCCAAAATGTGGTAATCTCAAAGAAGGGACTGAGTAACGAAACAACCCTAAATCTGGATTTAAAATGGCGGCGCGCGTGCGCAGAAACGGGTGTCCCTCTTTGTCGCCACTCTGGTAAAATTAAGGCACTCTATGCATGGCAGATGCTAAGCGCCGCAAACGGTAGAGAACATGTGGGGCCAAGTCCCATACCTAGAGCGCACAGACATCCATCCCTATACAGAGGCCTGGCCAATGTTCCATACATTCGTAAGCAGATTCAAGCCCCTTCGAAAGGGACTCCGCAGTACGTACATTAACCAAGGCCTATTCTATGCCAAGTAACGAAGCGGATAATAATTAAGATCTAATGAAAAAAAAACTTATTAGGTTATTGTTATTTTTCAAAAAACATGAACTTGCCTCCTTATACAATCCGTGTACGTTATTATGAACATTGCCGGCACACCATCGTGCACATTATTAATGGTTCTTACTCTGGCGACCCCACTAATAGGGCTTTGTTTTCTATGAAATGAGATTAGGAAGGTCAACCGCAGTTAGTCACTGACCATTAATAGAGTGCGCGCTTGTATTCATGCTCAAACGCGCTAGTACTATTAGTCGTAAGCTGAGAATAATGGCTACCTCCAAAATGACACCTCAACATTTCAAAACATTGACAAACTCTCACGGAAGCTATGAATTTCTTTGGACGTCGAGCTAATTAATTCAAATTAATAAATAATAAAGGCGCGCGGATGATTTTACCGGGAAGCAAAGGTAGTTAATAACTTCCATACTTTTTCAAACATTTGGACAAAAAGGCATCTACAAAACGAGTCAACAATGTTACACTTTCAAGACTATTCCTTTTTGCCTCGGGGGAAAACGGAACGGGCTATGCATAGTCAAATAGGCAAAACTACGATAATGAATAAGATATACTGTAACAAGAGTTGTGATGGGAGGAGGAATAGCATCCTATTCTTTCTTTCCCTTCTGCTTGCTTCGTCATTGAATAAAGGCATGTTAAATTTTTGCAGTATATTAAATCGGACTTTTATATTACATGTCAAACTTGTATACACGCTAGACTAATCTCAGGAAACAGAATATTAACTTGTATCAGCATAGTGTACAAGTAATGTAAATTAAAATCATTTTTATAGTTATGCTTTTACTTCTGTGTTTGTATCATTGTCTGATTGGATAATTATGCCATTAATTACTGGCTGATGACGCCAGCTTAATCTCAACACAATGTTTTTGTAAGGTATCGGCAATATGCGACAATTACGACATGCCAACATAATAATAATGAATAACCACTTACTATGAAATGGTTTTAGTCTTGATTGGTTTAAAATCAAACTACCTTCAGAGGCTGTTTTAGGACGTCGACATCAGTTCTCGTTATCTAGATTTCACATTTCCTGCTGTGGTCAAAGGCTTCGTTATCTTGGTACCAGACTTGGTACCATCCTCAAATCCTGTGGAGAAAATGAACTTCCGCTGCAGCTCTTTGCTTTGATACGATGACTCATTACTGGAGCCCAAAAGTTCAGGCAAATGCCATAAATGCCTCTTCCCCCCCCCCTAAAATGCCCTTTTTGGACCTTTTCTACTATAAAGCCGTATTTCGGCAACGTTTTGTATTTTTATATGCTTGTTAGAATGTATATGCAGCAAACTCCTCTTAAAAGACACCATCAGATACGGTTAATCCGTTTCTATGGTTAGATAGAAACTCCCTTCGGAATAAAAACCAACAACCAATTCTCACAAGGTGAGGAAACGTACGAGTATATCATCTGTCTCATATTTTCGTTTAAATTCTGAGAAAATTGTGGAAATTGTCAACGGTTTTTTTGGATGAAGAAACAGCAGATATAAAAGAAAGCAAACGTCCTTTGCATTGTATATACGTATTATAATGCATGTAAAATTGCAATTTATCTTATATTATTGGTGGGGGGATCCCAGGCCCAAAACACGTTTCTTAAACTTTTTTGGTCATGGAGCCCTTTTAAATCTAAAACTATATGACGGATCCCCAAATTCTATCACGAAAACCTTAAAAATTGAGCAATTCATTATGTATACGAGGGGATATTAAACTATTACTTAAGCATCTTAGGAGGGATGCGAGTTTAAACTTTACTTATTTTTATTTTTGGGGCAACAGACCGTCTCGCGGACAATAGGCGGTCCGCGAGGCGGGTCTTCGTTTAAAAAATATTCATAAAATTAATAAATATTAAAATTAATAAAAAAATGAAAGGCATGTTATAATTTTAGTATTTTGTCCCCATTTCAGTAGATTATAGACTAGGGCAGCAAATTTTATGTGTTGAATCTGATATAACAAAATTAATGAAATATGATATATTCGGATGTTTGCCTAGAAGAAAGCTAAACGCCATGCTTTCCATTTAAATACCAGTGTTCTATAGGCTTTTACTTTTTACTAAAATTAAAATTTATTTCAATAAAATTGAATTTGATTTATTATACTATACCAAAAATAAATAATACTTCAATATAAGTTAATATTGTTTAATGTTTATGTTTCAATTTATGAGTTTGTTTTTCGGCATATTTATTATCGACACAAAAGTTTTTGGCGTGCATATATTGAATGTAGCAATTTTATGTCCCTACCGCTGATTGGGGGTGGAGTCGGATGTGTAGGAAGGGGTGCAAAATGGTAAATGCCCCTGCCCCAACTTTGGAGAAAAGCTGGCTACGCTCTTGCACGTAGGGACGTTATGCAGACTTTCCATTGTTGCCACTAGAGCTTTCACCTAAACAGCACTGCTTTGTTTGGCTTCACTGTTGCCAACACTGCTTTGTTTACTTCTATACATCTACATCTCCCCCCCCCTTCAAAAAAAAACTCTGGCTCCCTTTTTTATTAAGGTCCTGCAGTCAACTCGTGCAGGGACGGATTTAGAGGTCATTCAAGGGTGGCGATTAATGACTTGATTTTTGAAAATGATACCTCATTGGACCTTTACCTTGTATCTTTTCAATGTTACATTTTCATTGGGGGGCTGTTGCCCCCTCGTCCCTGAACTCGTGGAAATTTTTCAAAGTGGTCCGCGGGTAAAATTGAAGTGGAAAAGTGGTCCGCGGCTTAAATCGAGTTGGGAACCACTTATTTAGAACAACGAGAGACACATTGTGATATACAGTCATAGAATTTGCGATGTATAAAACATATGATTTAATGTATATCGAATTTTTCTACTTGGCGGTTAATAATAAATGTGTTTTAAAGTATGGGATATAAGATTTCAAGCATTAAAAAAATTTTAAGTACATATTTATTCATTTTAAGTGCATGTTTACTCATTTTAAGTGGATATTTTGAGGCTCAGTGCATATTTTGCTGGTTTCTTAGTGCATATAATCCGGGCTCTAGTTATAACTGTAGTTTCACCATGTATCATGACCATCATACATATATCATCATATCATATACCATATGAGTACTACTGAGGGTGGGTGCTGAGAAAAATTACTATCTTCTTCTCAAGGCTGTCAAACATTTTAGTGAATGTACAAGATACTAAAATGCTACAAAAATAATTGATACTGCTTGGCAATTAGTAATGAGCTAAAAAGTACCTTACTTTAAAATGCGCTTGTAAAACTTTTGAAAGCAAATGCATAGCAGAATTAGGCAAATAAAATTTTTGAACGGCTAGGGTGGGGCTCGAGCCCCCTCTGCCCTCATATGGGTGCCCATGCCATGTATAATCAAAATTAGAATTAAAGGAAATAAAATTTCAATGGCGGAAACCCTGTTCTCAACAACGCCATTTTTCTTATAAAGAGAGCTGAGAAGAACGACTTTGATTTAACCTCTAGGAACACACCTTAATACTTAACGGGTGTGCGTACATACAGACACACACTTGAGCGCGAGAATGCTGAAGTAATTGGACGTTATTGGATCATTGTTTAAATAATATTTCCGTGCTATAATCGGAGATTCTGGAAAATCTTTAAGGATGTTTATGTCCTGCTCCAACTGTATTAATTTTTCTAAAATCCCTTTGAACTATTATTAATATCATCATTTTAAAGAAATAATTCTTATTATAAAATAAATAAAACATAAATAAAAAACTAATAAATAAAAAAAAGGAAAGAAAATGTTTGTTTATTATGGGGTGAATAATCAATGGGATTATTGGTGAATTAATATGATTAATGATTACTATTGAAGTACTTATGAGTACCAACTTCAAATAGTACAGGTATATGCACCAACATCAAGCCATACCGACGAAGAGGTTGAAGAATTTTATGAAGAAATCAAAGAGTTACACACCAAAGGGAAACAACATATCAAGCTCATCATGGGGGATTTCAATGCAAGAATTGGACAACAGGAACAAGGAGAGACATCGGTTGGTAAATACGGATATGGGGAAAGGAATGAACGTGGCGATCAACTCATCGAATTTGCAGAAGCTGAAAACCTTAGCATCATGAATTCATTTTTTAAGAAGAAACCGCAAAGAAAATGGACATGGAAACACCCAAATGGGGGAACTAGTGAAATTGACTATATCCTGGCAAACAAGAAATCAATTATTGAAGATTGCAGTGTACTGAACAGATTTAATACTGGAAGTGATCATCGAATGGTGAGATGTAAAGTGCACTTAAATACTAAATTAGAACGACAGAAGCTCATTAGGAAACAAGTAAGTAAGAGGGTGGATTTAAAGAAATTAAAAGAAAATACCGAGGCATTCAAGTTGGAATTAAAAAATCGCTTTTCTGCACTGGAAGGACTTATTGATGAAAGTGATATCTCAGAAGCAAATGAAAACATTGTTAAGACAATAGTTGAAACTGCTGGGGAAATTGGTGGTGTAACCTGTAAAAAGCACAATAGCAAATTATCTGAGAAGACGAAACAGCTCATGAAAAGGCGAAGAGATATGAAGGTGGACAATCGAAATACCAGTTCCAGGATTGAGTACATAGAACTTTGTAAAACTCTGCGCAAAAGCATGAAAGAAGACATAAGAAAATTCAATTGTGAGCTAGTAAGGAAGGCCATTGAAAATAACAAGAGCCTTAGGGTTGTTAAAGGAAGTTTATCTGTTGGGAAGAAACACATCATTGCATTAAAAGGAGAGGATGGCACCGTAACAAGAAATAGGGAAGAAATACTTAGAAGAGTTGAAGAATTCTACAAAAAACTATATGAAAGTAACAGTGGATTAAACGAAGACACTGAAATAGTCGAAGGAACAGCTCCTAAAATCTTAAAAGAAGAAGTTTCATTTGCAATAAAAAGTATGAAGAAAGGAAGAGCCCCTGGCGATGATGGTATTACATTAGATATCCTAAAAGAAGCTGGAGAATATGTAGAAGACATACTTGCAAAATTCTTTACCAAATGTCTTAACAGCGGTAACATACCAAACCAATGGGATTCTGCAACAGTAATTCTTTTGCATAAAAAAGGTGATAAAGAGGATTTGAAAAATTACCGACCAATTAGCTTGTTACCTGCTATTTATAAAATCTTCACAAAAGTGCTAACACATCGCCTGCAGAAAAAATTAGATGCAGCTCAACCAAGAGAACAAGCTGGATTTCGAAGTGGATTCAGTACAGTGGACCATATTCAAGTATTAAGAGAATTAATTGAAAGAACACATGAATATGAACTTCCATTGTGTGTTGCATTTATTGACTATGAGAAGGCCTTTGACTCTATTAAAACATCAGCAGTCATCAACTCTTTAAGATCAACAGACATTGAGGATGTGTACATTGACATGGTGAAACGTGTGTATAAAAATGCAAGTGCAAAATTTCGGTTACATAAAGATACCAAAACTATCAAACTTGGCAAAGGGGTGAGGCAGGGAGATACCATTTCTCCAAAACTTTTTACTTCAGCTTTACAGATGATTTTTCAGCTGATAAATTGGAATAACAAGGGAATAAAAATAAATGGTGAATATTTAAATCATTTGCGGTTTGCTGATGACATTGTTATTTTTTCAACGAACCCATCAGAACTCCAAGACATGGTACAGGAGCTCTCAACTAGAAGTAAAGAAGTTGGACTCAAGATGAACCTACAAAAAACTAAGATCATGTTCAATAATTTTGTAGAGGAAACAAAAATACAAGTTGACAACATTGAGCTAGAAATTGCTGATTCATATATTTACCTTGGCCAGCTGATTTCAATGGATGGCAACATTATGAAAGAACTCAACAGACGTATTAAACTTGGCTGGAGTGCATTTGGAAGAAACAGTTTTATCCTGAAGGGGAAATTGCCTTTGTGTCTAAAAAGAAAGGTCTTCAACCAGTGTGTATTGCCAGTCCTCTCTTATGGATCAGAGACATGGAGTCTAACAGTTGGAGCAATACGAAAGTTACAGACAACGCAAAGGAGCATGGAGAGGTGCATGCTTGGAATAACTAGGAGAGATCGAAAAAGAAACACTTGGGTGAGAGAGCAAACTAGAGTAGAGGACATCATTGTTAAAGTAAAAGGGCTGAAATGGCGATGGGCTGGGCATATTGCAAGAAGAACTGATCAACGATGGACAACAGAAATTCTGAACTGGATTCCAAGAGACCACCGAAGACCTAGAAAACGTCCTCAAACTAGATGGGTGGATGAAATAAGAAAACAGGTTGGGGTGACGTGGAAGCGAATTGCTCAGGATAGACTTGTGTGGAAAGCATTTGGAGAGACCTTCATCCAGCAGTGGATAGATAATGGTTGAATATGATGATGATGACTTATGAGTAAGTATTTATCGCTTGGATATATATACCAGGACGTAAGAGTCCAATCGAATTGTAAGTACTGTTTATTCTCTGCAGAACTTATGAAAAATAATAATTATATAGATGAATGATGGTAAAAAATTTATGTTTGGAAGCCCGATATAATATCTCAAGTGATATTAAAAAGTTATAAATGATAAAGGAAGTTTGCAAGAACATTTATAAAGAATATTAATATACGTTATAAAAAGAGGGGAAATAATAAGAATATAAGAAACTAATAAATAATCAGAAGTGTTGATAAATAAATAGTCAGAAGTGCTATTGAATAACAGTTCGAAATGTATAAAGGGAGTGGAACTTTTCTTAATGTAGAGATTATTTCGAAAATATATTTAACGCTACCAACATCAGATGCAACAGGTGGAAGATCGCTTTCAGTTTTAAAACGCGATAAAAACTATTTAAGGAGTACGATAGGAGAAGACAGATTGAACAACATGGCCATATTAAACCTAGAACAAAGAATTTTGAAAGAAATATATACAGCAAAAATAATTGCTGAATCTGCGAAAGAAAAATCAAGACACAAATTTATATACAAAACATTTTTAAGCCCTAAGGTAATTTACTATTACATTTTTCGAATAAATATCTGATTTTTTTGAAACGTTGAGCTTATTTATTAGCTACATATTGCCGGTTTAAGCAACCCACTAAAAATCATAAAAATCTTTATGAAAAAGTCCCCAGTTCCTTACATATTTTTGTTTTGTTTTTTGTTTTGGGGCTGGGGTCTTAGGGCCTCGAAATTTTTACCGGCAGCCCCCCCCCCAAATAGGTTTAATCTTGCGAAATTTGTGTGAAATTAGCCAAGTAGTTTCCCTACATAGTTGTCTAAACACCTCCTGTTTAATTTGGATCACCCGGTATATATCATGATCATATGCATGTATGAATTGTGACTCCTTTTATTCGATATGGAGATGGTTTATTTTGGATTAGCGCTACCCCACCTATATACCGACAATGTGCTCAGTCTTTGTGGATAGTCTGTCTACAGACAATGTAGCCACAGTCTGTCAACAGACGATGTGGACACAGTCTGTTTACATTGCTGTGGTTGACAGATTACTGTCTGTCTACCAAAAAGTGCTGGTAGACAAACTGTAGATTTTACACCAACATAGCAAGTTCTTGTGGCATAACCAGGTCATCTAGGAACATTATACTTATATCTATACAATATTGAAAGGAATAATTCCAAATCAATTTTTTTTTTTATTTTTCAGGTGATGAAATGTATCCGAGAAAACCAGATATTTATGGAAAAAGTCCAGGTCCAGATTATGCAATAAATGTGGATGAAATGAGGAAGCGTCATACGGGTTTACATCGCATGGAAGTAAGAGGCCCCATATGCACAGCCTTTTGCACAGTATCTCCACCATGTGGTCATCTACAACCACTTACCTACCAGCCAGACCGTCCTCTAGCGGAATCCTATTTATGATAACGCTCGTGATATCGATTATTTATATCGAACTACCATTGCCAGAATCACAAAAGGATTTTAAGCGAAATCCTGAGGGCACGTTTCTTCTTCGTCCATCTATGGATGCAAGACTAGAAACCTCAACAAAACCGGATTATATCTTCGCAATAATAAGACTTTGAAGCAACCATGTAGGACTCTTACAATTATATATTTGTCTTGTGTTTCTTGTAATCTAATAAAGCTGAAATTGTTTTATAGGCTATATATATATATCCAAGTTCAGAGTGAATATCAAATAATTTTATACAGAGTTTCGCAACAAAAAACTACTTTCGAACAATTGTTTGCCTATGTAAGATGCGTAAATAGTTCCTATCCCACTTTCATAATTAAACCAATTAGTTTTTATACATTTCCCTTTCAGCTGCTCCACAATTCTTATTTCTTTATCTCTGTTATATCTCTATCAATACTTATTTCTTTATCTCTGTTATATCTCTATCAATTCTTATTTATCTCTATTTATATCTCTATCAATTCTTATTTCTTTATCTCTGTTATGTCTCTATCAATTCTTATTTCTTTATCTCTATTTGTATCTCTATCAATTCTTACATTTCTTTATCTCTGTTGTATCTCTATCAATTCTTATTTTCCTTTATCTCTGTTATATCTCTATCAATTCTTATTTCTTTATCTCTGTTATATCTCTATCAATTCTTATTTCTTTATCTCTGTTATATCTCTATCAATTCTTATTTCTTTATCTCTGTTATCTCTATCAATTCTTATTTCTTTATCTCTGTTATCTCTATCAATTCTTATTTCTTTATCTGTTATATCTCTATCAATTCTTATTTCTTTATCTCTGTTATATCTCTATCAATACTTATTTCTTTATCTCTGTTATATCTCTATCAATTCTTATTTTATAGTTTATTTGCTACAAATAATCAAAATCAGAAAATGTGCACACCTTGTTTAGCGCGGAATGATCTTTAATGTCCTTGCGCCATATAAATTCAGCCAATCAACCTGGAGGACGCATATGAAGATCACATATCTCAAATATCTATTTCTCAATAAATCACTAGCAGAGAAAGATTTTGTGCGCCTGAAACATCATGTTGTGATCGTATCCCACCGGACACACGGAATTTCTCTTCTCTGCGAATGATTTATCTAGTAATACTGTAATCACCGCTCTAATAGATGGAAATTATACAGGGTGGCCATAAAATAACTTATAGTATTCTAGACGTTCTAGAGCGATGATGAAAAGAGGTATCAGTACGGAATTTGAAGGCTAGCTTAATTAGATCATGGGGGGAAGCGATTTCAATTTGTTTCAAATTTCGCCACCAGGGGGGGGGGGAAGTGGCGCTTTAGGTTTTCAAACCATGTTCCTTATGCAAAATAAAACCTTTCTGCACAATTTGGAATGTTTACACTGGCTGGAAGCAGCTGTTATGGCCTCGGAAGCGTCACTTTTCCCCCTGGTGCTGAAATTTGGAACTAAATTAAAATCTCTTCTCCATGGTCTAATTAAGCTACTCTCCAAATCCATTGACAATATTTTTTGCTCTCATCGCGCTAGAGCAGGTTATTTTATGGCCACCCTGAACTACGCGTGCAATATCCGATCTCTTCTCTATATTATACTGTTTTATATTCTGTTCAGTTAAAAGTACTGCTATACTTCAAAAATTATTGCTTACGAGTTCCACACCCACGTTTGAGCTGAAACTAGAGATTATGTTAGGTATAGAAGAAAAAGTGAGAGATCTCGGCCTGGAGTCGAACTAGATGAAAAATTACGTATCTCGAGGGCTTCAATTACAAGATGCCGACGCGTTATGTCAACAAGAAAAAGGAAACAATTACCTTATAAGGTGTGTATATATATAATATTTTATTCCTTTATATCTAATCTTATATATTTTACGAGATATACATTCTGATGACTCGATTAGCAAAAACGTAGTCTTTCGTAATAATTAGGGGAGGGAGGGGCTCACAAACAGATAATGATATGCATTACAATATATGCAAAATAGCGATTTGTTTTAAATTATTGGGAGAAATGGGCTCGAGACGAAAAAAAAAATCTGAGCTCCGCATAATTGAAGATTCAGATGACTGAGGTCTGAATATCGAGTTTCTACTGTAACTTTCTTCCCTGGCAATTGAAACCATATGGAAGCAAAAAGTGTAGTACTTGAAACACAGTCGAAGAATTGTCAATTATCGCGGAAAGCAGGGTGTCTATTAAAAATAAGAAACCCATTTCCTTGACTATTTTTGTACATTCCTTGACTTTACAAAAGTTTCTCGACCTTCTTTTTCACGATTAATAAATAAAATGGCTATATAAAAAAATAGTTGAAAATTCCTGACTATTGTCAAAGCATAAAGTCTGGAAATTACTAAAAGTTGTCAAGTGTCGACAAAAACAGCTGAATATAATTGAATTAGTAAAAAATCGTATAAAAATCACAATTCAATGTACGCGTTTAAAAAGTCTAGCGTAACCATGACCTACAACATCAATTTAGTGACACTTTCCTTGACTTTCATGACCTGGAAGACACCCTGCGGAAAGTTCTGTTTCGTCACTAAACATGGTAGTATTTCTCAACCTGTATTAGGCCTCGGACCGGCAAATTCTTTTTTATAAGACGAGGACCCCACCATAAAAAATTTACTCGTAAATACTTTTCCATTCTGTAAAGTTTATACAGTAAACTACCTTAAGAATAGTTAATTATGGCACAATCACAAAGAATATCAGTATATTATTAATGTACATTATATATTAAAATATATCTGAGGTCACAGGGAATAACTGGTTAAGTACAAAATCGCAATTTTTCAAGACAGTACTTTTTTGCCTTTAAACTTTTTCTGTATATACAGTTTTTGAAAAAAATAAATTTTGTTGACATCAAGGTCACTCAAATAACGTTCTAAATTTAACGGTTTGAAGAATAATTTGCTGAAACCCTGCCAGGGTGTCTACTAAGTCATGGAAGTCAGGGAAGGGTCAAGAAATGAGAAAAGGGTCACGGAAGTCAAGAAAAGGTAATTAAATCGATGTTATAGGTCATACTTAGGCCCATTTTTTCAATTTTATGCTTGCTTTGAATTGTAATTTTCATACAATATTTTAAGGATTTGTTACTGGTTCATTTATTTTCAGCTATTTTTTATGTAGCTATTTATTTTACCAGTCATAAAAAAAAAGTTGCAAAACTTTTTTAAGGCTAAGAAATGTATAAAAATAGTCAAGAAAAGGTCAAGGAACTGGGTTTCTTATTTTTAGTAGACACCCTGCCCTATGCACTGAAATGACAGGGCACTTATTTTTGCCATTTTTGGACTTGACCACTTATTCCCTGTGAGCACAGACATATACTTTGCTGATACACCACCTTGCTGACTGGTCATTAGCATTTGCAACATATGTTATTTTGTTCAGTTTTAAGAACAGAGGATATATCGTACGTTAGTGTAATAGGCACTTTCTGCATTAATGTTATTTAGGCATTCTGGGTCTCAGTTTTTCGACGCATTCACGAATACTATTCTCATCAAAATATTTCCATTATAAAACGTTTATTTACGAAAAATGTTTAGAAAACTAAAGTGACAAATTCAGGATAATTTCTCATGGCCTGGCAGTCAAAAACACTAAAACATGGTCCAGAATTCGATTCCAATAATATGACTTTTTTTTTCACTAAAGAATTGTTCTCTCGTGGTAAATGAAACCATCTGCAATAGACAGAAGACATCAGAATGCGAAATAACTGAAAAACTGAGGAATTATAACTAGAAGGGAGATCTTTACCAATATGTAGGGCCTTGAATTCGGTTTCAAAAATGGGATCATCTTTCCATTTTGGAGAAAAATAATGCCCATAAAACCGAAAACAAAAAGTGTAACAACTGAAATACAATTTATGATTTATCAATTATTGCCGAAAGAAATTTTCATATTGTTTGTGGTTTTATAGCTCCAAGATGCTGCGCACAGGACCTACTGTTTTTCGAGGAATCCGAATCTCTTAAGGCCTAGGGAACCAAACCCCGGACTACAGCAAGCAGTGTGATGTTTTCGCATTAGATACGGTCCCAGGTTAGATCCCAGGAATAGGAACAATTCCACTGTTTTTTCGTTAAAAAATGTTGGTTTGTCCTAGTATATGAAATGGTCCGTAGTAAAAAGGTAATAGAACTTGAAATAAGTGTGAAAAAAAAAGTTGTAGAATTATAGCCTAGGGATGAGTTTCCACAATATATGGGGTTCAAAGTTTTAAAGTGTTTGTTTTATTTTCATTTAAAAAACGTTTTTGCCTTGACGAAGGCCACCCCATGACATTTAAAGAAACAGCAAAATGTGCTAATAATTTAAAATTAATAATAGATCGTTGTAGTGTATACTTATAGAAAAAAAAGAGTATTGTCGCAAAACATAATCCTGAATTTGTTCACATGGATGCTAATACAGTAAAACCTCCTTACAACGATAATTTTTCTCGGTCCGTATAATAGTGTTGTAGAGAGGTTTTACTGTATAATGAACCCTCCCTATAACAATAACTCTGTCTACAACGATAATATTTCTCGGTCCGTATAATATTGTTGTAGAGAGGTTTTTATTTTTCATTGAAGAATTTACTTGGGCTCTAGTAAATAAAACCGTCTGCAATAAAGAGACACCAAAACGCTGAAAAGAAAAGATGTGGTATTATTGAAGAAAAAATTGAATTCCCCTCCACTATACTATAATTACATGTATGCACAAAACACGAATGAGAAAAAACTTACAGAAACGCTTTATTTTGCTATATATGGTACTGTTACAGAAACATGATCAGTTAATAAAGTACACAGCTTTAGTGAATCAACAGAAAACTATGTACCCTGACAAAAATAAGAATTTTTTTAAAAGCTCGATTAAAAAAAAATGGCGTCAAAATTTAAAATATAACATAAATATTTGAATATTTGTTGATTAATAATTATTAGCATTAACCATGCAAAAATCAGCTAAAATATATGTATAAGCTCTTTTAAATGAAATACGACGTAAGCTCTCTGAAGATAATTTTTAACTACTACTCCCACGCTTTTAGCTTAGAATTTTATTTCGAAATATATTTTGGTATTCAATATAAAAAATAATAAATATCTTATCCATTATATATTCAGAGAGATTTATATTAAGTCCCTTCAATAAGCTTTTAACACCGTTTAAACATAGCATTCTTTTTCTTGAAAGCTTGGGGTTTCTATCTTTCCACTGAGCACTTTTGACAAAGATCAAAGGCAGGATCGAAATTCATCTTAAAACGATCGACTGTAATCATAAAAAGAAGAGTGAAGCCTAAGAAATGAACTACGAAATCCACTAGAGATTTTAAGTCAATTGCTTAATTAAATATACCAAATAGCTTTAGTAAAACCCAAAATAAACTATAAATTAGACTAGGGGAAAAGGTATTTCCAATTCTAATGTCATATTCAATGAATTTTAGAAATGTGTATAATAATTTCATATGATTCAATATTGAATAATTATTTGAAGCCTTAAACACAGTTTTTGGATTACTAAAAAACTGAATAAGCAGCTAAAAAATAGTAAAATTCTACATAAAAAGAATTGCTTGACTAATCACTCAAATAAACTAAATACCCTTAGTAAAACTCAAAATAAGCTATAAATTAGACTAGGGTAAAAAGGTATCACGATATACACAGAAAATTTCGAATTCTAACGCAAGGTTCAATGAATGTTAGAAGCGTGTATAATAATTTTATATGATTCAATACTGAATAATTAAAGTCTTAAACCCAATTTCTATATTAATAAAAACGGGATGAGCAACAAGCAGTTAAAAACCTAGTAAAATTCTACATTTAAAAGAAGAAAAAAAAATCTGTGTCACGAACTACAAAAAATAAATAGTTTAAAAACAATATATATAACAACTAACTCTGATTTGGCAACATGGAACTAAGAAAACGTAAAACCTATCACACAGTGAGGTTTTCACAGTTCGGTCCCCGATCGTCTATTTTGTGCAAAAATAGTGCTAAAACATGATCAGCCTTTCATTTTATTTACACGCTCTTCTAAATTTCTTAATTCTTTTGATATCTCCTCCGGTAAATCCAGATTCACCTGCTCTGCAAGGTACTTGCGAATGTCCTTGCACTCCTGTAACCAAAAGTCCTTTGGGCAATCGAACAGTGCTTTTGAATCCACAGGTGTATTAAGATCTTTCAAATTCAAGGTGCCCTCTTTTGGAATGTAGCCTATTGCAGTTTTCTATATGAGAGGAGGGGAAAAGCAAATTAAAATACAAAAACTACACTGAAACACAACATACTAAAACAGGAATTCTCAACCATAAGGAATTCCCCATGAAGGGAATTTTATGGCTTTTTTTTTTTTAAAAAAAAAGGCAGACAAAACTTATCACCAAGTGTATCGTAATATTGGCAGGGAGAAATGGCAGTTTTACAAAGCATTAAAGGTTTTTACATTTTTTACGTGGACCCACAGTTTGAATAACCTTTTATTCACAGCATTTTATTAAACTTTCAGAAAATTTTCCTCACGATACTTTAGAAAACAGCGAGCTATTTGTACCGAGATTTTGTGGCACATACTTTGGAATGTTTCCCCCTTTCTGCTTTCGTTATCTGCACATGTGGAGGCTTGCAGGTTAATTCAGTAGTAAATTTACCTATGCAACATATTTAATAATTCTATTCCGCGAAAAAACGCTACATGGTGCTAGTTTCTTGAACTACAAAAAAAAACCTCAACGATTTAACCCTAAAAAGCGATCGTAACGTTAATTAACGAGTGATGATTTCTTTCGATGCGCGATTTCGTGTTTGATACGCCGCCTAGAGGAAAAATTGCGAACTTTATAAATGTACTGTAATTAACGACTGTTGGTCATTTTTTAGTATTTTTCCATCAAAATAGAGGAATTTTGCCCTGATACACCACCTATTGGCAGGACACGAAGCAGGGCCACAGTAGGGCTCCCATTGAAATGTGTGAAAATATAAAAATCTCAGTTGTCCAAATACTTTGCTAATCTGAACTAGGGTTGGCTTTCTGCCGGCAGAAACTGGTTATAACCGGCAGAAAGTGGGAGAAACTGGCAGAAACTAATAAAAGTACTGAAAACAGTATTGCACCATTTACTAAATAATTACAAATATTAATTTTTATTACAATAATTTAGTATATTATAAAGCTTTATATTAATTGTTTCAATAATTAAAATATTTTAAAATAATTAAAAAATACTAGAGTAAATCAAAGATTTGTTACAAAAACCATCTTTTGAGGGCTACATTATTCAACTTATTAGGTCTGTTTGGTCTTATTTATCTTCACTATGGTTGGCTATAAAATAAAAAGCAAAAACACTAACAGACTGGCTGTAAAAAAAAGCCTCAATGGTTTATGACTAATCGAATAAGTTGTATTACAGTGAATGAACCACACTTTTTGTTTTTAAGTCTGTTGTAAAACATAGGGTATCTGTTTAGAAATATTTTAGAAATCATTACAGACAGGGTGCTTGGCTTAAGGAATACATAAACACTGTGAGACTACAAATACCTGGCAATATAAGGTGGAGGACTTGGGTATATTGCTTGGAATCATTCCTAAAGCAGGGATCATAAGGGTGCTTAATTTAGCTAAATTATTTTTAAGGGCCCTGAAAAGTGCTTAATTTTTTATGAATTTGAACTAAAGTGCTTAAAAATGTTTAATTTTTAAACTGTAAAAAAGGTTTGATGCGGAATTGTTCTCTTGTAAAAGCATTTTCTAAAACATGGTTTGTACTCCTTTTGGAGAATTAAAATTAAGCACCAATGATGCATGATGATCACATGAAAGGGGGAGAGATGGGATTTTTAAACTGAATCCAATGACATTCATATTTATATGTGCACATGCTTTTGTTATACTTTATGCATGCGCACATAAATATGTGTGTATGCATTTCATGCTTACCAGCTTATTATAATTAACTTTTATAGCCTAAAACCACTGTCTAGAAATTAAGCTCCATACTCTAAACATTTACTCGCATTAATATTCACAATGAAAGTTTTATGGTGGTCGACCAGTACCCTTGAATTTTCATTCAATTCAGCGTTTTGGAATCGTTTTTTGCCATCGGAGCAAAGTCATCCTAGCATTAAAAGCTTGCAAGTGCGAGACCACAGTATACACCTAAGTTCTCTATGAGTGTTTAGTTTATACATATAAATGCACATAGTATAATATATATATAATATGCATACATACATAAATAAACAACATGCATAAACACACAGAGAACTTAGGTGCATACTGTGGTCTCGTACATGCAAGGGTGACTTTGCTCTGAAGGCGAAAACTGGTTCCAAAACACTTAATTGAATAAAAATTCAAGGGTACTGGCCAACCACCATAAAACTTTTATTGTGAATACTCATGTGAGTAGATGTTTAGAGTATGGACCTTAATTTCTAGACAGTGTTTTCAGGCTATAAAAGTAGTTATTCATAATAAGCTAGTAAGCATGAAACATACATACAGTGTGTGTGTGCATGCATAAAGTATAACAAAATCATGTGTATATATAAATATGAATGCACTTGGATTCAATTTAAAAATCCCCCCTCCCACTTTTAATGTGATCAACACGTATCATAGGTACTTAAAGGTGCTTAATTTTAATTCTCCAAAAAGTGTATAAACCATGTAAAGAATCATCCGTATTACTCGCAGATCATGAAAATTATATGGATGATATATAAAGGTGCTGTTCAAGTTATAAATAATCGGATGATTAATAAAGATGTAAAAATACGTATTGCAACTTTGAAACCTATTGCTGTTGCCTTGTTTGAGATTCGAAAGGTAACTTTTCTATTGCAGATGCATGTGAAATTAATCCTAATCGTTGGTGATGATCTCATGGAAATGAATCAAAAAAGGGTAAGAAGTAAATATAATCAGGTAATAACTCAACATCATATATATGCCAGTTTATATACTTCATCCAAAGTACATGTGATCTAAATTGTCACAGGAGCAGGAAGAAAATACTAGGAAATTCTTTAATGTCGTCGACTCAAATTTTGTATTTCACATTATAGCTTTCTGAGCAAAATCAGCTCCATTTCCTGAAACATACTATTCCAATAAAATCTTAGAAAATATCCAGACTTCTGTTTGGTGGCATAGTTTAAAGAAAACTACACATGAAAATGTTGTAACTATTTATGCAGTGATATTACCTACAGTACTGGTGGGCTTGGAAGAATATTTTTCTTAAGCTATTGGTCTATTCATAATAAATTAAGAAATTGTTTGAATTAGGAAATAGCATGAAAATTGATCTTTTGCTATAGACTGCTTTATCGAAAAGATCAGCCTGAACTTAAATGCTAGTGAATTTGCTATGATGTAACCTTTGAATAAATACTATACACATTGTAGCGAAACCTATTTTACTTTGAAATACATTCCTTTTTACAATTTAGGGTATTTTGGTAAGTTTTTAATGCACAAAATATTTATTTTCTGGGTTTCTGCTGGTTATCACCACTTTTTTGGCAGAAACTAGTTGCGGTTTTAACCGCCTTAGCAGAAACTTGCCAATCCCGATCCGAACCAGCCTTGCATGCCCAATTACTTTTAATTTATTGGGTTTTAGAGTAAAAGGTTGAACTTCATAAAGAACCCACTTACATCAGCGATGTCTTCACCGTCAACTCGTCTGCATATCCAGTCCAAAACTCTGCTGTTTTCTCCAAACCCTGGCCACAAAAATTTGCCTTCGTCATCCTTTCGGAACCAATTAACATGAAAGATTTGTGGAAGATGAAGACCAGATTTTTTACCAAAACTGAGCCAATGGCTAAGATAATGGCCAAAATTGTAACCAAAGAATGGCCGCATAGCAAAAGGGTCATGCATAATAACTTTTCCTAAAAAAAAAAGTAATATTTGCATATTTTTTTATACATAAAATGCACTTTTAACAACTAAGTTAAAAAATTGCAATACTTATAATAGACATTTCATTTGCATTCCTGTATTTTTTTTTTAAATACCAAAACTGCCATTGACGGATAATTTGGGATAACACTGTTAGTTTAAATCTCTAAACCACGACATGTTTCCACAGAACTCAGTCTACAGGGAGTCGAAAACCTTACCAATAAATGCTAAGTTAGGCAAGTACTAATGAGAAAAACTTAACATCCAGGTTTACCCTGGTCTATACCTGAACCCTGGGTTGAGAATATCTTTTAAAAATACAATAAAACCCATCAAGTTGGATACAGCTTGCAAGAACTGGAAAAATTCCTATGTTTTAATGTTTGTGGTTTCTTTGATACTTATACTTCTCTAAGAAGTTGGACACATTTTACGTGCTATGTTAGACAAGTTCCTTGAAATGGGATTTTTGCGTCAAGGGTGAAGAAAATCACCTGTTCTCATACAAGTGAGATAGAGAAGAGTGTGAGCTCCTTTCATTAACTCAATAACAGTTATTGTATGCACGAGCAATATACATAAGCAATTAGGTGTTTTGTGCGTATCCTACCATTTTGACCTTCATTATCTATCCCCAGTCATATATGTATGTTATATTTTATAAGCATCGTTTTACATTAAAACCATCTGTATATTATTTTGCATCTGCTATAAAAAGAATCTTAACATACCCTACTGGGGAAAAAATATCGTTTTTTATTTGTCAAAGGTTTTAAGGAATTTGAAAAGAAACGAATCATAATCGGGAAGACGTTTCATGCATCAGTGTATAAATAGATTATAACAAGTGCCGATTATAAAGACCAACCTCAAATAACGAAGGAATTTTTACAAAAAGTTTGATTGCTTATTTTATTTTTGTTAATTGCTCATTAAAACTGGGGTCCAAAAAAGACTTGCTCGATAAAAGCAGTCAAACTGTATGGTGTTTAATCATTATACCAAACAAAATCCATATTTTCCTCGCTATATCCGAAAAACCCATTAAATGCAGGCTCATAATTGGTGATTGTGGGTCCTAATGTATTTTACATTCCCTCCCCGCAAAATCTCACTCTATGGATCCGCCTCTGCATGTATGGCATTATGTGTGCATGCTTCATGGCAAAAGCAAAGACACTGCAGAACCAACCATTTTCCACTCTACAGATCCCCACCTCTGTCACTTAAAAAACTAAACCTCCCTCCCCAAATACTCTTTTATAGAAAAAATAGCAAACCGAACACTTAGAGCTGGTAGGACATTCAAACCCAGATTTTTTTTTTTAACGGTAGAAAAGCATGTTCCCTCTACATCACTACATGGCTTCTTTGTGTAAGCTGCATATTTATGGCAACATGCCCCAACTGATTTGGTTTAGCTGCAACATTTTAATAGTTACTCAGAATATTGAATTTGGGTAAGTATCTGAAACTTGAGTAATTACCAAAAGGTAGTCACGAATCTGATTAATGGTCATTTTCTTCCACCCTGCCAGAATAGCCACTAATAAGTATTATGGACACACTTGGTCGAAAAGCAAGTACATTAAAACACTGGAACTTAATAAATAATTCTCATTCACCATGGACAAAAAAATTCCTGGATTCTTCGGACAAAATTCTCAACTGGGCACAAACAAAACTTTGAATTGAACTTCTGTTTCGAAGAAATTAGCCCTGTGTTCCCGTGAAATTTAGCCATTTAGAACAGGATAGGAAGCTCCCTCCCCCCAACTTTTAGTGACAATTTAAAATTTCCTAATAATTTTAAGCTTTCCATGTTATGTGAAAACCCTGGTAATTTAACCATTGGCAATAAAACAGAATAAGAATGGAAAGACTGGGCCTAGCTTAATTAGCTAATTACTTATGCAGAAATTTCTCTTTATAATGTTTTTCTAATTAACGATTATTTCTATTTAATGACGGTTGGCTGGTATTTTTCTGGCGCAAGGACAGCAAGGGTCATTCTATGTCAATCAAGGTGAGATCGTACATACAGTACAAAATGAAAATAAATTAAAGCTAAAATGGTAAAAATATATTGGATGTAATGTATAAAATTTAACAAAGGAAGCAATATAAAAAAAAAGTCAGATAAGATGGGAGAAAAGCCAATATTAGATATAAAGCTAAAAATGAGTTCATGATCAAAAGAATCGCCTAAAATGTCACGAAGGGTAAAATTATTTTGTATAAAATTTAACGACGGTATCTTGTGGTCCCGACAAATACTTCATAAAATTACAGATCTGATTGATGCTTTTTCCATCCAAGAACGTTTACTATGTCTCTTGGAAATCATTAATAGAAGAGTTCATTGTATCATGGTTCCCACTCTTTTGTCCTGATGAAATTCAATGACTTTTTAAGGAATTTTCAAGGACCAAATGACGTTTTTCAAGGACCTCACATTGTCAATCGCAATGTACATAAAAATTAAAAATGCAAGACATTATAAGCATAACACTGAAATTAGTTTTATTTAAGCTCCTTTTACACTTGGCACACTGTCAGCAAAAGCAAGACTTTTTGCATCCCTTGCATCAGCCACATCAGTAGGCAAGGGAAGAAGGGGGCACGACCGGAGCACTACTGGCCTTGTTCCAGGAACAAGGAGAAATACCCTTTCTTTTGCCAAAATTTTAAAAAAGGCTTTGAGAAAAATTCAAGGACTTTTCAAAGACCAACCACATTTTTGGCAGTTTTCAAGTACTTTTCAAGGGCCCTGACTTGGCAAAAAAACTTCAAGGATTTTTTAAGGACTTTCAAAGACAGCGGAAACCATGTGTATTATATTCAACAGGATAAAGGAAACACACACAATAAATAATACAAATTCTTATAAGGTAAAATATCCATCAACGATTTAAAAAAAAAAAAGTATAGTTTAGTAAAAATAAAATTTATACAAAACGTCTACTAGGTAACTAGAAAGAAGGCATATTCTTGCCAGTAATACCATTACACACACATTACTCAATGGAACATAATGAAACTAACAAACGATCATACACTGTGCCCCAATTTCACAGGCATTTAAAGGCGAAGTACCTTTATATTCAGCAGCAGCAGTAGCTTCAGAACGCATTGAAGCTCCAACAAATACACCATGATTCCAATTCAGCGATTCATAAACTAATGGCACTCCTGGAAAATGAAGAATACACATGCTACATCACATATTACCAATAAAATTCAAACGTTTATGCGGAGCTGATCGAATGAGAACAGATACATACATGCAGAGAAAACTGCATTTAATGATACAAGGTGTCCCAAAAGCCTTGAGCGCCCCCTCTCATTCCTTAAATATTGATCCTAGACATATGTGTTAAATTGGAAAGTGGCATAAGAAAAGGGGCAGAATTTTATGAAATCGATTAAAATCGCAGAGAATTATTTTTCAAAGAAATACAAAATTTAAATTTTTATATGGTCCCTGTACACAAAAATGTCCATTTAGTAAAATGTTCCCCATACTCCAATAGGTCAATATACAAAATTTCAGCATTCTAGTGGAAAAAGAACCAGAGATATGAAAGCTCAAAATAACTGACTGACAACACTTTTTGAAGGGAGCAACAGATACATGCTGGGAGGAGGGGTAAAATTCATTCTGCTAAGCCACGTTATTTTGGGTCTTCATATCTCTGGTTCTTGTTCCACTAGAATTCTGAAATTTTGTATATTAACTTATTGGAGTATGAGGCACATTTTACTCATTGGAAATTTTTGTGTACAGGGACTGTATAAAAATTTAAATTTCGTATTTCTTCAAAAAATAATCCTCTGCAACTTTAATAAATTTTATAAAATTCTGCACCTTTTTTTTACGCCGCTTTCCAATTTAATACATATGTCTAGAATCAATATTTCATGAATCAGAGGGGCGATCAAGGTTTTTGGGACACCCTGTATAGTTAAGCATACAGCACATGACAAAGTAAAAAAAGCATTAAGATACCTTTCGGTCGTCTCCCACCGAAGATAATAGCATGAACAGGAACACCTTTTGGATCTTCCCAGTGAGGGTCCATTATGGGGCATTGCTTTGCCGGGCAGCAAAACCTAAAAAAAAATTAACAAACACATTTCATTTTAGAGCGTGGAAATCATAAATCTGACTTCATGATCATTAAAGCACTTATCAACATAAACTTCACAAACACGCTACTAAATTATCTTTCAACTCAACATCATGATCACTGCCAAAACATATACATGAACTACAACATCATATTCAATTCAGACAGTTTTAATGGTTGAATTTTTTGGCACAAGGACAGCAAGAGTCATTCTGCACTAAGACTCTGCAGTCATCATTTAAACTACCCCGAGGAACTGCATGATTATCATCATAATTAGAGTACAAAGAAATATGTGATCTTTCCATGATGTTTTAAAAACTACTGCTATCATCCTCTCATCAAACATTGGTTAACTGCAGCCACTGTCTATTTATTCAATTTGGGTAAACTTGCGTGAGTATCACTACTCTGTAAAAGATTTCAGAAGTTTTAATAAAATAAATATTTAACATACAATTACAAAACGATAACGAAACTGGAAGAAATACCGAGAATTGGGATGAGCAGCAGGCTTTCCTACATCAGGAGTCCAGTTATCCATTCCCAACCAAGATTTGATTTTTACACCAGGAGTGGTTTCACTTTCGAGGCCTTCCCAAAATACTCCACCATCACTCGTCTCAGCAACGTTTGTGAACATTGTATTCTTTCGTATCGTTAACATAGCATTAGGATTCGTCTTCATGGATGTTCCTATGTGTAAAGGGAGAAGAATTAAAATAATCTTCAAAATAAGTATTGCAAAATAGTGTTCGATCTATTAAAAAAAAAAGTGCTGATTGAAATCGAGTCAAGGAAGCCAATATTCTAGGATGGAAATCGGGAACCATTACATACTGGAAAGGGAGCAGTAATCTAAGAAAGTTGAATGTTTAAATCCTGTCAATCAATCAGGGAAGATTATTTTGTTATATTTCTTTTACTCTTTCATATTTTAAATATGTTCATTTTAAGATTAAAATAAAAAAAAATAAACATTAATAAAAAAAAAGGGATTTGCTCTGCAAAATTTGAATTCATTTAAAAGGCTGTAGGTTCCAAGTGATGTATACAAAGCTTTAGAACTCCTATAATGAAAATGACAGGCAACTGACAAGGCAAAGAGTACTTCTATTTACCATCATTTATACAAGGCTCAGTGAACATGGCTATGGCACATAAATGAGATTTCGTGGTAATAATGAAGTCTGCTGCATGCCAGTATCATATGTACAGTACATCATCATGAGAACCACTTACAACATTTCTGTGCATATTCAGCTGGATAATTAACAAAGGATAAAAAAATATGTACGATGATAGAAGAAAATGCAACAGCATCTCAATCACAAATTTGCTCGTATGTACAGCATTTAACAGTACAATTGCTCCAGCCAGGACATATCCTGAAGGCATGCAAATTGGGTTGTGCACCACAGCAGGTGACAAACCACTTATTAAAACAAATGTTATAGTCATGATTTCTCCTCTTTTTTGCTAAACATGATCAAACATTGAAGGCAAATTCACATCCACCTTTGCACGAATTGCCATCTCAATTGACTTGCTCACTCCTGTATGGGGCGATTTCTACAGGAAGAAGAAATTCGTACCCATGCCTATACAAATTGTTGCCTCAGCTGACTCGTTCCTGCACAGATGGGGAAAAGTTTCCATGAAGAGCAGAATTAATTTCATTTTCAGTTTTGCATAACAAAAGGGAAACACGAGAATGCAAAACAAACTTATTTTGCTAGATGATTACATCACCTGCAGCAATGCACAAGTCAATTCTAAAACGGCAAAGACAGGATCACCAGTATGACAAATGAACACAAACTTATAAATATTGCACTGTTTTATAAAATTTATTTAATTATTAGAAGAAAAAAATTATTTAGTACTATCGTAGGGATTATGAGGAACAGTATATTAATATTTTTTTATTAAAAAGATAGGCTTTATTATTTTTCTGGAACCTTTTATAATTGTATCACCTATGTGACCTTTTTTGCCACTTTCGCTGGCTTTGCCAAAGGTCGATTATTACATAATAGATTTTGAACAAAATAATATCCCTTCAAATCATGCACACAATCGAAAAACAGTTTTATGCCCTGTTAAGTCTTATAAAACAGTTCTACCATTTTCATGCTTTGCACTGCCACCATGCGGAAAATTGTTGTATTAACCAGTTGTAATTCAAGCGCCAATTGCGTCAGCCACATTGCAATTCCATACACGTTGATTGTCACCAGTCAACACCATTCTCCCGTTAACACGGAGAAAAATAGAAATAAACGTAGATAATTTTATCTTTTTTTTGTTTTTTTGGTCCATAGTTAAATTTTTATTCAGTGCCACCATGTCTTTTAGTAAATAGAGAGAGTAACTTTCCTACAAAAATAGTCTATGGTTAAAAGAATTATAGTTACAGCCCTATATACACAGAAAGAAATTTACTAAAAATTGTAATGACTTTCTCTTTGAAGTCAGGCACATATACATATGTTAACTATATCTTACCTGGTGCAACGCCAAAAAATCCATATTCAGGATTAATAGCTCTGAGTTGTCCAGTTTCATCGAAACGCATCCAACATATATCATCTCCCACACATTCCACCTTATAACCAGGCAGGGACGGATTCATCATTGCTAAATTAGTTTTCCCACATGCACTAGGAAAAGCAGCAACTACATATTTCTTCTGCCCTTTAGGATTTGTAATACCAAGGATCTAATAGAGATAAGGTAATCAAATTACAATACTAGAAAATAACTAGAACATCCGCCCTTCAAAAAGCAAATTTTAAGGGGAGACAACTTTCTTTACAACAAACACCATACATTGTCTAATAAAATCTTAAATTTTAAATAAAATTTTGGGTATAGGAGAAAAAGAGGCACTACCCCCGCTGTAGAGTCGAACTAGGACATACTTATATATATACTTGTCTAATGTTAGTAACTTACATTCAAAATTTTTGTAGGCAATTATTCATTTCCGGTGCAGTTCACATTTCTGCAAAAGGTGGTTTGTTTTGTTCGTTAGTTTAAAAAAAAATATTAAGGTTATTTTTAGTTTTAAAACTTTTTTCCACAACACTAGAGATCCAATTAAGTAAGGAACTTCTTTTTTGCATTATATCAATATTTGTATTATGCAAATAGTATCAGTTCATGATTGTCACTTACCTTTGTACCCATTGTTATAAAATGTACATTTACTATAACATCAATCCCATTACTTCTGATACTGTGGACATTATACCCCTTCCCCCACTCAATAATATTATGGAACTCCGATATGATGGAAAAAACAATTACATAAAATTTATTGGTACAGTTGTACTGTACCAATAAATTTTACATATTTCTTCCATCGTATTATTGCAGTGTATCACCAATAAATAGGTATGTTTTATGGCACAAGAACACTAAGATTATGCTTTGGGGGATCTCCAGTTTTTGGAGTAATCCAAACTTCTCTGTTGCCTGTTTCTAGGCATAATTCAAGACCTCTATATGCAAAAAAAAAATGGCATGGGTTTGATGGTACAATTGAGAAATGAAACCCACATTAATGAGACGTGAGGTAAACACAGCACACCACTATGGAGCCTTAATTATATTAACAGAAATACCGTTTGAATAGTGCAATGAAGACAGTTTTATTTTCTCTTTAATATATATATATCAATGAGATTGCTTACCAACATATGTTCAGCCAACCAACCCTCACGTTTAGCCAGGATTGATCCAATGCGGAGTGCAAAGCATTTTTTTCCAAGCAATGAATTGCCACCATATCCACTCCCAAAAGAACAAATTTCATTGTTGTCTGGAATGTGTGCAATAATAGTTTTCTGTGGGTTACATGGCCAGTTGTTGACAGGTGGATCTATGCAACAAAAACTCATTTTTAGAGAATCTGAGAATTAAGTAACAGCGGAGATACCTTACAAAACTATGGTGCATCTACGGGAATGTCAATATACTTTTCATGGGCAATGGCTGTCCAACCGAATGTAAGCACTTGATAAATTCATCAGTCCCTAATGCTTTTAACACAGGAGAGCCAACACGTGTCATAATCCGCATACAAGCCACAACATATGGTGAATCTGTCAGCTGAATACCAATTTTTGACAATGGAGATCCAACAGGGCCCATGCTAAACGGAATCACATACATTGTTCTACCTAAAAACAATTAAAGCCATTTCATAAAATGAACACAATATTGCAATAATACATTGGCATGGGCACCCATATGGGGGAGGGAGGCAAGGTGCTTGAGCCTTCCCCCCCAAGCGTTCAAAAATTTGATTTGCCCAATTCTACTATGCATTTACTTTCAAAGGCTTACAGTCACGTCTTAAAATAAGGTGCTTTTTAGATCATTACTAATTGTCAAAAATATCAATTATTTTTGTAGAATTTTAGTATCTTCTTGTACATTCACTAAAATGTTTGATAGCCTTAAGAAAGAGGTAATCATTTTTCTTAGCCCCTGCCCCCTACAAGTACTCATATGGGTGCTCATGTATGCAGAGTATTGGCAACACACATGTAATAAAGATTAACCCCTACAAAAAATTCTAGTCTAATAAAAATCCTGAGGAATTGGAGAATAAAATCACAGTGGGGGGGGGTTATGTATCCCCTAGATTGAGGTTAGTTACAGCAATGCACACACACTCATTCTGGAGCTACAAATATAAAGTACACTTAGCTGAATTCCAATTGTTGGGATCTTTGTCCTTTTAAAACTTCGTAACCATTTCAAGACAATGTACGAAAATAATACTGCAATTTCCTTCTGTGTGCCAACCTGCACTCACCCAAATTTTGAAGGTTCGGTTATAAAACTTTAGTTGAAAATTAATAAATTAGTTGATTGAAAAAATAAAAATTTATTAATTTAAGAACAAATTAATAATTAGTAATTTAAGAAGATACACACATTAATAAATAATCACTTTAGAAAATAAAAAACTTAGTCAGGAAGGGGATTTTTTTACAATGGGCTTTGTTTCAAAATCACACTGTCCAACCAAAAGTAGTTCGCATACCAAGTGTGTGATAGGTTGCATTTTATTTTTAAATTTATTAATAAAAAGTAAATTTTAATAAATGATTAATATATTTACAACTTAGAAAAGTGAAACATGAGGCAGCAGATGTTGCTGTGATTAGAAACAGAATACAGGCTCCGATTAGCAGGGCCTCTGAGAGGGGAGGTAAGCAGGGCCATTTGGCCAGGCCCATGCTTGTCGCACACATGCAAATTGGAAGGTCTCAAATTTTGCTTTTGAAAAAAAAAATGTTCCCCCAATATATTTCTTGCACTGCAGATTTTTCTGATCCTTCCAGTGTCAGTGGCTTCAGGTGAAAGAACATTTAATGTGCTCAAACGTGTTAAAAATTTTCACCGCTAAATGATGAGTAAAGACAATGGCGGATGCAGACTTTGATTTGTGTGTGGGGGGGCAGGGTCAAGGACAGAATTTGCCATGGTCTTGGAATAACACCCTTCATTTATCATGAAAGTTGGAATTTTTTACAGTGAAAAAATATATTTTGGGGGGTCATGACCCCTGTGTCCGCCCTTGAGTCAAGGTAGATTGAATGGACTGGCTATGCTCAACATAAATTATGATGTAGCACGAAAGCTCAACTTTTCTTCAATTATCAATGCATTCACAGAAAGAAAAAAAAGGCTAGAAAAGCTTTTCATCACATGACTGAAAACAGTTAATAGTGATTTGTTACAAATGATATTTTTTTCATTTATTATATTTTTATCATATACATTTTCAGCAATTACTCCATGTGTTCAAATTACAGTACTTGTATATATTGTTGAAATTTGTCATTAGTAATTTTTTCTCATTTTTGCCCCAAAGGACTGACCCATGGAAAGGGGGTGAGCAAATGCCCAGTGGCCCCTGTATCATAAGAGACCCAGTGCAAAACTTTTTATTTTTTTCCTTTTTTAAAATTATTATTATAATAAATACACCTAAACGCAACACGAAAAATTATCCTGGGAAAAAATGGACAGGGTTTGGGGGCCCTCGTAAAAGAAAGCGGCCCGGGCCTCTTTCATTCTCTTGGAGGGACTACTGATTAGTATTACATAATTCAAGCTCAGCTAATATGTGCAGTGTGTTGGTTGAACGAACAAACCTGAAGTCATGTATTCAGTCCAGAAGTTGTTTTGGGAATGAATTTTCTGATGTGCTGATTGGTCAGCTTGTATATGATGACAGCAGCTATAGTCTATTTCATTGGACAGGGATCCAAGAGCAGTAAAGAGACAGCAGACTTTCACAAGTACTTGCAAGTTCGTCTGACCTAGCTAGCTGTATGTTTTATTTACAGTGGTATGGGATCCCTCCTTTGTGTGTGAGAGGGAAGTTCTCATGTGAAATTAGTGGCACCATCTTTCATTTCTAAGTAAGTAAAGGTGTAATTCATTATGAAAATCAAGCCGTAATCAATTTTGCGAATTCGCCAATTGAAAACAATCGCACAAACATATTGATGTCAAGTACCATTTTGTAAGAAATTTATTATATGATAGTTTTTTTGATCTCAAATATGTACAAAGTAAGAAAAATCTGGTTGATATTTTTACAAAACTACTCTCTAAACAGGACCTTTCTAGGTTTTGTACTAAGGTATATAAAAGGTCTTGGAGTTAAAACTTTGTATATGAACAGTCAATTCAGTGTCAGTATGATAGAATTGTAGTTATATTTTTTCATACTGCAACAGTAGTATTTTGTATTTATTTTCATATATTTTTGAATGTTCACATAAAAGTATATGTTTATGACAATCAAAAAATATAGAAGGGGGTCGACTGTTAGAGAATACTGTAATAATTTGTGTATTTGCGTCAATAACAATTTGCATATTTACGTCACAGTATGACGTAGTTATTTTTTCTGCGGCCCTGTATCAGGTCCCATATTTTTTTTGATTGCAGTTTGTTCACTTCTTGTTGGGATGGTTCTTGCGTAAAGAGCAAGACAAACACGTTAATGTTTTTTTTTTTATCATTTAAAAGCTTGTAGTCCAATAAAGTTTCAAGATGAAACTAAACAAGAAGTCTTTAATTCATTTTGTAATTTAAAGCTTCAATTAATTTTAAAAGATGTCTACTGTCAACAATCATGATGTGCCGAGTACATAAAAAACAAACAAACCATGTTTTATTACATTTTGTCTTATTTTGTTAACATTTCCACCATGGGGAAAAAATATTTTATATTTCAAGACTATTTACAAAATTTGTATAAAAATGTTTAATAAAGTCCACAAGTCTGCGACTCCTGTGTATATATATAGTATATATAAGTAAGAAGTGTTTAATTGATGCTTCTTATTCCTTGTTCTTATGTTTCTTGCAAAAAGAAGGTTGCAAGATAACAATATAGATACTTTCTAAAATAAATATGAATGTTCCTTTTTCCTTTCAAAATATAAAACCGTTATATGCATAAGCTATGTAATTTAACATTTATCACCTCACTTTATAGACAGAAAGTACATTTTCCGAGACTATGAATCATTCATTAGCTAAACTGAAATTTATTAATGTAAATGTATTGTTTATAAAGAAAATGTGTATTTGCCAGATTTCTCTTAAAGGTTCATTTTAAATATAAAATTAGTAAATACAAGTATTTTTGCACTTTGTGCTGATTAAGAAAATACCACGCAATCACTTTTTCTCCTTTTGATTCACAATAAAGTCGCCAAATGTTAAAAAAGAAACCAACAACTGGAGCCAAAATCGCCAAATTCTGTTTTCATAAAAGTTCTTAATTAAAAATTTTTGTGAGTCAGATTCATGCTTTTGATTTTTTTTTTTTTAATTTTACACGTTTCGTTTCGTAACTTCCTTTACTACTACTGAAATGAAAATAAAATTAATTGAAATACAGTGTCAGCAAAAAATATGAAAATTGCTCTAAAATCGCACTTTCCCTAACTTCAAAGTCAAATAAAAAATCAAAATACGAGTCTTGCAGAAAAATAACACCACATTTGTAACTAAGGCAGCAGCCTCTACAAAATGTAATAGGTCTCGATTCTAGGTAAAGGGACCCACAAAAAAAGAAAAAAGTTCTCTTATTAGAAAGGAGATATAGCGGTGTTAGCTGACTATGAGAAGTTTTTCTTACAAGCTATTGCTGCCGATAGCATGAGAAATAATGATAGCTGCACATTATACATATATGTGCATGTGGAGTTGTGACCATAACCCCCTTATAAACTTTCTGGATATACTAATAGGCATATGTAAAAATACACACACTTTACGTAAAATTAATATTAATTAACTGCTTAGATTAATTTTCACCTTTCATACAACCAGGAAATCTTTCGGTAAATGCCTTTTCGACATCTGTAGGAGAGATCCAATTTCCCAGCATTCCCTTGATTCCATCCTTAGGAATTGGAACAGTATCTCTTTTATTGGGTGTGGACATGAAAGTCAAACTCTCAACCCTGGCCACGTCAACAGGATCCGTACGAGCTAACCAGCTGTACAAAATAAACCAATTAAACAAAAAATATTTCAAACAGATTAAGTAATTTTCTGAAATCAAATCCAAATCACACTGAGATCTTTAATTTTCAAAATCAAGTGACAAGATCTTCCCAATGAGGCACAACTACTCAAATGCATAATGCACAACTATGTAATGTATGCAAATAGATTTAAATACAATAATCTATCCCATTAATGGATCTCCAGGGATAGAGAAAAAGTTTGTTAATTAGAAAGGTTTGTTAACTGGGATATATTAAATAAAGGCTGACCTCAATATTTTACCTGATTTCCCTTTCACTATTGGAGGTTCGGGAAGGTCAACACAATTAGCGTGCTTAGAAACCGTTATTATTTGAAATACACTTTAATGAAATTGCATACAGCACAATATTATGAGGGCTATTCAAAAAGTATCGGACCTTTATTTTTCGTGAGTGAACATGTGAAATTGGAACATTGGCCCCTAATGGAAAGTTGTTGTGGATGTTTGCATGCATGCACATACTGGTGCCAGCGCTCAGTACCACAACAGTCGTTAGCAAATGGCCTTTCAGTGTGTGTGTGTTTATTACTCACTCATTGCATTCTAATTTATCCAGAGATGATGAAATATATTGAGCAGCAGTATTGCATTAAGTTTTGCCAAAAACTTGGTGATAGCAAAACTGAAAGTTTTTCAAGTATATATAAAAAAAAACATCAGAAGATATCTGACATTACCAGTTTTCATATTTTGGCAATGGGATTATAATGCCATGCTTTTGCATGAGATTGAGCATATATTCATTTTCAGCTTCACTTCCATCGCAGATATGTAGACTATCCGGCTGGCAAAGCCGCGCTTTGTCTTCCACATAACTCCGTACACCATCTTTTAAACGGCTGAGATCTCCGTGCACTACGCTCAGCCAACGACTTCCAAATGGAGTCAGCTGGTATTGATGAAAAGCCAGCAGGTTCCTCACTAAACGAGACCCATGGCTAAAAGAAAGATAAAACTTATCAATATTCAAATATTCATACTTCTAAGATTGGTTGGTGGTGTAGCACTATGCAGTATAAGTGAATTTAAGGAAAACATGTTAGGCATAGGAGAAAATTTTAAACCCATTAAATCGAAGCACGTTTCGAACGGGCATTGGCCATCCCTCGTCAGGAATTTGAGTGATCCAGAACTAAATAGCACTGAAGTGTTGCCACATCGGAACTGAAAACTGTCCAAAATGTACGTCGATTAACGTGTTGAAAATTTTCTCCTATGCCTAAAACGTTCTTAAATTCATTCACACTCCTATAATATCTTTCATAAAACACGTATTTATGATTAATATAAGAAAGTGGTGGTACAACTTAGGTCAAGTCTTTCGTTAATTGCCGTGGTACAATCTATACTCATAGACCTGTTAAGGATTACCGAAAGACTGGGTGTAAATTACCATCATTGTTAAGGATCACTGGCATATGAAGGGGGGTGTTGATGGGGTTGTTACACCCCTCCCCATTGCAATAAAATTTTGTATCCTTAACATATGATTATATGGAGTTGTATAAACTTCCAGCATATACCTATGTTAAAGATTAATGGTGATATGACCAATATTTAATCTTTCATTAAACCTTAATGGTCGTACAATCCACCTCCAGTCGTTAACCCTTAACAGTGCTATGACTTATACCTAAGCATTTTATTTGTTTTAAAACTTTATTCTGAGATACGTGGAACTTTTTCAGAGGAAGAAAAAAAGAACAGTCCTGACCCATTTATTTTAGGAACAGACACTGCAGATCGGGCAAACCTCCTACCGAGTCCTCACTCACATTTAGTGAAAAAAATTCTTAAGACTTTTAGCGTTTTTCCCTCCCACTTTCAAGGCAAAGTCCCCTGACCAATAACAAGCAACTTTCAACTGAACTTTGATTGTGGGGGGAAAAAATATTCACATTTGTGAAAAATTTTATTCAAAAGGAAAAGAAACACATATAAAGATAACATTTAAATGTTTTGGAAAATAAAGGCCAAAATATAAAAAAAACTGTCAATTTTAATAAATTAATTTATTGAAAAATCGTTTCTGTCTTATCACTTCCTACACCCCAACGCAATTAAAACATAGCTTTTAGATGCATATCAGTCATGGTTTATCTCGGCAAAATTACCGTAATAATGAGAAATAAATGGAAGATTTGTTTCTGGGTACCTAGGGCATTCTAATGAAATACAGCCAATAAAAAAACCTTTCACGAAAAGGATGCAAACAGATTGAATATGGGGTTACGACTGGGTTTCAAACTTTGAAGAACACATATCATCGGCAGTGTCGGATTTACTTATAGGCCTAAGGCTCATAAAAACCTTAATCCGGCACTGATCATCAGAGAAGTTAAAAAAAAAATAAGCAGGTGATTGCAAATGATTTTTTTCTTCGATTTAGAAAGCGAAATCCTTAAAATTTCATAAATTTTATGTGTCAATAAAATAATGTCGTATCGTACATAAGACGTGGCGAAGCAAAACTGGTGCGCACGGAAGAGTACGAACGTAAGGCCATTTTATTAGAGTTTATAAACTCTGAAGTAGTGTTGAGTTGACGCACATTGAAGCCATACTTCTAGATGCAAACAACACATAAAAATAAGAACACGGAATCAAATAGTGTGGATTTTGTAATTCTGATTTGGGGCCGGGAACAGGGGGGTGAGGGAGAGGGGCAGGGACCCAGCAGCCCGGCACGAAGTTTTTCTCTAATTATAATTAAACACATCTTTAAAAAAATCCTAAGAGTTTCTATACTAGAAGGGAATAAATTCATTAAAAAAATTCAATAAATAAAAAAATTGTGAAGTACTATGTCTATGTGAAAGAATGTATATTTAAAAAAAAAGTGAAAAAATAAATAAATAAAATCCATTAGCCTTTGAAACTGTCTAAATGAGGGGAAGAGAACATGCTGAACTTTCTAAGGGCCCTTACATTCCATACCTGCCTGCCTTGTCTGGAATTCCCTAACCTAACCTTATCTGTTTCGCGAAGCACTAACAGAGAGATGCGTTCTATCTCCAAGGTGTAGTATAGAAATGGGTGTTTAAATTTTTGAAATAAATAAGGGATTTTGAAAATTTTATTAAAAAGAAAGGCGAATAAATGTTAAGAAAGTAAAAAATTTGGGAACTGGACATGAGAACCCACCAAGAGCAACACGGTGGTGGGCTGAGAAAAATTACCTTCTTCTCAAGGCTGTAAAACAGTTTAGTGAATGTACAAGATACTAAAATGCTACAAAAATAATTGATACTGCTTGACAATTAGTAATGAGATAAAAAAAATAGCTTTATCTAAAAATATACTTGTAAAATTTTGAAAGTAAATGCATAGAATATTGGGCAAACGAAATTTTTGAATGGCTAGGGGGGGCTCAAGCCCCCCTGCTGCCCATATGGGTATCCATGGAATTGGGTGATAGCAGAAAACGATAAATCAAACTAACCTAATCATTTGTTCGTCACATAGCCGGGAGTTAGTTATAACCCTGTTCGTTATAAACAAGGTCTACTGTATTTGAATATTATTCATAATTATTTAATTATAGTAATTATTGAGTATTATTTATAAAATAATCTCACAAATTGCTTCATTAAAGTTCAATCCTACAATATGGAACTTTTTATTTAATTGTATTTTAATTATTATTATCAATTCTTTTCTTTTTTTTTCCCCCAGATTTGAAAAATGTCGAAAGTCCCAATGACGCATCATTACTCTCGATGGACATCATTACATGGAACATTTTGCTTTGCACTCTTCCTGCACTCATCTGTGCAGTTTATATATACACATTCTGTCCTGGCGCAGTATAGCCCAGATGCTCTTGTGCCATAAAAAAGCCAAACAATCAATCAACATTCTGTACCCTAATGGTTTGCTCCACTTGTTGGGTTTCGTGCAATTATGAGATAATAATAAAACATCTATAACTTGCAACAATGTTTTTAAAATGTTTTTAACTACGTTTGAAACCATGAAAATCGTGACGTTTTTCACGGCATTCGTCATGTCACTATGCATTACGGAACTTGAATCCATAAAATTCGGCAAGATTTTTCGACGCGCCATAACTAAGGTATTTTATGTGACGGAAGATTGCCACTAGAGGGCGGACTGGGTCCTTTCAAAGGGAACATACCTCGGATTTTCGGAGGGCGCACTGGCCCAGTCCACCCCTGGTTGATTGTTACAACAATGTTCTCAAAGTAAATGATAACTAAAAACGAAATGATATATATATTTTATTTATTTTTTTTTTTTTGAGTGGGGCCGTAAATTATGTTCGTTTTTGGAGATTCTTCTGGCATTTTGAGTACCAGTATCTTTGTGACGGTTTCTCAAGCATCGCGAATTATTTAACATAAACTTCGTCATCGAGGGTGAAAACCAGCAATTGCGTATCTCAGAAACTGGGAAACCAATATATTGCGTAAATCCGCTGATAATAAGCACCCGGAAGAAAACCATGTTAAAACTTTGACCCTTTATCATCACTAAATAATGGGTAAGATAAAGAGAGAGAGAGAAAGTAGGTACGTATCATATACGGTAATAGGGAAATCTAGAGGCTCCAGAATTCTAGTCCGACGCATCGGCCATTTTATTGTGCAATTCCGGTTTCATTTACCTTGGCGATAAAGGTTTTCCGCATTGGCGCAATGATCGCTATTTTGGCATAAAAATAATCAACAATCCGCGATTATACGACGAATGTATAGTCCGTTCGCGCTGACCTGGCGCCCGATACCATTACCAGACGGGTTGTTCCACTGCAGTTTAGGCAGGGCCGTGCTTACTGTGTTAGCGGCCTTGGGCAAAGTAGATTTTAGAGGTCCCTTAAATAAAGTCCTTTACTGGTCTAAACGCTGTAGGTAAAAATAAATAACAGATAATGAAGTTAAATTGAAAATAGGGAATAAAAATTAAATAAAATACGAATCATTGTAATTTATTATTACTCTAATTATTATAATTATAACGAAACGTTATCTGAACAAACGAATCCATTTTTTTTTTTTTTTTAATACTATACGTCGGTGAAGTGTGACGTTTCAATATGGCGCTGGGCACAAACAAACTGCCATTTGCTATGTTATGCTTATGAGATAGATTTAAAATGTTCTCATTTTATGAAATTTCCGTGTTTTTTTCGGATCAGCCGAAACTGATCGAACGTGCAGAAAACGCTATACGTTCTTCACATGTTCGATCTTTTTTTTATGACCCTGATAATGAAGAAATGCGAGAACAAATTCATGCTTCCATGAAGAGTAAAGTATATAGTATTCAGATACTGTACCCAGTCTGCGTTTATGTATGCATATATATACACATGTACTGAAAGAGCAATTTATTATATGCACGTATATTATTTTTCTGGAAGCGATACATATTTTGCTGTGTAACTCTCAGTGCGCTTATAAAAAAATTTTTGCAGGAAATTAAAGGGCCATAAAAACACTTGACAGATTCGTAACAAATTAAATTTTTTTCAATAATTTCATGAACGAAGAAGATAAATTGTTCTTTCAGTGTGTATATATACAAGATCCGTTTTTTTTCAGGGGGGCTTGGTCGTACCCCACTTCAAGGAAATAAAAAATAAATAAATTATAAAAATTTATTTTAAGGGGCCAGCCTTAACAAAAACCTGACTACGTCGTTGATGGGGGTTATAATTATAGTTCAAGTTATTAGATATTCTGCCATATCCCCTACAGACAAAAAATAAATGGAAAATTAAATATCTATAAAATCAAAACTGTAAATTTAAGGAGAAAAGAATTGATTTTCATAAAAGATCAAAACATTTTTTAAAGAAAATGATTGCGGCATCAAGACTTATTAATATAACAAGAATTCTGAACAAAACTACCCAAAGTATATGGACATGTTTTGAATATATATACATATATTAGCCCTCCACCAAAAAAAAAAAACCCAAATGAAATACAACGAATTAAATGCTTTTGTAACATACATGAACACAAAAGTTTGAATAAAAACCAAATATAAAAATTTATTAAACAAACCACTAAATTTAAAATTCATCTTTCTAATTCTCTTATGTTAATATCAGAAATTTGGTCCAACGTACAGGCGAATACAGAAAAAAATTCTTGGGGCGAAGAGAGAGGCACGGTACTATATAACTAACTTCACATTCCTACATTTTGTGACTTACTCTAAAATATAATTGGAAGAGTTAATGGCTAATGACTATTTTGTGAACTATTTGAAAATACAGGCAGAATTTAATTTTTTTTTAAATTCTAATGCAGTTGGGAAGATTTTTTTTAAAACATTGATCTCATTATTGTCCCATCCCCTGAATTCGTGCAAAAGTACTCAAATGAAGTTTTCCTTTAATATATATATATATATATATATAATTTTTTTTTTTTATTTCAAAAATTCTGTTTTGAGTTTTTATATATATATATATTTTAAAAACGATAAAAAAATCTTCTCAGTACATATGTATATCACAGAGAAAGCGCATATAGAGGGCTTTAAAATGAGCTCAAGATGAACTTTCTAGCTAAAACAGGTGCTTAGATATTTACATGAATGTGACTCAAGATCACTGAAAAAGTTATTTTATTTTTTAATTTCCAAAAATTAATTCTAGGAAAACGGAACCTCCGAAAACTATGAAAATTTGCAATTTGCTCCATAGGTAAATATAAATCAAAAATCATTGGAATCTGAAAATTAAAGGTCAATGCCCCGGTTGATGTGATTTGAATGACCTTTGATAGAAATTATAGATACCTGGACATTTTTGCCCAAAGAGCATGTTTGCGTTTGTCTTTTGGGAATCTATAAAAAGAACATTTATTCCCGACAGTCCGGTGGTTGCAACAAGCTACAAAATATAAACCCATTTTTATTTGCAAGCTTAAGAAATGCTAATTACTACGATCGTCAATGTTAAGTCAATGGGCCCAATCTATTGTTTGTGCCCAGCAGCCATGTTGTGACGTCACGACTTCACCGGCGGCCATTAGAACTTGCAAAGTAGTTTTTCTATCTTTTTGTTCTGCCAGGAGTTTCTGCAGTGGTCATATGGCCACCACAATAAACATGAAAACGTACATATTCTATTGATTCTAACGCATTTGACTAATAACACGTGTATTTATTTTGACCACCATTTAGAAGCTGCATGAGCATTATGGGAAGTATGACGTCGTACGCCAAGGGTCAATTGACCAAATTGTTGAAAGTGTATGGGGTTGCTAAAAGTTTATTTCTTGGTATTTGCACTACAATTTTTGGCGACCCTGGGCGACCGCCCAGCTCGCACCTCCCAAAGCACGGCCCTGAGTTTAGGAAGAGCGTCTTGCCGTAACTGGTTTTTCGCGAAACCAGTTACGGCAAGACGCCCTTCCCTAAACTGCAATGGAACAACCCGTCTGGTAACGATATCAGGCGTCAGGTCTGCGCGAACGGACTATAAATATCGGCGCAACTTTTAAAATGTCGCCAATAAATACAATTTGCAACCAGGATCACGTGATACAATGGCAACAAAATGGCGAAGATGCGTCAGCTCCCCTTTTTTCAGGAGCCTTAGGAGAATCGATTGCGAAACCAATCGATCATCCGTGGAGCCCATTTAACGAGATTTAAAAAAAATAATAATAATAATAATGTACACAGATCTACAAGGTCAAAAATACCGATAGGTTTTCTGAACAAGGCACCCACTATTATATCCAGAAACTATCGATATTCCCTTCGTAGTACAAAATCGCATACCATGAATTTTAAAAACATTTCTCTGGTTTTCAAATTATAATTTTATTTAATATATACTGTGTATATATATATATATACTTATATTGAACATTCCGCCCGAAAATGAGATTTTAGAGAACACCTATCGTAGATTTTCAAGCTCCGTTCTTTGGTCAGTCGGCCCTCCCAACGTAAAGATAAAGAGAACACGAAGAACTTTAAATTTACCTGTGGTTTGGTAAAATCTACGAAGATGTAACTCCCGTTCGACCATATCCACATTCAGACCACACGTGAACCCTACATTTGATACCGGGCAGTACAGTAAACGGGGTACGGCAGGAGTTCAGGAGGGAAGCACGACAGACCGGCTCTATCTCCTGTCGCCGACCCTCATCTAGCATACACCCACGGTCACCATAGCAACTACAAACTTGGATGCATGCCCCGGCCGAGGAATTCGATCATGACCGCTTCACAGAGCAAAATGTGGACGTTTCAAACTTTGCTTCACATTGCTGGCAAGAAATCTAGAACAGCTGGTATTAAAAGGAGGAAGGAGAGGGTACCCGGTCAATGTGAGTGCCCCCTTGCAATAAAAAAATATTCTTACAAGAAAGTTACAAAAGGGTATAAAGATTAATAGCGTAGGAAACGGGGGGGCTCATCTCAAGCCCCTCCCATTAAATTATCAAGGACACATTTTCTCCTTAACGCTGGATCCACCAACCTTACAAGCAGAGGCGCGAGAGCCAATGCGCCCCCACAACATAGGTCTTTGCTGTAGCTTGGGCCTAAATTCATCCGGGCTGAAGACCCTGCTGCCCCCCCCCCCAACCCTCGTCTGCACTGCCTACAAGCCCCAAAGCTATTTATTCCCTTTCTTAGGCTTGGTTGGTTTTCAATCGAATAGTATTCTTGGTACCCATGCCGACAAGCCAGCGCTGACACGAGGTGGGGGGGGGATCATGACCCCCAAAACATATTTTTTCACTGTAAAATATTCCAACTTTCATGATAAATGGTGTTAAAATCAAACAACAATATCAATCAACGTTTATTGGCGTAGTGATACCAGCGCCGATGTTATGGCGTGATTAGATGGTGAAACGTTCGAAAGAAAATAAATATTTCTGCGTTCGGTGGGACCTGAACCCACGACCTTCCACTTGCCGGGCGGAGGCTTTACCATCTGAGCTATGAACGACAATATCCAATCTCTTTACGAACGTATATATATTGTTGCCAGTTATTTCGCAGAATGGTGTAGTACATGGACTACTATTTAAACCAAATTGCAAAGAGATTGGTATTAAATTGATCGAAATGCACGTTGCAGCATAGTGTTAGTTAAATTTACTATTGAATAAATCTGCAAGCCATTGCACGCATGGATAACGAAAGCGAAAGGGGAAATACTCCAAAACATAATGTCGCAAAAACTCGACGCAAATGGCGCGGTATTTTTTAAAGTATTGTGAGGAAAATTTTCTGAGCTTTTAATAAAATGCTGCCAGTAAAAAGTTACTCAAAACGTGGTAAAACTGCGGGTTCACGTAAAAATCTGAAAACTTTCGATGCCTGGTAAAACGCCCATCCCTTACCACATATCGCGATACACTTGCCTATAAAGTTTTGTCTGCCGAATTTTTTTTTTTTTTTTTTCTACAGCTGTTCCACAATCATGGCTGCATTTCATTTCGTTGTTTTAATCCAAATTTGAAGCAAGTTTCACATACAAAGCTGGACGTAAAAAATAAGAGAAACAAG
>QLNU02014802.1:122402825-122420232 GCA_006491805.2 Dysdera silvatica | reverse complement strand
ACTTGAAACCATGAGCAGACGGATACTCCCTCCCTCCCGCGTTTTCGGAGTTACAGTCCGCTCGCGCAGACCTGACGCCCGATACCGTTACCAGATGGGTTGTTCCATTGCAGTTTAGGGAAGGGCGTCTTGCCGTAACTGGTTTTTCGCGCGGCAAGACGCCCTTCCCTAAACTGCAATGGAACAACCCGTCTACTAACGGGATCAGGCGTCAGGGCTGCGCGAACGGACTACACGTAGTCACGACCATCAGAAGACACTCTGGTGACTCAAAATGATAATTCGATCTCGCGATGGGATTTTCACCACAGGCAGCATTTTTAATGTAGAACTTTAGAGTTTATGTTAAAATTGATCCCAAACAAATATTTCACGACTTTCTATGATTTCCGTGTTTGTTTGTTTTTTTAAATTCCCTGACTTTTCCATACCTGGAAAATGCAAAATAAAATTCCATGACTTTCCAGGATTTCCATGATCCGTACGAATCAAAACCTAAGAACGTCAGTCAGAATCAGTGTGTTGATTTGACATGGAATGACTTGTAAGCGCCTTTGGGAGGGGTTGGGGTTGATGATCTGCTTATTTTCTTATGTTATCCAATGTTAATTTTTGCTTACCCGGGAGGGAGGGGGGTATAAAATGGCCAAAATATTGCTTACGTAATACTTGAACCCACTTATACTCTCCCTAAAGAACAATGGGGAGAAAAATCCTACTATCCCGCGAGAGTATAAAGGATAGTAGAAACACATTGAAAAGAATGTGCATCCAAAATTAAAATTTAAAAATGTAAAGTCAAATTAAATCTTCACGCGATAGGACTGGCTCAAACATTAGCGTCCCATGACAAAATTAAAATTTCGCGCGACTAGAATCATTTTGCAGCAAAAACCTCATCTGTATGTTGGTCCACTGCCAGAAGCAGACCCGTCAGGGCCAAATCAAGTACCACAGAGCAACTCTCCAAAAACGATTTACAGCGGTGGGCTATTCAAGTGTGGCACGAATGTCTGGCTTATAATCGGCCAAGGACGAATAAAAACAACAGTTTTTAACGTTTTTTATTAACCATTAGAATGGAGTATGATATAATGACCGATCGATAAATCGTTTGACGGTCATCGATCTCAATTTTGGGATGGTTCAATTGGACATTGAAATGAGCGGCGGCTACGCCCAGACAAGAAAGATTCTAATTCATAAAGTATGGTCCTGTTCAACTGGAAGGGGCTGTCTTTGTCTCTTTGAAAGGGGGTGGAATGGTGGCCGCCGAAGGTGGCGGCGCTGTGATCCCAGACAGGACGCTTGAACAGGCAACAGCTGCCGAGGCGGCAGGGCCGTTCTTCAAATGATTGACAGCTGATAGGCCAATGAGAGTTAGCAAGGTGGCAGTAGGGCCTCAAGCCCCCTTTACCTTGACTCCCTTTCCTGTCTGAGGGGGACGAATGGGGGAATCTTCTTGTTTCAGTTTAGGATGTGAATTCTGGGTAGACCAGGTTTGGAGGACAATGAATGAAAAGAAAAAAGAAGAGTAATAACTTGAGGCATCCCTCCTTTTCTCAATATAGGTGCTACAAAATAACGCAGCAAGGCAAATAAAAAATTATTTACAAAAGAAAAAGAAGAAAAAATTATTTTCAAACTAGCAATTTAATAAAAGTTTACTGGTTCGAAAACAAGAATATTTCCAGGCAAAAACTAGAAAACATTAGAGAGACAGTAAAAATCTCCCATAACGATATCCGATAAATTCCCATAACGATTATTTTTATCGGTCCGTATAATAAAGTTGTAGAGAGATTTTACCGTATAATGAACTCTCCGTGAAACGATAATTTTTCTGGTCCGTATAGTATTGTTGTAGGTTTTACTGCATATATACCAGTAGAACTCTATATAGCGAAATGGACAGTTCCAGAAAAAAAAAAAAAAAAAAATCGTTATATTAAAAAATTGGATAGATGAAAGCGATTGATGAACCAGGGCAGTGCAATATGATACCACAATTAAAATCCTGTTTTTCAGTAAACACTGTTTTTTATAAATAACATTCAACTATTTAAAATATGTTGTTTTAAGGGTGGTATTGTATTCCTACGGTATTAGGGAACCCGATGTCGCTGATCTGACCACTCAATTTTCTGTTTTGGTCGTTAAAAATTTCGTTATATAGAAATATACCCACTTTCATAGGTAATGATTAAAGCCCGGATTTTCAAGCATAAAATTTAGCATCATAGGCACTAACTTGGGTCCAAGGACGCCGGCAGTGTGAAATTTGGGGTGGGGGAAGCAAAGGCCTTAAAAAAATGGAAATTTTCTACCATACCTTTTTAATTTTACCTTTTTTTTTAAAAGAAAATCGAAATATGGTGGAGTGTAGGGGGGCAATAGTCCTCCTTTCCAATACCTGCCGGCGCCCATGGCTTGGGGTGGAAAATATTACACTTGGTCTTGACTTGGAAAGTATTATGCATATTGAGAAATATCCCCACAACATTACTTTTTCCAACTTTAATGTTATCTAATTATATTATTTAAAGTGGAAACATATTCAGTAGCATTTTTATTTTATTGTTTTTTCATTCTCAAAAAATTATTTATTATTTTTTTAAAGAAAGCCCCTTTAAAAAAAAAAAAAAAAACGTCGAATTAATCTGATTGATTGCATTACAAGTGAATTAAAAAATACACACTTTTGAAAACTTTGCAGAAATATGCAAAATTATCCAAAATATGCACACAAATGTGAAATATGCAAAAACATGCAAGTGCATAGAAATCCGGGCCCTAGTAATGACCATGGGGATTTACCAAAACTGCTATATAAAGAATTTTGCAATATGGAAGTTCTACTGTATACTATATTCGACTGTATACATATTCAACTATTATCTGTCCATTGCTGGATGAATGTCTCTCAAAATGCTTTCCACACATGTCTATATTGAGCAATTCTCTTCCATATCACTCCAACCTGTTTTCTTATCTCATCTTCCCCATCTAGTTTGAGGACGTTTTCTAAGTTGTTGGTGGTCTCTTGAAATATATATTTGTGTGTATATATATATATATATATATATATATATATTAATTTTTTTTTCCTGGTGAAGGGGAAAAGAATTTTTTCTTCTTTTGCTTTGATATTCCATCAAAAATTTAAATGATTAAATGTGAAATTAAAGCAAAAAGTTACATTTCTGTTTTGAGAGTAACGTGTTTCCAGATTATAAAGCATGATATTAATCCTACAAAGCTTCTCAAAAAATTTAGCTACATAATTTTCATTTCATCGCAATTTTTGATTAATTAAAAGCAGTTATTGAAAAAACACAAACATTTTCAATCTTTTCAGAATGAAAATGTATTTGCCATTTTTATTGAAATTATTCGAGATATAACTCTTTGAAAGAAGAACGATGAAAAAATAAATACATTTCGTTATATATTTTGCTTGTAAAGAGCTGTATCCTTTTAGCCATATATAACCAAAAAATATGTTTTTAGCAATATTCATGTTTACAATGTTACCACTCAATAAAAAAAATTATTGAGGTGATATATTATGCTGGTAATAAACATTGAATATATTGCTGTTGATATTATTACAAAAAAATTATAATTTTTGTTTTATTTTTTATGGTGCTGCGTTCCTTTTTTTTCATGGAATGGCCCAAATGCAGATACATTGAGAAAATTGCATAAAATTATTCCATAGGTCACTGTTCCTGAAAAATAAGTAGCCATACTTTTGAAAAATTAGGTGCACTGTGTGCACCCAGATTAAAAATTTATGTGCACATATAAAATTGCATGTGCACAGTGCACCGGCTAATTTCGAACCCTGATATACAGACAGGAAATCCAACTTTTTGAAAAAATTCCATCATTATATGCAGTTGATCGGCACTCATTATAACCAATTTCCACTGCATTCTTATAGATTTGGGAGAAGAAATTTCTCAACATTTTTCAAATTTCTCTCTTCATGGATCCACCACTGTATCAAACAGCATAAATACACAACAATTCTATTCAAGTTTTGTCCAAATATCATTAGCTGTGTTACTACGTTAATAAGTAAATCACTACGTAAGGCAAGGGGAAATTTCAACAAGTCTTATTATATAAAATTTATTTCCTTTAATTTTGCTATACAAAATACTTCGAAAGTCAGTTTCATATTAAAGAACGGATATTAAAGATTAGTCAATAAAAAAGTAAAGTTCTTTAAAGCTGTAAGATATTACCCTTCACAGGGATAACACAATTGCCAAATATTGGTCAACACACAAAGCCACCGGGGCGAGATTTTTGTGAGTTTTTCGTGGGGGATTTTTTATTACAAATAAATTTGACACCCACGTATTAGTAGCTCAAACTAGAGCTATTTTTGTTTAGGAGAAAAAGAGACGCCGTCCTCATCCCAGATTCGAACCAGGGTCCCCGCGTTGAGCCCGCGGTGTCTTGACCTACTAGACGAATGAGAACAAGAAAAAACGCTTTTTTCTCCGTATATTAAGTTGTAAGATATTATTACCCTTCACAGGGATAACACAATTTCCAAATAATGGTCAACACACACAGATTTTTGCGAGTTTTTCAATACGTGGGTGTCAAATTTAATTGTAACAATTCTTTAAAGCTATTCCATTCTATAATTTTTAAATGTTATGCATAGTATATCAACTTAACCTAATACACTTTTCATCTATGTCTGCCACTCGGCTTTATTCTGGTCGATGGAAAGACTAATATTCAAGCTACTGTTACAGGTGAAAAATCATCTATCGTTTAGCGAAAACTGGGAATACCATAGTAAACAACTACCATCACTCAGAATTAACAGACCATGGCATAAGGTCGGTACTCATTTTAACGACAATGCCCAACTTAAATGTGTTAATTGGACGTGTTTTCAGCATGCTGTGATTATTCCAAGCACACCTAATACACAATACATTTAAAGCAACAAGGAAATGCAAGTACACAAACGTTATCCAGGAACTACTAATACGCATTATTTAGCACCAGAATTCTCCATTCTTATACTCTGGATTTCTATACACTTTTGGAGGAAAAAAATCTGAAACGAATCAGAAGGCTATTCCAATCCATGATAACTTTCACAGAGTGAATGATGTTTCTCGGGCAATATGACATATCCATACATCAATAAATATGACATCCACTACTGGCATGCATAAAAAAAGGAAGGAGCTCAGGAGACACACCTCCCTCCCACTTTGGATATCAAAATACATTTCCTCCATTGTTTCATGCCATGATCTTCAAAACTACTTGAGCCCCACCCCCACAATTTTTGAATTGTTACACCACTGATATTCATACATAAAATTATTATTTACGTTTTTACAATGGTGTAAGGTCAGCAACTGTTACGCTGCAGTTTTTTTTAAGAATTCCATCCTGACATGACTGTATCTTAATCCACCCCCTTGGTTGTCAATGGCACCAACTTCCTTCCTGCTTGCTGCAACTTTTTTTCAGATGCCACCATGATGTATTAGCTTGGAAATTTTGTGAACATATTAAAAAGGACTCGCCTATGTTTCTGGAAGCTTCCGATGCCACCATGACTGATTCACATTTTCCAAACCCAGAACCCACTAGGTTTTCACCGATTCAGAAAAGGTGCTTGGTCACAAAAATCTCTTGTAAACATTTTTACTGTTGCAAGCTGTTCCGAAACAACACGGCACGGTGCAAGGATTATCTGATGTTTTTTGTAAGCTGAGGGAGAAGGGGTGTAGGGACACACCTCCCCACCAGGCCTTTCAGATTCAGAGAAAGTTACTCTGCCGCAAAAATTACTTGTAAACATTGTATCATCAACACGGATGGCCATTTTTGCAATGTTCCCAGGCAATGCTAAGATACAACTGACTTTACTTTCAATTCTAGACTACGAAAAAAAAAATTAGACATATGTCCATATTTCGCCGTTGCAGCTTATTTAACGCTACCAGTAGAAACTAGTGATTTTTCTACTTTTTTTCATTTGCATAGCCAACTACTCCACAAATTATTATTTGTGTAGCAATTCTGTATAAATGTATAGCAATTTCACTTTTTATACAGTTACACAGTTCAATGTTGTACTTGCGAACAAAAACTTGTTTACTAATGAACAATAAAAAACGTGCAGCTGTACATATAAAAGTGGAATAGAAATAAACAAGTAAAAAATTGTCTCTTAATCTGAATCAGAAGGTAATGATGATGGATCAGTAAACTGAATTTTTGAGGAATTTGAAACTTTTAGCTTTTTGTATGGCTGATAGTCAAATGGTTTGATTTCAGGATGGCGATTTTTTTTTTAGAACAGTAACCGTTGCACTTTATGGGTTGAACTCATTTAAAACTTCCCCTTCTAATGACACTCTAAGCAAATGATTAAGCCAAATAGTCCTCAATCTGTTTCTGAAATCAGATTTAACCCTTTTCGTCGTAGAAAATGCTCTTTCCACCTTTGCATTGGAAACAGGAAATAACCTGAGAATGTTTATGATGTGCTGAAGATTTGGATATACATTACCATAATTTTTAGAAAAACAGTTCCACACTGCACTTTCACTCAAATGAGTGACTCAAATAAGTCACTCAAGTTTGAAAGCCAAAAGGTTTCGAAGTCTAAAAAGTCTGCCAAGACATATTTGTTAATACTGGGTGATCTCATAAATCTTTGTAATGCATGCATAAATATTGTAATTCTTCTACTCCACATGCAGTCAGAGGATTTAAATCAGTAGGCCATACTTTATCTTGAATAATTTTCAGCAAAGAATTGGTAAGTGCAGATTTATATAAATCAGAAAATCTGTTATAGACAGCACAGTATAACTCACTTAAAACTGCATTGTAAGTGTTTTTAAGAGGAGAGATAGTAAAATTTGTCAACACAATAACTTGACAAGAGGGATCTTACCATCTGCATGGGATATTGCAGTAAATACAAGATTTGTTCTTATTTTACGAAGAATAAAAAAAAGTTTAAACCTCCAAAAACACCAATGAAAATTCAGATGCAAAAAAAAAAATCTCCGGTAGTGTTGCCATATCATTTACAGAAAATTAAGCCCAATAAAACCAACAGGCATCAGCGTACGTAGAGTGGATAAAGTTTTTGCCTGGGAACAATAGAGGGTGCCATTTATTTATCACGGACTCGTCTCTGGTCTTTTCGAGTCATACGTTCCGATCTTACGACATTTTATTCATAATTTTTGCGATTCAATTTTTATTTTCCAAGATTTTTTCCCCTGCCGTAACCATTTTGTACCACCATTTACTATGCAAAATCTTAACTTTATCACATTTTCCGCTTTTTGCATCGCAAACTGCCATGCGATACTGCTCATAAAAAACGCTGGTAGAAACAATGGGTCAAGGTGACACTATAAAACGAATGATGCATATGCGTAGATGGACAACACACAAAAAATTTTCGAATCAATTTTAAGAGTATTGTGTGAGTTTTGGCAAAATTGGAAGGAGCTTGGTGGGGTGAGATTAAGATGCAGTTTTACCTTCGATTGTATTGCAATTTAGGAAACCAACCGCACACTATACAGTGAGCAGTTAGTAGGTAAACTTTTTTTTTCACCGTTGGTAGTCAAACCCAAGTTAACAGCACACTAAGTGAATGTGTTGGTATCACATAAACACAGGGTTCTAAAAGTTTTTGATGTTCAATCTAACCATGTGAATCTTACGTTGTAGTTTGAGATTAAGCATAACTATTTCGAAGGTTACCCATTTCATATAACAGCTCATTCTTTTCCGCAACCACACTTGCATGCCTTGGTTTTAACAAAAGATAGCGCATTGACATTTATCTTACATTACATTATTATATAACTAAACCTGGCAACAAATTTCACAAAATGGGCCTAAATTTATTTTTAAGATTTGCATGTCCCTCCAAAAAAAAAAAAAAAAAAATTTGGACCCACCCTTGCTTTTAACAGAGAATAAGTCTTCAACATTACAAATACCTCAAGCAATAAAAACTAGTGTTTTGCACTTTGATACGATATTTTTTGTTCACAAGTTTTACAGTGGAAGGGTCATGCTATGCCAGGGTCTACAGTTTTCCGCGGAATCTACACCTTGTATGACCTAGCGAACCAATCCTCGGACTACAGTGAGTAGTTAGTAAGCATTTTTTATTACACTGTTCACAGTCGAATCCAGGATAACGGCATGCTAGGCCAACACAGTACCACAGCAGGTCCTTTGATACCATAAAATCTATAACAAGTACTGAGACTTTTACTCTATCATTATCTCATTAATTTTGGGTTCTAAGAGACTTGCTTGATAGGTTGTTTGAAGCAGGATTGCACAAAGCTTAATATAATCTCCCAATTACGATCCACCTCCAGCAAGTGGCATAGCTAGACATTTTGCTGTCTCGTACGAGTAACTGTCTTTGCCGTAATTGTTGTGCTCGTTGTTTCTTGGAGGCTAATTGCAGCCATCCCGGATTGTTGCACCTGAGGTGACCCCCCCCTGCAACGCTACTGCCTCCACCTGACCAAATTTATTGAAATTTGAGAATGGCCATCCAGTTAAAGAGTCTTGTGGCTACAACCAGAAATGTTCATAAAAATGCCAAAATGTTCATGAACTGTTAGTTGAACTGCAGAAAATTCCATCAATTAATTAGTTGAGAGAGAGATTGGTCTCTTTAGCAAATAGTAAAAGAGATAAACCAGGGTTCATATCTTCAGCCAGTGGTTCACGTGAATTGAATCAACTCCCACTGGCTATAACTATTGAATCACTAGAGTATAAAATCTCTGAATCCTATGATCAACCCTTTTACTTATTCAACAACTTTACAAATACAGTAAAACCTCCCTACAACGATGTCCGATATAACGATAAATCCCTCTACAACGATAATTTTTCTCGGTCCGTATAATAGTGTTGTAGAGAGGTTTTACTGTATAATGAACCCTCCCTATAACAATAACTCTCTCTATAAGGATAATTTTTCTCGGTCCGTATAATATTGTTGTAGAGAGGTTTTACTGTATTTTTCTAATTGGTGCTACATAATGATGAAAATGGATTTGTAATTGATTTAATTTCACAAACGTTCTGAAATTAGTAATTTGACAGTTAAAAGGAGTTTTGGAAACATCGTTGGTGTTTGTGTATGTCTTCAACATTTCTCATAAATGGAACAGTTTCTAATTTGGTTTTATATCCTGGTATTTTTAATTAAGACACAGACTGGTTTCAATATGTTTACTATTAAAAACCTTCCCATTTCTTTAAAGTTCATACCATATACTAATATAAATAAGCATTAATAATTTTTCATATAATAAATTATGCTATATAGCATAATTATAAACATAAGCATACATAAAAAGTTCATAAGGGGGTTATAGGCTCAATGGGGGGTTACAGAGCTACAACTCACATATTCCTATGTTAAATATACAAAATTTCATTGCAATGGGGGGTTACAACCCCCATCAACACCCCCCTGCATATGCCAATAATTATAAAGAAGATTAGCATACAATTAGCAATAATTAATAAAGATTAGCAATAATTATATAGAAGATTAGCATAGATATGAGGTGTGGCACATTGACAAATGCAAAATTACATTTTAAAGTAGTTAACAATCATTGGAATACTGACACTAATTAATCAATATCATCATCATATGTAAAATGTTCATGTACAACTAGCAGTCATGGTTATGTGATTTAAATTATATGGACCAACATAAATACAATGCCTGGCCGAATAAATGGTGGCAATAGCAGGAAAGAACATGATTTTAGTGTTAATTATTGAATGAGATCTAAACATGCTTTGATAAAAAGTTTGGGTTCAATTTAACGTTGAATTATTTCACTCTGAACCATTTTACATCAAGCTAATGTACCCACACATACTGATCACTAAATGGCTTCTAATTTTACTACTTTTGATAAAAATCTTTGAAAGGAAAGCTTTGTAACAATCGCATGTGAAATTTTGAACACTTACTTTAAAAAGAATAGGCCTATTAGATTCAGAACATATTTAATTACACAAATTAAAATGTAGACGATATGGATTCTGTTTAAAAAAAATTATTTCTTTACTTATACGTGTGAAAAAACTTATACGAACACTTATATGAGTATCAAAGGAAAACGACCATGCATTCAAGCTGATCTTGGATCAATGATAATTGGGTTCCTTCCATCAGAAAAAATATATTAATTTTTTTTAATAACTTTTCATAGGCATAGAGTTACATGGGTTCAGGCAGCAATAAACCCCCATCCCCCTAATTTTGAAAATTTTAAGTTGATGAGACGGTTAGCAATTAAAGTATTTTTTCTCACTTTTTTAGAATTTTCAGAAGATACAATTTTTAGAATTCATACATCGAAATTTACTCGATTTTTGAAAACTAGAATGACCTGCATTCAAAAATTTTCCCTCAGACTTATCCAAAGAAATAGCTAAAGGATATTCCTACTAAAAAAAAATTAATAATAATTATGATGAGTTATTACATAAAAAGGTTAAACACTGGTAAAATAGCAATGAAAAAGATCACCCAAGCTTTCGGACGCGTCAGCAGCAGTCCTTCATCAGGAGTAATGACGATGTTATGTTTCTGTCTCTTTTTATACTTGAAATTTCTGGAAAAACCCTTCATCAGAGTAGTCCCGCAGAATGGAAAAACCCAGTGGGAACCAATGAGAGGCCTCCAATAGGAATCATGGAAGAACCCTGTCACACCCATTCACGGCATTTCCGAAACAATCTCTCGCATCCTCAAGGAAGCAAATATCAAAACATTCTATTCCCCTGTCACAACACTTCGCAAACAACTTACAAAAGTTAAAGACCCAGTTCCACCAGAAGATCTCACAGGCGCCATATACCAAATACCATGCAAAGACTGCAACAAACATTACATAGGACAAACAAAAAGAATGATCAAAACAAGAAAAAAAGAACACAAACAAGCACTCGCGAAAGGAGACATAGCCTCACGTCTGGCAGAACACGCTTTACAACACGGACACGAACCCGACTGGGACTCAACAAAAATACTACACCGTCACATCACAAACAAGAATAGTAGACTCTTCTTAGAATCTTGGGAAACTTACAAACTACACGGGAAAGCCATTAATACATCACAACCACTTCCAGAAACTTATAAACAACTCTTACTCTGAAATGTATGAGACATCCCCAAATTAGGTAACCCGCAGTGTGGGTTTCTCATTGGTCCCTATTGGGGTTCTTCCATGATTCTATTGGAGGCCTCCCATTGGTTCTCATTGGGTTTTCCCATTCTGCGGGACTACTCTGATGAAGGGTTTTCCAGAAATTTCAAGTATAAAAAAGAGACAGAAACATAACATCGTCATTACTCCTGATGAAGGACTGCTGCTGATGCGTCCGAAAGCTTGAGTGATCTTTTTCATTGCTATTTTACCAGTGTTTAACCTTTTTATGTAATTTCCTCCCTGGTACCCTGTATTTTATTTCTATGATGAGTTATAATAACCTAACAGCCAAATGTTTATACATGGCAATAGGTATAGAAAACACAATTCATTGAAAATGAATGACAGAAAAGACCGGTAAAAAGACATTTGTCTGTGTTACAGAAAAATTGAACTCATAAATCAAATAAATAGCATGCAAGCAGAAACGTCTTGTGGTATTTGGGGACCATGGGTTTCGATCATCTTATAGAGCCCTTTTACACAAATTTTTACTCAAATGTCCGTAATTTTCCGAATTGAAAAATATATAGAATACGCCATGGAGCCACGTTGGTCCACCCATAAAGACATCACTACATATAGCAGTATTCGAACAGTTAAACATAAAATTTATAGGGGGAGGGTGAGTACATGGCAATTTTATATATATATATATATACATAAATATATAAGAGCATATACATAATATGCTTATACTTAATGGGGGTTATGATCTCAAGCATAACCCCCTGCACACATCCATGATTTAAACATATGTAATGCTTCATATATTAGCCTAATATTAAAGTTGTTGAAAAACTCACCGTGAAACTCGTATAGAAAAACAAGGCATGATAAAAATAAAATTGTAAGAACGTGAACTAAAGACGTCATTGACCACAGAATTAATACTAGTGTGTGTTAACTGCTGCGAGCCTTTTTTATCAGTTCAACGCTTCTACATGCTGACATACAACCTATTGACGAAAGAATTTAGCCGAGATCCATAGATCACTCCGCGAAAGGCAATAGTAACGTGCAAAAATACGCAAAATAACTAAATGTAATCATATTTTTATTATAAAACAACGAGAAATTAATGTACAGATGAGGTAAATGTGACAAAAAAATGGTGAATATTCCATTTTTGGAGTGGGACTATTTGGCGGAAGCATACGATAGCCAGCGGCAGGGATGGTGGGGGCGTGTCACTTTACCTATGAAAAATCGTCATATTTTTATCGGTGGCTGAAGATGAACAGCTGATATGTGGACTATGACGTTAGTGTTTTTGAATTACCACATATGATTGAGAGCGTTTACGCAGTTGAATTCGTCAGTGGCGTTGTAATCTCAGAATTGGTTTTGCAGATAAAATCTAAGTTATGTATGTGAAGAGCTCTCCATATTTTGCTAGTTTACTCTTTTTATGCAGGTGTCATGGCCATATCCAGAGTGGGGGGACCTTAGGGACCTGTCCCCCCGAAACTAAATGTTTAATAGGACTTGGTTACAGCCTTGTATGCCGTGATTGTATCGATACATACTGCAAAAAAATTTTAACCCCACCCCCACGAAATTAAATCCTGGCTACTTGTCTTGGCAGGTATAATTCTTTCATTGCAATTTAAGGACAATGTGTACTCATATCACCACATAGCCTATATATGCATTTTTGACGGATAAAACACGTATTAATAAAAATCAAAGGTTGATTAGGGATAATGAATAATAAGAAATCTAATCCAAGACCGTAGCCAGGATTTAATTTTTGGGTGGGGTAAAAATTTTTACAGCATGTATCGATACAATCACAGCATGCAAGGCCGTAGCCAAGTCCCATTAAAAATTTAGTTTCGGGGGGAGGGGTCCCTAAGAACCTTGCTACAGGGGGCTAAAAATTTGTTAATCTTTTGATGTATTTTATTAATATAGGCCTACTTAATAATACTAAATATCCAAGTAGATTTATATATTTAACGTTAATGAATAAATTTCTTAACATAAATTTTGCATTGAAAACTTAGAGAGGTATACTAATATTTATAATTTCCCTTATCTTTATTATAGAGTACATAAAGACTAAAACCTCTGTAAAATGCATGATGTACACAAGATCTACCGTAGAAATATATTTTGAATATATTTTTAACGTCAAAGAACAATTTCCACTGTCATGTACAATTTTATGCAAAACAAAAAATTTAAAATAAATTTCTAAGGTACTTTATTTCGAAAAAACATTTTCAAGGGGAGGGAGGACTGACCACGTTTCCTGGGGGGATGGGGGTGCTCAGCCCTCTCTAGCCCCATAGGCTTGCTACGGCTCTACTTTTATCAAGAGCATCAAAGTCAGCAGCAACGCAGAGTTTTCAAAATTAATAGGGTGGAGGGAGGGGGGGTCCATATAACTTTACGCCTATGAAGGTGAGGGCGAAGTCCTCTTGCCTGGCTATAAACTATAGACCAAGCCTAACTAAGAAAATAGTTAGGTTAGGGGATTACCTAGTACCAGGGCCGTTTCTACCATTAGGCCAGAGTAGGCGACCGCCTAGGGCGGCAAAATGGCGGGAGGAGAGGAGGAAGAAGAAGAAGAAGAGGAGGAGGAAAAATTAAAGCATCGAATTGTTTTCAAAAGCATATGGAACAATTACTTAATAAGTCTTTACTTTGACGAATGTGAAAATGTTTGATGTGTTTCATTGTTTAATTTTACACACAAGTTCTTTCATATCTAATACATTTAAGCCTTCTAGCTCTGATAATACAACGTTGTGTTTTGAAATATTACTCCGTCAATATTTCAGTTTTCAAAAATATAAAATGTTGAAATTAAACAATTATAACATGTAGCAATTGTTTTACTATTCACAATATTCTAATATTACAAAATAACTAATATAAGTCTAAAATATAAATATAATTAACGGGTTTAATGATTCAAAGTATAATAGAAGATTTATATTGTTCTACCGCTGGGTGTTGGTGGTGGTAGAGAGGGAGATCTAGTCGAAAGAGTAATGGTAGTAAAAGAATGGGGGCGTCATTTTTCAATTTTCGCCTAGGGCAGCAAAACACATAGAAACGGCTTTACCTAGTATTGGATTAAAGTTTTTATGGGGCCCAAGGCTAGAAGGGTAGAATGGGTCCCTAAAGAATGTGGCCCTCGCAATATTTAGTCAATAAATTGTAAGTTTTTATTTAAAGTACATTATCTTCAATATCCATGTTTACCAGTAATGAGAATTCCGTAGACATCTGTAAATGTTTACCATGTTTGGCGCAGTATAGCCCAGATGCTCTTGCGCCATAAAACACCTAAACAAACAAACATCTGTAAATGAATAGGAATAAAATGACGTTTAAACATAAATAGCACCAGTCCGGGGACACCCATATGAGTACTTTTGGGAAGGGAAACTAAAGAAAAGTATTAATATCTCCTAAAGGCTGTTATACTTTTAGTGAATGTACAAGATACTAAAATGCTACAAAAATAATTGATACTGCTTGACAATTAGTAATGAGCTAAAAAGTACCTAGGGCTGTCCTGAAGAAAATTATTGAGGGTATGCGGTGATGTCTTAATTAAAGAGTATTGAAATTGAATTGTTACTGGACTTGGTGACCTCATCGCGCCGCCCTGACTGACATTTGACTGGTCGTCTATCGTCTATCCAAGCCCAAGGTGGCAGTTGCCACTTTCATCAGTTTTTCATTCCTCCCTTGGTCGTACGCAGGATATTATTTTGAGGCTTGGGGGGTTCAGGGGTTTTCCCCATTTCCTCCATTCAAGTTTGTTTTGTAAATGACTATCTCCCACCCCAAAAAAAATGAACTTTGTTGAAAATTGCCCTAAAACCAGCAAATACAAAAACTTTCTTGAGACCTTGAGAGTATGCGGCGCGTACTCTGTATTTTTCAAAATTTCTTGAGAGTACGCGGCGCACACAGCGCGTACCCTTTAGGGACAGCCCTGGAAGTGCCTTATTTTAAAATAGGACTGTAAAACTTTCGAAAATAAATGCATGGCATAAATGGGAAAATAAAATCCTTAAATGGCTATTGGAAGGGCTAGAACCCCCTCTGCCTTCCATATAGGCGCCCACGCATCAGTCCCTTTCAAGGCCTCTGAAAAGCGTCCTAGGCTCGGGCTTACATGGTCTATTCGTAAATTCGGCACTGAGATTACCTGCTCCCTCCCCCCACCCACCCACGCACAGGGGCGCTGACATGAAGAAAATACACAGGGGCGCTGACATGAAGAAAATATTGGCGTGTAAACCCTATTTTATAGGCTGTATTTTACCCTCAACTGTGATCTTTATTTTTTTTTTTTTATTATTATAATTGTCCATCAACTTTGGGGAGCTCGGCCCCCGGCAAATAGTTTAAGGACCGAAGGTACCTGGACCCTATGGAGTTCGTGCCGCTTCCCCCTCCCCCCGAATATTTTATTTAATTCACCTAGTAGCAAGGTCGAATTCAGGTTATGAACCCCACTCCCTGAAAATAACGAATTTAAATTTATTATAGATCTGTACTAATTGATATACATTGGTTTTAAATTTTTGTGCGTGCCCCTTCCTCCCTCGAAAATATTTTTTAAACTTGCTCTTGCCTGGTAGTTACATATAGCGGACTACCCAGTTTTTTGTTCTTTTTTTTTCCAGGCACAACACAGGGTATTCTCGATATCAATGGCGACGGAAATGGAGTCTCACGTCCCCACATTTTATCAAGTAATTCCGCATGATCTTTTTTCAAGCTACTGCCGCCCCCGAGTTTTGAATTGCTACGGTACTGCTCGATATTATATAAGTACAACAGATCAAATTTTTATCTACAAATTCTTCCTTTAACGATTGTAGTAATTGGGATTGATATTAGAACAGTTGATACAATTAACACAAGTGAGTCATATTCACTTCCTCTCTTGTGCAGAGATGCAAATCTGAGAAAGTAGTCATTCGTAAAAATGTCAAGAATTTTCAGAAGTTTTCAGTAAAATCGCGCTCTTTTATTTCCTGCAAATTTTTTTATAAGTAAGGCGCATGCGTTGTTATAGAGCAATATACCTCCCCACCCCTTGAAACAACATGCAAGTGTTCCTAATAATGTGATTCAACTGTATATGTTTATGTACTCATGCAGTGATCATACTCTCACTAATACCATTCGTATGAACTTCGTAGTAGGAAAAATGACCTTTTGTATCAGTTTTGTAGCAGGAAAAATGGCTTTCAGTATCAGTTTCGTAAGGGAAAAAAGATTTTGCATCAGTTTTGTAAAAGAAAATTGATTTTCACATGAGTTTTATAGTGTGAAAAATAGTTTAATCAAATGAATGAGCATGAGTATGATAAAGATGAAAAGTCACATGCTTCATTGAAAAAGTAAAATTTCGTGCACATCAAGTTCTTTGTTTCGTTTTTTGTAATTTTGAAACCTCTTCCCTGATTCTTGAGAAGCTAAAATTATTAAAACACGTAAATTTAAACACGCAAAACTTGCCCATTTTCAACTGTGGACGTATTATTTCTTTGGATGGAAATTTGTAGGTGCAAAGTGCGACTAATGACCGCTAAGTTTGTACCCTCCAGTAGGTGGTGTATCAGGGCAAAATTCCTCTATTTTGATGGAAAAATACTAAAAAATTACCGACGGTCGTTCGTTACATCACATTTAAAAAGTTCACAACTTTGTTGGTAGGCGCCGCATCAAGGACAAAATCGCGCATAAAAAATCATCACTCGTTAATTAACGTTAAAATCGTTTTTTAAGTCAATTTTTTAAGTTCCAGAAACAGGCACCAGGTGGCGTTTTTTCACAGAATAGAATTATAAATTACGCAAATAAATTAAATTTATTTAATAGGTAAATTTACTTTTAAATTAATCTGCAAGCCTCTGCGTGTGTAGATAACGAAAGCATAAGGGGGAAATATCCCGAAATATATATCTCAAAATCTCGGAGAAAATCGAGCTCTATTTTTTAAAGTACCGTGAGGAAATTTTTCTGAAATTTTAATAAAATGTTGCAAGTAAAAAGTTATTCAAAATATGGTAAAACTGCGAGTTCACATAAAAATTTAAAAACTTTCGATGTTCATAAAACGGCAATTCCTTACTACAAAA
>QLNU02014802.1:122313732-122398391 GCA_006491805.2 Dysdera silvatica | reverse complement strand
TTTTAATTTTTTACAAAACAGTTGTCGTTGAACTTTACGAGCTGCTTTTGTGGACATCGAAGCTTGCTTTTCTGCATTCATCACTCACACTTTATCTGCTGCAATTGCAGCATGTCTTGCATTGACACCTGGCATAACCACTAGGTTTTCCATAAATTGGAGACGACCCTGACTAACTTTGTTAAATGCGATGACAGCTTCGTAGGTTGCTATTTCAGCAATGAGTCGACCACTTCCTGAAGTTTTTGGGCAATACTTCCAGATTACCGAGTTGAAGCTCTCGTTTGCGTTCTGCGTTCTATTTTCTAAACATCTTTTTAAAAGTTGGGGATGTGATAAATCTTTAAATATTGGTTTAATAGCATCCATAACAGCAGTTGGCACTGAATTGTTGTGTTTAAAATTATGGTGTGAATTGTTGACAACTGCCCTTTGGTATTTACAGTATGAAGAAACGCCTTTGGGGCAAAAATCGTGAGTGGGCTCCTCATCTGTGGCACGTGAGTGAAAAAGATAGCCCATACAGCCTTTCTCATTCCATCTAGAGAATCTTTATGTTCTCTTATAGCATTTCTAAAGTATGCGGAGAAGCGGTCAATAATTTTATTAGTAAGCCTGCGTTACCGCTTAACGGTCTGCTGTCCGGGAATTTTTGTCCTCCTTTTTCTTGCTTCATTTTTCTAAGCCGGCTCCCATTCTTTTGCCTATGTGGTTAATACATTCAATTTTTTCAATGTCTACAGCATTGCCATATGGTCGCAACTTTTTAATTTCAGGATAAGTTTTCGTATCTCCATCACCTACATACCGAAGGTATCGTATACCCCTGTGGGTCTCCGACCGAGTAAAAATTCGACACATACCTGTGACTTCCATTTTCGCTGCTGAGCCTGTATGATTTTTGTACACTTTGATTGGTGAGATTGCAACCAGTTAGTATACGCCTGACCAACTTTCAGTCCTTTGTAGTTGCTACAACCTCTGCAGGCAGAGGACAAAATTTCGACGTCAATTACTTTGCCTGACTCAGCACCGATTACACTGCACACACCGATCTGCGAAGAAAAACCTCGACTCTTCCAGGTGCCATCGCCACTGACACATACACCACCATCTAATGTTGTCAATGACTTTTCTTCTACTGCTGCTTCTTTCATCACTGTTTCTGCAGTCATTGCAAGAGCATTTTTAATGCTCGTTAAGATTGGACGACTGCTAGAAATAGGAGTAGGCAAATCCATGATACCGCAAAATGTCTTCAAACTCGACAAACCCAAGCCAATGGTACGCATAGCATAAACACTGCGCCTGTTAATTTCTGGAATGTTATGCTTTACACCCAGCATTTTTGAATTGCGAAATGCTTCCTGAAGTACACATTTTTCCCAGCAAATACTGAATTTGGACGAAAGCCCTTGCTGACATTCCTCCCTAATTTTCATTTTACCACCATATACCTTACAGCATACAAAATTTTCAAGCGTGTTAACCAGCAAGTCCAAATCAAATATTCGATATCCATTAAATGCATTCTCACATTCAAAATTATTTGCTGGTTGACTGAAATTATCTAGTTTCATTTTTTTAGCAGAAGCACTACTATATTCAGCAGTGGATGTATCTTCAATACTGGCTTCTTTTGTCCCATAAAAACATCGCTTCCTCTTTCTCGGACGCATTCCCGACTTAGATTTCGCTTTAGCCATTAGTCAGGTAAATAATGAAAGGCAATCACCAGTAAAACTGAAGTAAATAATAACGTCAACCCAAAATAACTCACAACAAATAATGTTTGAAATAGGCAACAACTAGTAATTAACGAAATAGGCAATAACAAATAACTAACGAAATAAAATGGTAAAAGAATCAAACGTTTGAAAAATCAGAAACGTGTGATAAAGCGTGCGTCCGTGTTTGTTTACAACAGAAAGCGAGAGTGAACGACGGGTATGAAAGTTGTTCGCTTCGTTTTCGCATACTTTGTACATGTATATTTGGATGTGATCCCCGTTGGATTATTGTTTCAAAAAAAAAAAAAAGAAAAGAAAGAAAAAAGAAAAATAATTATTAAAACAATGTGTTAAATTTGAAATTAGGGTATTTAAAGTTGAAACCACGGCGCATTGGTACATTTAAAACTTCAAATTATTCAAACAGGGTTTGCTATTTTTGCTATATCTCAGCTTCTGATTAAGTTAGAAGTTTACGGTTGGTCTTAAAATGCTCAGAAATATTCACACTTTTACATAAAAAAATAAAAATAAATTATTTTTTTGAAGGTTTAAAACCTCCAAGTCCCCTTAATAATTGCAGTTTCTAAAATTGGCAACATGCCAAATTGTTTCCTTTTATTTCATGTTTTCCAAATGTACATATTTCACTTTTCTTATCAGAGAATATATATTGTATAATTTATAATTCCATTTTTTGTACTCGATAACGGTATTTATAACTGCGTTTCAAATTCTAAAATAATAACTAGTCTTCCATTTACTGTAAATGTACACACATACTTATCGGAGGCTCTGCTAAAAGGGCATACTAAATTTCTTTAACTGTGTATTCGAATGAATAATTTATTTATTGTCATGTATTATTGCATTAAGCAAGCATTTAAAGTTTCAATAAATATTATTTCAACTGGATGGAATTACGGCATTTCTTCAATATTTATATCTTCAATAAATTCCTATCACATATTGCTATATTTCAATAAATATTATATGATTATATATTTCAATAAATATATATATGATTATAATCATATTCCAATAAATTCCTTCGATACTTATACCTTCAATAAATTCCTTGGGGAAACTGTAGGGACCCAGTACAGCATGACTTTAACTGTTCTTGTACTGCAAAAACACGAACAAGCAAGCCTAAGAAATGAAATCATAGAATAAACAAAAGTGGCAAGAATCAGTAAAAGTTGAACCTATATAATAAAAGAATACGACGACTGACCAGGGCGTACTGTAACTACAGTAGTGAAATTTTGTCACACGTCCAATGTATTAGAAGATTCCAATGTTTCAAGAATTAAGTTTTTTTAATCAAGAGTTGTCTTCATTTAATAAAGGGAACAGTAGTTCTTGAAATAGTGTGGAATATTTTCTTATATTTTCAACCAGTGACAAAATTTTACTTGAAACTTATAAACATTCTGCACAGTACACAATCGGGTTAATTCTGTTCTGCTGTGTGATTTAAGCATGATTAAACAGTTGAGGAGTAATTTGTACTACCTACTATTTACTCTCCATTGTCACAATAATCTAATTGACATAACATGATTAAGTTTACCATATCTGTTGGATATTTCTTTTCAAAGGCATAACGTACAGTGGAAACCATTTATAGAGACATTGGTTATATGATCAACTGCATATAGTGATGGAATCACTCACCACAAGGAGTTTGATTTTCTATTCTTTTATATGTTAAACATATCACAACGATCTACATTTCATTTAACTATTTAGTTCTTTGCTATGGTGACTTTAATAACCTATCAGAATCACATGTGTGTCTACCTTCCAGATAATACTCTAATCGTATTGTGCTGGTCAAAGATGTTTTAGAATAAAATAAGCACAAAAATATGTTACCATGCTATGATTTAAAAATGTCAGTTATAATAAAATGTGCATTGTCTCTTGGAGGTTTTAAATGATTTACAATGCAATTAGTGATATCCCCCTGTGATTGATAGCCTTGGATTGTACCACGAAAAGAAGGAGTTGGATCTCATTTCTGACTACTGAATATCTGCCTAATCTGAAACTGACACAAAGTGATATTAGTAGTTCAATCTCATACTCATAAAGTGACCAGTTTGATTTCAGATGACTAACAAAATCTCAAAATTGCAAAAACAAATAAAAAATAAATTTCTTTCTATAAAAGGTTATTAAATTTTTTTCATATATAAATTGTTATCAATAAATATTTTTCAGTTTCTAATTTTTTTGTACATAAAAATAGCTTTTTGCATGTAATTATTCTATATTCTGCAAAATTATTTTTTAATGTAAGTGTAAGGTTAATTAAAATTAATAAGCCTTCTTTTCTTTGTTTCTGTTTAGCATTGGTTCCAGCTTTCAATCGTGTTAGTAAATTGTTTCCAAACATTGCCTCATTTCCTAGTAGTTCATTGTTATCTTTGGCCCTGTTATTTCGCATATGTAAAAATATGGAAAGCGACGAGAATACCAGTAACAGACTATTCACTGGTGCGTAGATACCTTTTGATGTCTATATGGTGATTTTTCAATGATATGTATTTATTTGTAATTAGTTTTTCTTTTCTCCTTTTAGCTGTGTGTAAATGTCTTCAAAATCTAAAAGTAAGTTACCTGTTTTCATTCTTGAAATTAATGTTTGTTATTAATCTTATTTGTCAGTAAAAAGTTGTATTTTCTCTGTTCTAGTACCTCGATCCAAGTACTGCACTGCTCTCTGATCTTATGATTAAACAACCCCACTTTGCTGATGCAATCACAGAATTTATGCAACAGGTAACAGTTATGTTCTTTTACTCTTTTAATGGGTGTATATCCTATTCATTTTGTACTCCCTGTGATAAACTTTACACAATTAATAATGATGTCATTACCTTTAAAAGTCTTGTTTTCAACTCTGTTTTTCATTTCAAATGATTGAAAATTAATACAGGAACAGTGATGCAAGATTTTTGGAAGTAATGACATTATTTTTAATTGTGTAAGGTCCATTTTACATTTGATTTTTTACCTATTAAATAGCAAATTTTTGCCACCAGAATTTGTCTGTGAGCTGATTCGTAGTTGGAATTATTTTATTGCTGCCGCTATAATGTTTAAGAGACCTGCATTGTCACAGCGGTTACATGTTTGTCTTGCATACTTTTATGCCAATGCCGTCCCACCCCCCCTTAAAAAAGTGCTTACTGATTAACTATTTACTGGAATCCAGGGATTGGTTTCTTAAGTTTTAAGTGGTTTGGATTTGTCGGAAAAAGTAGGCCTACTGTCCTAGAGTGGCAAAGTGGTAACAGGTTAATTTATCATGTCATTAATCTGAGTTCGACTCAAAGTGGTGTAATGCATGTGCCATTTTTGTGCCCACCATGGATGAGGGTTTAGTTCTCTTGGCAGCAAAGATTCCAATTCATTATCGAAAACCATTAGGTCAGTGTTTCAAACTTTGGTCGCTCATGGACCACCTTAAGTTTTTTTATTTATCATGGAGCACCGGGGGAGGTGAAAGGCATTTTTTTTCCCTCCATTAAAAAATAATGCCTGAAATTAAGGTTGCCAACTATGGTTAATAATATTAAGCCCTACTTAGCCACTGTCATACTGCTCTCGCTTCCCCTCTCTTAAGGAAACTTATAACTAAAGTAACCTTCGATTTATGTGACTTATTGGCAGGCTTGTGTATATATATATATATATAAGAGCACTGGCAGGAAAGATTTATTAATTTCTTGAAATATAATTTGTAGTTAATTTTAACTTCTTTTGTGGTAAATTTTAAGCTTTTTTTTTTTTGAAGCACTTTTGGCAGGAAACCTCTACAATCATCGACCATGTTCTTAAAACATGGGTTGGTTGCCAAACCCACCTGAAACAAAATAATTTTTAGAGTAATGCTATTTGATAAAGAGAGTGTCAGCTACGATCTTATTTTGTCAAATTTTTAATGAAAATGACATCATTAAATTAGTTAAATAATATTAAGCAATGTAGACAGCAAGGGTGTATTTAGAGGATTCAAATCTTTCACGAAACGCCGTAAGATAACGTTTATAACAAGTAATATTTATGAGAAATTCCTTAAATCTCGCACGAACCTAAATTCTAGCTATACCAGCAATTTCTAGTTCATATTTTTTTTTTCTAATTTGGTGATGGTCCTACGGACCACTTGATAAGCCGCCGCGGACTACACTTTGAAGAACACTGTATTAGGGATTAAAATAAGAAATTGGATTCCCTCAATAAGTTAGAATTCAATAAGTCCCTCAATAAGTTAGTTTTAATTTCCAGTAAGTTGGATTGTATATTAACATTATCTTTTGGTTCAAGGGTTATAGGTTTCAATGAGCCTGTTATTTGAATTAGAAGGGGTTGGACGACAAGAAAGCAGACGTAAAATTCCCTTAAGACTAAATTGTGGCCTTTATGTCATTTTATAAGCTCACATGGCTGTGTATGAAGCTTGCATTGTTATGTTTAATGTGCTGTTATTATATATTGATTGTGCCTGTACTTGTTTGTGTTAATGATTTTTTTCGTACTCAGATGCACCACAAAATTCTGAATCCCACCACATTTTAGTACCTTCGACTCGGTAAATATTGTGTTGTTTATGTATTAAAAATTTACCTAAAAATAAGTATTAAATAAGTTAAGATTTTTATAATCATGCTTTTGGTATGCCTGACTAGTTTTTTACTGATATGTCACATTTATATTACTATTAACTTGACCTTATCTAAATTAACATGATTTGCATAGTAATGCACATTAGTGGATACTATATTCCCTTTGTCACACAGACACAAAAAGAAACGGAGTGACAGTGGGAAATCCGGGTATTTTTAAAATTTGAGTCGATGGATAGCTTTTAAATTACATTTTAGATGACTGGATGCTAATATATATATGAAGAATGATAACACCATGTGCTTGTGTGCAATATATGCTTCAGAAATAAGACATTACACATTTGACAGATAAAATTTAATAGGCTCAAATATTTTTCAACCGTGTGTCGCTGCCTTCATTTGAGTAAAAGATAGACTGCATTATTTCCATGGTTCTTAGAAAACCATTTTTTTTTTAATCATCAGCAGATGATGTCTTCTGGTGGAAATTAAATGAAGAAAATAATAATTAAATTACGGGGGTAATTTAATATTCGTGAACTGAATCCAAGCCAGATGGATGTTGTGGCGAATATGTCATTGACAAGGAATTCTTTGTTATGTTGTACAACAAAAGCGTCCAAAAAATTCATCAGTTGGAGAAAAGTGAATATATGAGTATGGCACTGCCAAATATAGCATTACTGAGGACATTGGAATTAGCCCCATTAATATTTAATTTTGACTTTTTTGGTATGCACAAGTGCTTCCTAAGATAACTTTGTTGTCATTATTCCAGAAGATGTTTGGATAAAAAACCAAGTGTGTCTTCTATATATACTTACCAAAGTAGTCGCTATAGTGAGAGTTTTGATGAGCTTGCTGTTATAGCAGAAGGAGGATTTGGAACAGTGTGTAAGGTAGGGTTTGCTCTCCGACAATTTAGCTTTCAAAATTACTAAATACGAATTTGTTCTGGAATAACTAATGTGATTTTTTCTCCTTAGGCGAAACATAAAGTCGACAAAGCGATCTATGCTGTTAAGAAGGTCTTTTTTAAATACAAAAATGATGCTCAATTTGAGAAGGTAGTGAACTGTTTTCAATATTTACAAAACCAATAATCTGTTGTCAATATAGAGTTGAAGCAAAGTAATTACTTTTAAATAAGAATAAACCAGTTACGTTTTAACAGAAATAAACTAATTACTTTCTAACAAAAATAAACCACTGGGTGTTTATGTGTCATTGTAGTGGAAAAATCGTTAAGTGTGCACTTGCAATTTAATTACGAAGTGAATCCCTTTTGTTTCTTCACAAGGTCTAGAATGTATTGTGTGCACCAAATTAGCATACTAATGTAACTACCATCTTTCTTCATTATAGTTTATAGTCTTGGATTGGGTTTACGAGAGAAAAGGTGGTGTAGTTACACCACCAACACACTCATGCTTTTAGATAAATCTAAATGTGGTGTTACAATGTAGTACCTTAATTATCATTTTCCAATTCTAAATGTGATATCTATGAGAAAGTTTGTGCTCTATGATATAAGAGCAGTTAAGCCCATACTGTGCTCAGATTGTTTTTCCAAGGTATCTAATTTTTTTTTTTTCTGGGAGATTTAATTCCAAAGTGTGTATCTGGGGGGAAAAAAAAGGGTGGGGTAAGCCTCAATATACCTACTGACATCAAAACTGAATAATTTACAATGTTGCTAAATGCATTATTACTATGCTGTCATAGGGCCCTAAGGGGAAAAGAATTGCAGATATACTTACGCCAGTGGTTGTTGAGTTTACATTCCTGTAGACGTAAACCGAATGATTGCTCAGTGGGATTATTGGGAATAATTTTGAAGTTGAACTTAGTTTTGGCGAAACTTTAAAGCGTATTACAATCCAATATTCTGATAAGCATTAGCTGCAATTTTTAGTTAATAGCTCAACGATTTTCAACTTGAGACACGTTGAAAGTACTAAAATTGTCACATTATATTGAATTATTATTAATGCAGTGTTAAAACGGTAGAATCGCATTGAATGGAGTGCTAAAACTGTCACAGCACAACGTCAGATTTCATGAAATGGTTCTGTCATATAAATTTGCAAAAGTATGTCATTAATAAAAAGAAAACTGCTTTAATACATTTCATTATTGTCTAAAAAATTTATCTCAATGATTTGTTTTGTATTCCTAATTTTTTCTAACATCCTTATTCTCTCCCCAAATTCATGCCACATCCCTTTTAAAAATTTCCGCATTAGTTGAAGCTTAGTGTTTTTTTAATGCCAGGTGAACGTATTTTTAACATCATCTGTAAATTTTCAGATAATTCGAGAAGCTAAACAGTTGGCTGCACTTAAACATCCTCATATTGTAAATTATAATAATGCTTGGTTAGATACTGTGGACGATGCTGGTGGAGGTAAAACTAACCATTATTAATTCGTTAATTGGATTTTGAAAATTTATTTCAATAATCACATTTTTATTAGTTATATGAACAAATGCTTTTTATAACTATCTAATAACTAATTTATAGAAATTGTTTTTGAAATTTTGTGTATAGAAATTTTTTTTCAATGGATAAAATTCACGGTGAACTAAATGATAAAATATTACTATGTTTGTAAAGGATTCTAAATGACTCTGTTGGAGGTCAGATATATGTTAAGGTTAAAGGTCATAAATCAAATTAATCATATTTTTGTGTGATGACCTTGTGCAAAATGTTGCAGTCTAAAACTCTAAGGAAGTCAAGCAATTAATTACCCAGTTAAACTACCCTTAAAGGTATATTTGTGTTTCATAGATATATAGTAAACAGACCAACATTTTTTTTTTTGTAGTCCTGAACCTGTATCATCCAAGGCATTAAACCCAGAACTACAGATCAAAAATAAAGTAGTAAGCATTCTCTACAATTTGGATTTAAACCCTGGTTTAAATCCAACTTCCATCATCTTTTCAGGATAGACAAATATGCTACTACACCAGGTTTTAAATTTATGACCGGTCTGTCACTGTTCGCTGGTCAGTTTGAAAAGTATTGGAATATTTATTTTTAGTTTTTTGCATTTTCAGTGCTCTTAGACCAGGGGTGGGGAACCTTTTCATGTTGGAAGGCTGCATTAAATTATTTATTAATGTTAGAAGGCTGTATTAATTTAGCTATCATATACAAAGGCCCAAGGGCGGACTGGGCCGCCAGCCAATCAGCCCTCGGGCCAGTGCGTGCTAATGGACGATAGGACTCGCGCCTTCCGATAATCCAAGGTATGGGCCCTTTGAGAGGATACAGTCCGCCCCTGCGAAGGCCCTATGTGTTTTGATTGCGTCAGTCAATCAAGGAAGATTATTTCGTTAAATCTTCTTCCTCTCTTTTATACTTTACTTAGATTCATTTTAAGAGTATAGTACAAATCAGACTCATATATAAACAGAATCATATTAATAAAAATAAAGGGATTTTTCTTCAAAATTTTAATTTTGTCAAAAGGCCGCACCTAAGGCCCTCAAAGGCTGCATGTGGCCATAAGGCTGCAGTTCCTCACCCCTGTCTTAGACTTTCCTTCATATGTATGTACTTGTTCTAAAATCTGGATAAGCTTGGACCCTTATAAATGTATGATGATTTGAAATCCACATCAATCAAAATGCTCATCTTCGATAACTATAGATGATGTCATGAAGGTGAAGCCACCTGAACATTTCTTATGCATCTGAATCCAGGATGAGAACGGCGTCTCTTTTTCTCCTAAACGAAAGCGGTTCTAGTTTGAGCTTATCTCTACATGGGTGTCGAAAATTATTAAGTAAAAATAAATTCCTCCATGAAAACTTACAAAAACTTGCCCCAGTGGCTTTGTGTGTTGACCATTATTTGGCAATTGTGTTATCCCTGAGAAGGGTAATAATATCTTACGTTTGAATTGTCCTTAATACTTTTCTATTAGATGTGAAAACTGCATTTTTATATTCACTATGTGGTTAGCACATAGCCACAGTGTTATATGGGCTTGAGCCCCCACCCCCAATAATTTAAAATATAGTGCAAGTTTACATATATTGTAATGTATAAATGTACGTTATATGCCCTAAAGGCCCTCTCCCCTAATAATTTTGAAAACTCTACGTTGATGGACCAGCATATTAATTATACGAGTCTTCATGACTAACAATCAATAATTACATGATTAAGCTGTGTTTATTGTATCTTAATCATAAGTAGACACAAGGTAACGTTTCGGTTAATGATAAGTAAGAAGTATCAGAGTAGTAGTCATGGTAAATCTCTTTTTTACTGCATTTGGCTGTCATGTGAATGATCTGGTTTTGAATTTTAGCTAAGTACCCATTTTTTTTTACCATTTTTTACCCACTTTTTCCCTCTCTAAATGGATCCATAGTTGAGGAGTTTAATTTCCTAGGTGAAAGAGGTTCAGGTTTCTCAGAAAGCTGCAAGGCCTTGTATATCATGATCTTAGTTGCTTCCTCGGTTGGAAAGACAAATGTGCTCTTTTGTTGTTTGGTTTCTTTAATACGCCTTGTGAATTGAGAAATGAATGTTTAAATTTTTATCGATTGATTAGCTAACACATGCAATGATAAAGTAGCAATGCTAACCATCTGCTACTCCGTTCATTACAACAACAGGAAGAAACTTAAATAGATTGCCACAGAAAGTGGTTTTACAGTTTTAAATTCATTGGATTTTTGTTCACAGTGCCCGAAGATGTCTCTGACGTTGAAGTGAACCTAATCATTGCCACTGTTTTGGAAAAGAAATTGCATTGTTTCTTTTTGTTTTTGTAACAAGCAGAAAATAAAAATGGGAAATTTCATTTTAATTTTGTTTTATCTGTTTATTTATGTTGTTATTATTATTATTATTTTTTTTTAATTTTGCATTCTTTCCATGTATTTTTTATTGTAATGTAATTATTTTATGTTCCCATGTTGACGGATTTTGTAATTAATTTTTTGTGGAATAATTCACTCTATCCACTGAGACTATTGAATATACTCATAAAAAAATTGGTATAATTCTGCTTATTTACTTAGATACAGCAAACTTTTGAACAGAGAAATTTTAATTATAATCGTCTTTTTTTTTTTTTTTTTTTATAGGTAATGAATCAGATTCTGATTCTAGTTCCAGCACACCGGAAGAAAACATAAGCGATCTTGAAGATAACACCCAGTATGTTGTATTCTAAATACAAATTTTTATTTGCTTTAGAAAATTCTCCTTGATACAGTGGAATTTCTATAACGATATCCTCCCCCTCCTGAAAGATGTGGAGTGTATCATGTTTTATCTTGTCTATAACGTTATCTTCTCCTTGGGCCCATTAGTATCAATACAGATAAGATTTCACTGTGTATGGAACAGACTTAGGAACAATTAGTTTATATCATTACAATTGCTATAGTAGGATTATGATTACCATAGTAGAATTATGATTATGATTACCATAGTAGGATTATGATTACAATTACTAAAATATCAAAGTTTAGATTACGATTTTGATTACGATTGCAGTCAATTTTCGGTTTTCGATTAAGACCACGATTATGAATGCACATTTAAAAAAAAATCATGATTGCAACTACGACTGCAGATTATACTTATGATTATTTGAACGCAGAAATAATCAATTTCATTATGATTATCGAAGAATTTCAAAAAATGATTATGATTAACTAAAATTTGAAATGTGATTATGATTATATATTACAGACTATAGATGCTTCAAAACATATGATTATAGATGTGATTACGCAAAAATGTAATCGATTATAATCACTTGATTATGATTACTCGGAGTTTGGTATGGAACAGTAACTCAAAAGCTGCTAGTTTGAGTGTGAAGCAAATTTTCATTTGGATAATGTTTTGGCACCTACGTTTGCAAATCTCAAACAACAGCTGTTTTATAAAGAAGAAAGCGATATCATCTCAGCCTAGAGTCAAACCAGGGAGAAAAAAAAAAGCAACGTTCTCGAGTTCCAGTTTATTTGGCTATAGCACTCCAGTTCTTATGAAGGGGTGCATGGTTTGATCCCGGACTCTTTTTTTTCCCCCTTTTCAAAATTACTAGAGTTTGAGCTTTGTATATACAGGTGCCAAAATGTCATTCATCATTAATTTCCCCTCGAAAAACCATATCATGATGCCTTTATATGTCGACCAATATTTGACAGTTATGTTATCTCTGCAAAGGGTGATAATATCCTATAATTTTTTCTTCTTGTCTGGCTATAATGTACTAAAAATAATAGGTTCTAGTGTGAATTATAAAATGAATTGGAGAATTAGGCCAAATTTTAACAATTAATTCTTACATAACCTCCTAAGAATTACTTAAGCTTTTTTTTAATACAGTAAGTTCTCACAATAATGTTGTTCCAATTAACAATTATTTCTATGTAAAAGCGGTATTTTTATTACGGATTGTTGACTCCTTCCACTTTGTATTTAGTATGAAATTATTTTCCTGTTCGTTAAGTTCTGGAGTTTTTCCTTTTTCAGAAACTCAATGTATTTTTTCCCCGTTGGAATGGATGGCATCTCATCTTCTCCACCATCTGATTTTGCTAGTCTGCAGTATGAGGAAATTTCTGAGGAAGTCAGTATTAACGTTGAAACGGTAACTTATCGATCAACTCGACATCGTAGACACAGCTCTGGAGCAACATGTTCATTAGCGGACTTTCACGAAATGGAGATGAGCCCTTCCGAAACCAATCTCCTTGATGATGACAATAGTAATTGCAGGAATTGTGAAAGAATGTTTGCACAAGATATGAAAAAATTGGTATACCTTTGTATAATTATATGTAAAATGGCATTGTTTTCATAAATTTTCGAAGTCTAGTAATATGTTGATTAGAAGAAATACTTGGGTGTTGAATAAAGTTTCAATAATTAAATATTAATAGCCATCAGATAAAATAGGAAAATGTTTATATAATAAAAACGAATGTTTTTATTTTTTATACAAATGATTATTATATGATCGATTATTAGTGATACATTATTAATTGGTTTCTATCAATTTTTTTTTTTTAAATACCGATCTAATCTTGTGACAATCTTTTCTCACTGTTAAGAATGATTCTGATAATCGATGGTTATAAATAATTTGTGGTATTTTTACATATCATTATCATATTCAACCATTACCTATCCACTGATGGATGAAGGTCTCTCCAAATGCTTTCCACACAAGTCTATCCCAAGCAGTTCACAACCATGTCTCTCCAACCTATTTTCTTATTTTATCCAACCATCTAGTTTGAGGACGTTTTCTAGGTCTTTGTGAAAATTTTTATTTTATGCTCTGCTAGCACCCTCACACGTTTGGGTCATAAATTCCCCAACTGCATTAATTTGGCCATGGGAAGTTGTTTTGGACTATAGTAAGTAGTGAAACCTTTTCCAATATGGTTTTAGGCTGGAACGGCAAATTTTCCAAATTTTGTTACATGATCGACTAATGTGGATGCAAATAATAGCATCCCTGTAATTCCAGAACGGCTCATTTTTGGACATTGGTTCACTGGACCAAAGTTGTTTCTTTTGATCTCCTTCACCTATTACACATGCTTGACAATTCCCAATTGCCTCCAGTATGGTAAAACAATCGTTTTCCATACCTTTGATGACTAAACGGCAACACTACTCAGGACCAGGGAAGGGAATTTTCGATTTTTTTGTTTCTGCTGCATTATTAGGTCAATCACTTAAATTATGTGTCAAAAAACATTTTTTTTTGTGCATGTAATTGCCTACGTAGTCACGATGTGGATGTAAATAATAGCTTCACTCTACAGCCAAACTGGCTCATTTTGGGACATGGAGATTTCGGCCAATATGGTTTATCTGATGTCCCCTGAAACCCCTTAACGTTTGGGTCATGAATTCATGGACACCCTGTATATACAGAGTGTCCACTAAAGTCCTTTCTCACACCCTTAACTTTTGAATGCCGACAGCTATAGTCATAAAAGTGGTGTGGAAGTATAGTAAAGTGACCATACGCTACAAGATGAGAGACCATATTCAGCGCCCCTGGTGACGAAATTTGGAAGTTATTAAATGTAAATCCGGAAATAAAGAAGATAACAAAAAAAAAAGTAAATTACAACTTTATTCAGCACCATTTAGTTAGTATGAAACGATATCCCATATACACAGATCGGCCAAATTCAGGGCTGTACCCTCTTGGGGCAGCCTTAAAGTCTGAATTCGAGGAAATATCTGTAGAACTAAGATGGGTAGAGATATGGTAGTTGCGCATTGGTATAGTAGAATGCCTATGCGCTAACAGATGAGACCACTTTTTGCGCCCCTGGCAGAAAAATTCGAAGTTATTAAACGTAAATCGGGAAGTAAACGAGATACAGAAAAATTGTCAATTACAACTTTATTCAGCATCATTTAGTTAGTATGAAACGATATATCGTGTACATGGATCTGTCAAATTCAGGGCTGTATCCTCTTGGGGCAGCCTTATTTGAAATCCGAAGACGGGGAAATATCTGTAGAACAAAGACATGTAGAGCTGTGACAATTAGGTGATATAGTAAGATGCCTATGCGCTATGAAATGAGATCGACTTCAGCTCCCGTGATGGTAAAGTTCAGAAGTTATTAAAAATAAATCGGGAAGTACACTAGATACAGGAAAAATGTCAATTTGTTTTCGTTTATCGCTTCTTACTTAATACCGTCTTACAAATATTCTGTTAACATCAGGAATTTTTGTGATTTTATGGAAAGCTTCAAATTATGATATTAAAAAAAAAAATCCGCATTCAATATGCAATCAATAAACAAAAATTGAAGATAAAGAATTTAATTTTTCCGTTATATATTTTATTTACTCTATTTCTTTCAATATCACATTCTACTACTAGAGCTGTTTGATGCTATGCATTGTTGTTAGCAGCAGTAGTTAACACTGCATATTGTGGAAAAAATCAATACATGATGCCATCTATAATTCGATTCTATTATGGTATGACACAAGCAATAGACAATGGAAACAAATACACTACAGAAAAGGATGATCAAAGTATACATCCAATGCTTCTGTACATAATACTGTTATCAGTAAGTATTGTCTTACATTTAAAGGTTTAAGTCTTAGGTAAAATACTAACATATTCGTTGAATCTTCGTGATTAAATTCACGATCTCATGTCATGGGGTTTGGTTTCAAATTTGGATAAAACGTTGAAGTTCATAAATATTGCATCATTTGGAAGTTGTGGTCAATCACAGTTTGGTTGACTGCCCATAGAAGAGATAGAAACAACTAACCGACTGAAATAACCACATTTAAACAATTTATTGAGCTTATATTGAGGTCTATATGTTATAAATTTCAAATCAGTTTATGATTGTTTATATTATGGCAATTATGACTATTGTGTATTGTGGCATTTGTGACTATTGTATATTTTTAGACAATACGAGCTACTTTGTTTATACAAATGGAATACTGTGATCACGATCTTCGTTCTTGGCTCAGACTTCGAAGTAATAAGACAGGTAAGTAACATACTATATCTTTACGTGTTTTTCAGTTACATTAATCTTAGTTTTAGTAGCCTGATTATATTTCCAACGTATAGTAAACTTCTGATTATCCTTACTTAAAAAATTAAAAAAAAAAGTAAATGTGATTGATTATTGAAAATAACATAATTAATTGCGCAATGTGAGAAGAGGTAACTGATTGATTAGTCATGATGTTGAAACTCCAGTTCGAAATATTGCATATAAAACTTACACCATGTTTGAACCCTTGATGTCATTTCGAACTGCAGTTCATTTATACAATTTGAAAAGATCCGTGAAGCTTAACGCTGTGGCAAATTGCGTTGAACACATCGAGGAATGACCAACTGCATTTTCACATAATATGCAGTAGTTTGCGAGCCATTCAACATCAGGAACCCATTGTGGAGGAAAATTCTTCCTGTCACTGTGTGGTGCTCATTCCTACGACATCTGGTCAAAAGCCATTCCCAAAAATGTTTTAAAATACCTTTGTTCTCAATTATTGTTTTACAGCTTCAGGTTTTGCTGTATAATGTATACATATTGATAGCAATAAAGAGGTAGTTTTTCAAAATTGTAATGTTTGCTTAGTATTTATACTATTATTTTCCGATTATCTGCCATAGTCATGTCATTCATTAATATAGAAGAGTTTACTGCACTTAGAAAATTCAGTTTATGTTTTTCATTTCTAATCGATATATATATGTGTGTTCCTGCGTAAATCTGTTATCTTTGCTATAATTTGGCCAAATTTTATTTATCACCCTGATTTGTTACTTGTATACTATTGTGAAGTTTTTTTTGTTGTTTTTTTTTGCTGCTGCTTGATGTGATGCTTGAAAACATTTTCTTGTTGGCAAATATATAATGTTATGAATATTTTTCATGCTTTTCTTTATGTACAGGGGTGTTACTAGGTACTCATAAAACTGGGTCCCAAGGACCCGCTATGCTTAAAAATCTGGGTCCCAAAGAACAAAATACGTTTTTCCCTTACTTAAAATAGCTCTCTAGGACGTGCTATTTTTTAAAATAGTCCTGTCCTATTCTGCGTATTTTACGCGCTATAGCACATCAAGGACACCCCTGATGTATTATGGTAGTAGACATCTAAGATCATCAAACCAATCCTGTACATCAATTCCAAATTATATACATTAATGCCAAAACCTACTGTTTTCTGAAGAATCTAAGCTTGTTTTACTTGAGAATCAAACCCAGGAATCTGAATAAGTAGAAAAAGATCAAGTACTTGGTATCAGTACAATTCAAACTTGATTGAACCCTTCTGAGGTGTTGTGGTAACTTGTTTGCATAGCATACTGTTATCCTTGGTTGAACTCTCAACGATGCCAAAAAAAAAAAAATCCTTTCAACTAACTGCTCAATGCAGTTGTGGGGGGTGGGTTGGTTCCCTAGGCAATAAGAAGTTTGGATTCCTTGAAAAAACTGTAGCTCGCAGTGCAGCGTAACTCCTGCTGCCTTTGTGCCTTAAAACTCACAAACAAACCAAACTTCGATTTTCCGTTTAGCAGACACGTGCCTTACATCTACATCACTGTTCCCTTTTTCTTATTCAGGATATGCAGTTGAGTATAAGATTTTGTTTTTAATTGGTAAAAGTAAATTAAAATAGCGAAAGCAATGGAAAGTTAAAGAATAATGTTGGCGTATAAAGTATATTATTTCTATCTTACATTGTTTTACAGTGTGCAAAATGGCATATCTTTGCACAATGTAACAACATCCTCTTTAGTCCTTGTTACCGTAATTCTTGAGATTTGTATCAATTGTTTATTCAGTTGTTAATTTATTTACTCATTTTATTTTTTCAGGAAATAGCGTCATGCAACAGTTGAAACCCATGGATATATTTTACCAAGTCTTGAGTGGTGTTGAATATATTCATTCTAAATCAGTTATTCATAGAGATCTGACGGTATGCGGAATGGCTATGTTACTATGAATTACAAAATACAAAAGTTTTTAAGGGTTGCAAACAATTTTTGAGCTCAGAACTGTGACAAGACTATTAAATAAGTTTCAATTTTTAAAAACATGACGTTTTGGTTTACTTTTGTGAACCACCTTCTGAAGCATTGTCAGTCGATGACGGTTGTTGACTGATGCCAACGTTTTTCTTGTTTTTGCAATATTTTTTAGAAATCGCCAAAGTAACATGTTATCCAGCTAATGCCAGAATATAGATGGCATTATGAAGAGCACCAAAAACAAATAAAACAAAAAGTTTAGGACATATTGTCAGAAATTACAAATTACTTAAGATAGGTGCCCATGTAGAAGGAATAATACTTTTGGCATCATTGGGAGAGAAATGTTTCAGGAGATTCTCCGAGACAAACTGAAACATAAAGTTCCTGAGTATTTAAACTTACTTAATGATTTTGTCACACGGTTATGAACTTGAAAATTGTTCGCAACTTAAAATGCACTGCGAAAGTCTCCATAAGACTTTTAAAGGGTTATTTGTAATTATATTGGAATAGTTTCTGTAAAGTCATATTCATGTAATTTTTTGTAGTTATTAATTATGGTTTATAATTTATTTTTACAGCCAAATAATATTTTTATAACCAAAGAGAAGGGGATCGTCAAAATTGGAGATTTTGGCTTGGCTTGTCTGGTCCATCAAACTCAAGAATCAAAAGTAACATGCTCAAATGGTAGTTTGTCCTCTGTCTTGGGTACTCCACCGTATTGCGCTCCAGAACAAAGAGAAAATCATCGATACGATTTCAAAGTAAATTAGATCATTTTTTTCCCCATCTTCATTATACATGTTGTCACCCTTATCAACAACAACCATTTTCAATTTACTGCATGATGGAGGTATCTTTGTCATTGTACATATACATAGTATAGTGAAAGAAATGCCGAAGATTTGGCCTTAAACTTACCACATTGGCCAGATGCATTGGCAGGTTGGACATACAGTTCGACGAGGAATCTAAATCTTGGACTCAACAAGCATAAGATTCCACAGCAGGAATCATCGTGTCACCCTCGCATCGGGTAACCCTGTGAGCTTCCTCAATAGAAATAATATATGTTCACTTCGCAGGCTTTCTTAACTGTTGCCACTAAGGATTCCAAGAAATACTAAACTTAATAAGTACAATTTCTAAAGTTGCCACCATGCCAAATTGTTTCCATTTATTTCATGTTTTCAGTATAATGTATAATTATATTTCGTTTTCGTATTTGGCAACTGTATTTGTAACTGCATTTCTAATTCTAAAATAATAATTAGTACTCTGTTTACCTTCGAAGTGTGCACACATCATACTCGGAGGCTCCACCAAAACGGCATAGAAAATTCTTTTAACGATGTATTCAAATTAATGTATTTATTGGCTTGTGTTATTAAATTAACCTAACCATTTAAAGTTTTTATTAAATATTATTTTAATTGACAACTCTGACGCCAAAGACACTGCTATCAAAGCTGATGCCATTTTTCCAACCCCAGGAACTTCCAAGTACCAAACTGTTTGGAACTAAAAACTATTTAATGAACTGTGAATTATATTAATGCAAAGTAAAACACTCAACATTTAATTCATTTTTTTTTTTAATATTAATGATTAGGTTCTTTGCATAATGTTCGTTCTAACTAAGTTATATTCTAAACAAGCTTATTTTTGGTTGTAATTTTTTCCTACTGATCCGATCCGTATTTCCCTGATTTGATTCCCTGGGCAACAGGTTCAGATTCCTCTGGAAACACTGCACCACAAAGCAGACTTGTTTGTCTGAACTTTAATATTTAATTTTATTATTCTTTAAAGGTGGACATCTACAGTCTTGGCATAGTTCTTCTTGAGCTGTTGTGCCCGTGTGAAACAAGTATGGAATTTTCTCTGCTCGTTGAAGATGTTCTGACGGGAAACTACCCAACTCAGTTAATTCAGAAATTGCCAGATCATGTATGAATATTACTATGCATATATGTGTATTAATATCTTTTTTTTTTTTTAATTTCAAAATTTTATATTATTTTGATATTACTTTATTGCAGTATATTAGAAAAGAAAAAATATGTACAGTTTTGACTTCGATTTAACGATACCTGATTTAACAATTTCCTCAATTTAATTATTGTTCTATTGGTCCGAATTGAATAACACCGAGTTCAATGTTATATATTCCTCGATTTAACGATAATGTTTCATAATTAGCCTGTTAACTGCAAGTAGAGTTTCAGTCAGAAAATCAACTTCAACTGAGTGAACTCGGTTCAAACGTACCCTGGTTTACAGTGTGTAAAGAAGTATTTACTGCGTTTTGACGTCAACGATTTCAAAAATCCAAAAATCAACGTTAAGTGCCAACTTTCAGGAAAAATCAAAACAAATGTCAACCAACGATTTTCAATTCAAATTCATTTTCGGTCAGACACAATTACAGATTACAGTATAAAAAAACATACAAATAATCGATCTGCTCGGGCAGCTATGGGTAGAGACTATAAGGTCTGACAGAGTCCCAGCTGCCCGAGGCAAAATAACTAAATAAATTAAAATAATTATAACAAGCATAAATCAATAAAGTTATGCAAAAAATTTGTTTTCCAAAAGATATTTATGTAGATATTTTTTAAAAAGTGGAAGCAAACTCAAAATTTTAATTCTGTCAGGAAGAGGGTTCCACACCCTAGGGCCCATACAACCCGTGCATACCAATCCAAGATTTGTTTTGGAGAATTCTGGTATTAGATTATTTAGATTTCTTGTGAAGTGATTATGTCCAGGTGGGATTAAGGACATAAGATTAAGATATAAAACGATTCATATGGCATTAAACATAAAAATATAGATCTTGTAAATTAGTAATTTTTCAATTAGTAATATTTGAGTATTATTGGAAGATGAATAAAAGGAGTGAGACACATGACTATTGTAAGACAAAAGTGAAATAAAATGCTTCTGAAGAGCAGTAATCCGTGAGAGATTGTATTTTGTGGTACAGCCCCAAATCAATAAGCAATGATATATGTTAGAGAAAATCAAAGAAAAGTAAAGATTTACAAGAATTGGAGTGGGTAAATAATATGCAATATTTCTTATTATTCCCAAATTTCTACTAATTTTCGTACATATGGTGTGAATATGGGTGTCCCGTTTTAAATTAGATTAAAATGTTATAACAAGAAAATTAATTTCTTTTGAGAATGAAATTGATTCATTATTAATATTAAGATGAAAATTATTTAGATTAATATTTCTTTTATTTGTGAATAAAAAGCTCTTAGTCTTTGTTCTGTTAAGGGTTAAGTAGTTAATGTTAAAGAAGTTAATAATGTGTTTAATATCTTCATTAACTATTGGATTAGGTTGTTAATATCAGTATGTTTAGAGAAGATACTTGTGTCATCAGCGAAGCAAATTGGTTCGAAGGATGTTGGTAGATGAAAAATATCATTGACATAAAGGTTAAATAATAATGGTCCAAGAATAGATCCTTGGGGCACACCACATAATGAATCGTGGAGTGTAAAGTGGTAGCCATTCATGTGAACATATTGTTATCTGTTAAGTAGTTTTGAGAAGGGCCACGGATACCAGCTAGACTAAGCTTATATAGTAAACGTTCATGGTTAATTGTATCAAAGGCCTTCGACAGATCAAAAAACACACCAACTGCTGCTTGTTTAGAATCCAGAGAAGAGTAAATAAAATCTGTAACTGCAATTAAAGCCTGTTCCACTGATCTACCCTCCATAAATCCAAATTGATTTAGATGAATGATTTTGTTTAATGAGAAAAAGCTATATAATCTTTTATAGAGTATCTTTTCAAAAATCTTGGCAAAAACTGTCAATATTGATATTGGTCTGTAATTGGCAATCTCATATCTATTTTCTTTTTTAAATACAGGTGTAACTGCTGAAATTTTAAGATCTTGTAGAATAACACTTGTGGAAATAGATTATAAATGTGGGTGAGAGGCTGCAGTATAATATCTGAAACATATTTAATAGCAGCCGGGTGAATCTGATCATGTCCAGGGCCCTTATTAGGGTTAATTTCCTTTATTAGTTTAGCGATTTCAGTGGGTGTAACTGGTGAAAGAAATAGTGAATCTTTAATGTCATAGTTGTAGCATCCACTATTCAAATGGGGCATTGTATTATGAGCCGGTGCCGATCCAAATGGAAAATCGATAAAGTAGTTATTGAAGGCTGTAAGTATTTGATTTTGGTTGGTAATGGTTTGATTCCCAATAACAAGGCTACTAATTGGGTTTTTAGATGCTTTAGTTCTACCAAGGAGTTCATTTAATTCCAACCAAATTGTTTTTTGATCGGAGCCTTTAAAGAATTTTTTGAGATAGTTTTGTTTTGCCAGTTTTAGTTTTTTGTTTAAGTTACTTCGAAATTTACGAAATGTAGTTAGGTGATCAGATGATTTGTGTTGTACGAAGCTTGAGAAAAGTCTATTCTTTTTTTTTTATTTCTTTTAGAAGAAAATTATTGATCCATGGTTTTCCGATCCGCTTACTTCTTTCAATATTTTTAAGAATGCAAGATTTGTTGTATATATTAGTAAAAGTTTGAATAAATAGATTTTAAGCTCGCTGAGCATCATTCGAATTAAGTAAAGTGGTTCAACCAATTTTTTCTAATTGTGATTTAAATAAGATTAGGTTACTTTCCGAAAGATCCCTTATCGAAAAACAGCTTCCAAATATATTACGATGAAAATCTTGAATATTATTAGTTATAAAAATAGGAAGGTGATCACTTATATGATATGTGAGTACTCCTGAAAGGTGGGGATAAATATTAGTTATACAGAGGTCAATCATAGTTTGGGAGTGAGATGTTATTCTAGTAGGGACATTGATTGTAAAATGAAAACCGCTAGTATGAACTATATCTTCTAAATTTTTAGCATTAACGTATTGGTTTGAACTCATGTCAATATTTAGATCACCAAGTATAATTAATTTCAATTTTTCAGTGTTAACAAAATCCATAAAGGTCTTTAAGAAAGTTAAAAATTCCGCAATGTCATCATTCGGTGGTCTATATATTGTAGAAATAAGGATTCTAAAAAGATTTTATGACTATGATTTCAATGTATAGAAATATTCCACTCCAATGATTATAATTTGAATATGAGATTGATTGATGTACATAAATTGCCACTCCACCTCCGCGACCATTCTGGCGGCATTCAGTAACTAGGCTGTATTGAGCTATATGCAAAGAATAGTTTCGTTGAAACCACGTTTCAGTAATATAGATAAAATGAGTAATATTTTTTAGTTCATTCAATAAATCATTAAGGAAATAACTTTATTCAAAAGGCTGCAGGTATTTATATGTAGTGAGAATAAGTTATTTTGGGAGGATTGAGTAAAAATTACTTTTGAACGTCGGAAATATTGACCACATAGGTTGCTGGTGCTATTTACAGGTGTGGAACATATCATAATAATTAAAAAAATTTACAATAACTACAGTATATCAATTAGAAAAATAAAACCTTGACACAAAATAAATAAAATAAAAATGTATAAAATAAAAATTAATCAGGAACCAAAAGGTAACACAACAATAAATAAAGAATTAGTAAGTGCATGTGTATGGGTGCATTATACAGGGTATAAAATGAAGATGTTTAATAGTGTAAGAAATAGATAGCAAAAGGTATAAATAATCCTCCATCATTTATGTTCCATAATTGCATTTTACTCTGCCTTGTGACAAAGACTATAACATAATTTCCTGTCATTTATTGTATCATTAATATTCAATAAATTGTGTGTACCAGTCTTTACCAAAGATTACAACATTTCGTCTCATTTATTTTACCATTAATATTCAATGATTATTTCTTACTGCATCTTGCAGAAGGAGGTATAATTAAAGTTAAAAATTTTAAGCCATTCTCCACCTGACAGCTTACTTGAAAAACGTTTAATTCTTATATTTCTATTATTGGAAATACGTTTCAAACTAAATTAATCTTATTTTCACTAAGTGTTAAAACTTTTTTTGATCTACAGTTTCCATTGAATTACATCTTACACTCATTAGTTTTGCTGTTTTTAATTATAGAGAGTTACATGAGTATTCTTCAGCCTCATGTCTAAATTACAGCAGTTGATTTTTAATTGGGCTCATATCTTATAACGTATGCATTTACCAATAAAATTTTAAGATACTCTCGCAACTCCCTACTTCAGTAAGGTTCTTAAAAAAATAAAAATTCCTTTTCCATTGTACTTTACACAGCATGTACTTGTATATACACGTTTTAAGCAGTGGTCCCTTTTTTTAAAATTTTTGGTCCCTTAGTCTCTTTTTTTTTTCAGTGTTACACTGCTAAAAGCCCTGAACATTGTTACATTATTTGAGCATTTTTTGTATTGTAAACTATTTTCCTGTGACTAACGATTAAAAAGATATTTACCATAACATTTATTTTGAATGACCCTCTATAAGTGAATTGTTTTAATGCATCATCAGCGTTTCTTTCTAAATATGTTATATGAAAATTTATCAAATGGTTTGTGACATTTCTACTTTGGGATGTATGCTGTTCAAAATGGTCATTTGTATGTCTCTCATTTTGTAGGTTTTACTTATTGAGCAGATGACGAAAACAAATCCCACAGAAAGGCCAACTGCTACAGAAATTTTGAACTCTACTCTTTTTAAGCAAAAATGTGTAAAAAAGGTAATTTGAAGTTGTTTAATAAATAATTATGCATTAATGAGTTCTAAAGTTATTAATTATAAGTTTCCGAGGTTTTTATATGTATAGGCAACCCCCCCCTCATTGTTCGATATAGTTGCCTTATCTGATAGACTGGCATAAATAAGATCGGATATAAAATGAATTCGATTTAAGGTTTTGAATTAAACCCTTCTGAGGAAAAGGGTTATTTTAATACACCTAAATTATGTGAGCATGTATATAAGCACTGTTATTAGTAGGACTTATATTAGTAGGACTTGTAAACGCATAATATTATGCATTGGCATATGCGAGGGGGGTTGATGGGATTATAAGCCCTACACATTGAATTTTGATTGCTGAAAACTTATGTGTATTAAATTGTATCACTGTAACCCCCCTCCCCCCCATCAATTTTCAGTATATGCTATTGTTTTTGTCCATTGAAGAGTGTCGAGACAGTGACTTTTTTAATTACTTAGAAACAAATAACAATTTAGACACAGCCATAAAGTCAAATATAAAAAGTAATGTCAGAGTAAATTAGCCTGTTGGAAGATGGATTAAAGTGCTTTGAAGACATAAACCTAGAACGATGCGAAGGAAATGATGCAGGGCAAAATTGAAACTGACTGTATACATTGGAACCTTGTAAATTGACCACCGGAATACAATGACCATTTTTTATAAGAGAAAATTGGTAGGAACTTAGTTTTTCCCAAGCCAAAGTCTGTCAAAGGTGGTCACTTTAGGCAGGTTCTACTGTATTTCCATTGAAATTCATCAACCTTAATTATATCAAATGTTTCAAAACATGTGCATTATGTGGACATCTCATGTGGGAAACATCAATTCCTGTTTTGTGAAGGTAGTGTAGAATCATTAGGGTCTTTGATATTTATGAAGGTACAGTGAAAATCGGTTATAACGACCTTCAAGGGACCGCGAAAATTCGGTCGTTATAACCGATAGTCGTTATAAACGATATCTTTTTAAAATCATGGTAGCCTATAGCAATGCCCTGTAGAGTTTTATAAATTATTTTGACAGTAAAAAGTATTAAACTTTTTGGTTTCAAAATTAAATAAAAACATACTTAATTATAATGAATTTAATTTCCGTTTATATTATGTTATAGCCAAACTAAGTACATAGTACTTTCTTAGTTTTTTAAATTGAAAAAATTGTAGAAAATACTACTAAAGTATATAATGTAGAAAACAAATGTAATAAATAGTATTTATTATACTAATGACTTCAGAACAGTGCCGGTTTAAGAGTTTTGTGGGTCCTACTCTTAAAAAATAGAATGGACTCCTAAAGAATATGACCCTCGTGATATTTAATTAATAAATCACCTTTTTTTAAGTTTATTATCTTTAATATTCAGGTTTAGTAGTGTGACGTCTTAACGGAAAGATTTGGTAGCGTTGGTATCCAAGCACGAGGCGTTTAGGTGCTTTTTAATATTTATTTACACTCACAGCTATATATACACTTAAATTATACGAAATTGAAGATATTGGTCGAAGACGAGAATGCCAAAATTTTTCAAAGGAGGGTCTTCGATCCGCTCCTTAACTAAACATAAAACTAAACAATGTCAATCAATCAACGTTTATTGGCGTAGTGATACCAACGCCGATGGTATGGCGTGATTAGATGGTGAAACGTTCGAAAGAAAATAAATATTTCTGCCTTCGGTGGGACCTGAACCCACGACCTTCCACTTGCCGGGCGGAGGCTCTACCCACTGAGCTACGAAGGACAATATATAATCTCTTTACGAACGTATATATATTGTTGCCAGTTATTTCGCAGAATGGTGTAGTACATAGACTACTATTTAAACCAAATTGCAAAGAGACTGGTATTAAATTGATCGAAATGCACGTTGCAGCATATGTATTTATTTTATATAAATCGAACACTACGCAGATTAAATCAAACAATGTAAACATAAAACATTGGATATAAAGGTTTGCGCAAGCGCATAAAAGCGAATTTCAGGTGCAGTTGAGGTTTCTGGACATCAGTCGGTAAGAGTCAATAAAGAAGCTTAAGGTGTTGACAGGTCTCGAGTCCAGACCATCTGTACTGTCAAACTTTGGAGTTTTACGATTTCTATAGTGTCAAAGTATTACTTGAGTAGCGATTTATGCTTCCGGGAACAAAACCCACATAGCATTATATGTGTGGTCCGCAGTTGATCTTTGAACTGTTGCAGAGGAAATCTTGAAATTTTAGTAAAATGGTGAGAGGTTTGAAAGAAAAAGTCACACAGGCATTGTCGATACGAAAGGAAGAGGGGGTATTCCGAACTAATCTTCGAGGGAAAGTATACAAATTTAGTTTGTTAAATTTAAAATGTAGCATTAGACGCTACAGTAGCAATAAAAATTTCTCGGACATTTGTAAATAAACAAGATTAGAATAACGCTTAAATTTTGATAACTGTAAATTTTATTAACTATCCCATGTGCACTGGCATACTGAAGGGGGGGGTGTGGATGGGAGTTTTAACCCCCCCCCCATGGCAACAAAATTTTATTTATTTAACATAGGAATATATGAGCTGTAGCTCTGCAATCCCCCAATTGAGACTATAACTCCTCCTTATGAACTTTCTGGGTCTATTCCCATGTGGTTCTGCTTTATTTCTACGTTGTCAAGTCACGTCATTATATCCAGGGCCTGATCCACCACAAAGGATTCCAAAGTCCGGGCTTTGGGACTAGATTCTATTCTGCACATGTGTGTGGACTACGCACATGCGCAGAAGGTTTGTTCACTGTGCACTTCCCAGTCCCGCTAGAGTCTAATACCAAAGCCCAGGCTTTGGATGCCTTTGCAGTGATCAGGCCCTGATTATATCTGATACGAATTTCCCTACTTCAAATCTACGTAGGCTACAAAATCGCCTTCGTTATATACGATGTCGTTATAACCGATATATTTAGTATGGAGTAGAATAGCAAACCAAATTTCTTGTAAAAATTCCATCGTTATGCAGTTTGTCGTAATAAGTGGCATCGATATAAACAATTTTCACTGTATATTACAAAGCTTGGTAAGTTTTTGGGGCTAGTCTGTAGTTTACTGTCTTCGCTAAACAAGGCCATTTTCTTACCAAACTAAAAAATGAGATATTCTCACCAACAAAGTTTATGTGGCAATTTGACTCAAGTGGATGTGTATTGATATAATTGAGCTTTGCAAAACATAATGCTCTTCTAACTGAGCCAATCATTGGACCAGGTTTTTCGAGTGCTAAATGAAACATTTGAGAGTGATTTTATGATATATTAACAATCAAGTAAATTTGGATTACAATATTCTACAATTTTGGAAAATATATTTCATCGCGTTATGGAAATGAAAAAAGACTTTAAACTTTTTAATAGGTTTGATATTATTAGATCCATGTAAGCTAGGAGCGGACTGGGTCCTCTCAAAGGACGCATACTTTGGATTACCAGAGGGTGCACTGGCGGCTCGGTTTGCCCCCTGATGTAAGCCATACCATGGCTTTGAGGTAATTGTCTATTATACAGAGAATCTGGGTTTGAATCTGGTTGAGCACTTGCCGTTTCTTCTGCCGATATTCAATCCCAAGCTTTATTCCCCTAAGTGACAGGGATTCAGAATCCTTGGAAAATTTCATGCCCTGTTGCAGCACGATCTTGCATGCCTATCATGTGGCTGTCTCGGATTCAACTCCCTTCCTCCCTCCCGTGCTAAAAAAAGGCTTACTACCTGACTGCCCACCTCAGTACAGGGGTTGGTTCCCTAGGCCTTCATAGGTTCAAATTCCTCGGAGTGCTGTAGACCCCGGTTCAGCAGGACCCTTGCTGTTTTTTGCGACATAACAACTCAAACAATATCAGTCATTGAGACGTGAAATAAGTAATTTCCTTTTCAATTATTTGTATATTGACCAACAGTGTGTTATACCGATGAATGTTAAAATGTGTTTTGAATTCTTATACATGTGTTGTTCTATTCTTTTGACAGCGTACAGAAGACTTGAAGGACCGACTTTTGAATCTCTCGAACTTTAATCATAATTTGGGAGAGGTTGTGAAATCATTACAGCAGATACAATCAGAAGTGCTTCACAAATGCTTGGATGAAAACAAAGAACTGAAGACTGCAAACGATGAGCTGAAGACTGAAAACAATGAGCTGAAGACTGAAAATGAAAGGCTGAATAAGAAGGTAGAAGAACTGGAGTGGCAGATTTTATGGCTGCGATTAAATCAAAATGAAAATACGAGAAATTAGTAGATTTTACAGTCAGTGATTGAGGTTTAGTTGCTAAACACATTCCACTGCATGATTTTTAGATTGTTTCATATTTTTAAATACATTTTGTGTGTCATAAATCATCATGTGAAAATGTTCATTGTTATTTGAAATGTTCTACCAAACCAATGACAGTCCACATACCTTTCTAGTATAGCATGCCATCTGTATGTAGTTTAATATAATTTTATTTTCAGTAGAAGGGGAATATTCTCTTTATTGCCCCCCCATTCTTTGGACGCATATCTAAGGGTGAGGATCCTTTTCCAAGGTGTCCTCCTGTATCTGACTTACGACAGTGCCATTGATATAATGCCTGACTTACAACATTACCAAATTAGTATCTGGGGAAATTCTTATTTGTTTGATCATTTGGATACATGGCAGAATAGTCTTGACCAGCATTTCTGTAAAATCTTCAGCCACACAGCTACATAAAGGTGAGGTGTTTGTTGTTTATCATGAAGTTAACCTGTTTGTTTGTTTGTTTTTTATGGCGCAAGAGCATCTGGGCTATACCAGCCATAAGTTAATAACCTGTGTTCGATTCCAATAGTATTCTAGATCGCGGTCGCCAACCGGGTGGTCCATTGCGAGAAAATTTTGTGGTTCTAGAAAATCTGGATATACTGTAATTTTTAATATTTTATCAATAATAAAACAAAAATAATATTCTAAGAAATTCTCATATTCTGAATGACAATTTTCGCCTTTATATTGCACTAAATTCACGAAATGTGGTCCGCGGGATTTAAAATTATGAATTTAGTGGTCCGTGAGGTTCGAAAGGTTGGCGACCGCTGGTCTACAACATGTGCCAATTTTCCTTCCCACTAGTGTAGTCTTAGATGTTCTTGTACCAAAAAAAAAAAAATCTTTTCTTGGCAGAATTCGTGAAATAATTTTCAGGTTTCCCAAAGAATCTTGCATGAAATTTTATGTCCACGTACATATCGCCATTCTTTGTGCCAAGTCCATGAAACATTTTTGCTCATTATAATTGCCAAGTTGACTCTTTTGATTGTATTTAAAGGGGTATTTTGAAAATAAACCATTCGGTGAAAGTTACGATAGTGTACACCATGTATCTAATAGCAGCCACCTCTTCCATTGAGTCCTTGCCCAATAAGTAAGTACTTAACTGACCGGGACTTTTACTTTTTTTAGGATTAGTACCATTTTTTGTACTAATCCTCATTCCGGGGCTTAATTCCCTAGGCAAGTTGTTCCTAATCTTTAATTCCCCTAGGAAAGTTGTTTATAATCTTTAATTCCCTAGGAAAGTTCTTCCTAATCTTTAATTCCCCTAGGAAAGTTGTTTATAATCTTTAATTCCATAGGAAAGTTGTTCCTAATCTTTAATTCCCCTAGGAAAGTTGTTTATAATCTTTAATTCCCTAGGAAAGTTGTTCCTAATCTTTTACAGGTCTCAACCGACCCCCATTTGAGATATTGCCAAATTTTTCAGCACACACCCATCCTTTATTATCAAGGAAGAAATAATTGTAATAAATAATATGGACTGTTTGCATTAACAATATATTTAAAACGGAAATATCTACAAAGTAAAGGTTAAAATTTATGGTCGTCACCGGCCCCCGGGAGACTTATTATCGGAGAATGACGATTACAGTTACGACTTCAGTCACCATCATACTCGTCACTTTATTGTTTCCCAATGCAATCTTGTCCATTTTGACTCTGCAGGGAGGTCTCATTCTGAATCCACAAACTACTTAATATTCTTAATGAAAAATGTTGATCAAACAAACCCTTCTAAGGTTGCAGTATTTAAATGTTTTGTGGCCACGAGAAAGTGGCTATAACTTAAATGAAGTGGCCTCTAATAAAAAGGACGCTACTGGTCAGTGGCGACTAATCAAATACCTGAGTTTTAAGCTGTACTAGAAAACATAACAGGCATACGAAATAAGAAAGTGAGGAGAATCAAAATAGATGCTACTTTCCTGACAAATTTACTTTCAGTTTGTTTTAAAACCCGACGTTAGGTTTTCAATTTCCAACAGTTTCAAAAAATTAATGGCAGATTAACCACTCACTGTCATCTAGTGGTTGGTTTCTTAAATCTTAGGAGCTCAAGATTTGTCAGAGGTCCTGCAGTGGCGCAGTGTGGTAATACATTCATCTAGTGCACTGATAATCCAGGTTTGACTCTTAATGGTGCAAGGAATGTTTACTCAGAGGTCTTATAAAGATAGTACTGCTCACTGTAGTCTGGGGTTTGGTTCCCTAGGCCTTAAGAGGTTCGGATTCCTCGGAAAACAGTAGGTCCCGGCGCAGCATGACCATTGTAGTCTTTGAGCCGTAAAACCATAAATAGATTCTTTAGAAAAATGCAGGTTCATTCTACCATATGGTGGCATGATGGTTACACCTTTGTCGTGTCATTAATCCAAGCTCGATTCCCAATGGTGTCATGGAATGTGTGCCATTTTTCCACCCATCAGTGTCCAGGGTTTGGTTCCGTAGACCGCATAGGTTCAGATTCCTCACCAGTCTGTAGGTCCTAACACTGTGTCTCACCTTGCTTGGTGCAGAATGACCCTTGCTGTCCTTGTGCCATAAAAATACAACCAACCTCGTGCCGTAAAAACACAAACAATTCAAAGAAAATTCTCTTCTTTGTTTATACAAATTGAGACAAGAGCCTCAAGCTTTTCTTCTCTCTGACAGTGGGTATGAGTTTAACAACAGATTTGCACCTGATTGCGTCCCAGGCAGAACTGTCCAAATGGCATCCTCTCCACTAGTATGATGAGGTATTTTAACAGATTTTATGCCCCTCTTCACCTGCACCCCTGGTGTAGGCCTTCCTCGCCCTCCCCTGTCTATGGCCCTGGCTGTGTATGCTAACTTCTTTGATGGACATCTTTCGGTGGTTGAATGAGTTGAATAAAAGTTTGTAGGAGAAATGCACATTTTTCATGGTTTCTAACAACATAAATTGTTTAAACTTCAATTTGCAAGTGGGGGGGGGAAAGAACGCTTAATGGAAAATTGTTATTTTTTTCCATTCTTAACAAATTCTGTAGAAGAAAATGAACTTAAGCCCTATTGTTCTGTTTCAATGACATAAAAGATAATTGTCAGTGTTTGATCAAAGATTTTAGTGAATATTTTTCAGAGAACTTAAATAGTTTTGGATACAAGACCCTTTTACTGTAGTGGAAGATTCCAATTTATCACACTGCTTTTTAATGAAAGAAAGGAAAAAAAATGTGAAGCCTTCGAATCTAATTTCGAGGAAACTTCTTTGGTAGAGTTTTTGTTGTAAAGGTTAGATGAGTTTCTTCATGTCGCCGATCATGTTGTTAAATTTATGATGCCTTTTGACCATATATTCTGCGTGAGGGTGATTTTCTATCCATCATGTACCTAATATCTAAATAAAGTAGAGTCTTATTAATTTGAACTAATTGGGGCTGAGACCTGTTTAAATTCATAATTTTTTGGATTAACCGAAATCTTTAATACAGATTTTATAATGTAAGCTACAATTTTTTTGATGTGTGTGTTTTTGTGTGGGATAATAATATGTCAATAATGGTTGATTGATTGTTTGGCTTTTTTATGGCGCAAGAGCATCTGGGCTATACTGCGCCAAGTCAATAATGGACCGCAGGTGAGTGATGGAAAAGGTCCCTTCCTTATATGGGGAAATTTAAATTAGTTGGCACATATACATAATGTAAACATACTACATGCATTGTATGTTTACATCTTGTCAGTCTGCGTTTGTTGCAGCTGACTGAAAAAAAAATTTGGAATAACCAGATTTTAAGATTAGCGTAGTTCGAATTAACGAGACTCTATTGTACGACAATTGGCAAACTTTAAAGGCCGGTATTTGCAGGAAATTTTTGATAGGTTAACCTGATATCATGACGCTATGCAGCCATACCCATGTCATTGAAAAGTTTGAGGATTTATTATTTGTCGAGTACAGAAATAGGATTAAAATTTGTGCTTAGTAAGATTTTCATTTGAGTTTTAAATTCCTAAAAAAAATACACGAAACTTTTCTGTAGTCTTCCTACAATGAAATTATTACTTTTTTTAATTTTAATTGATAGTAGTTATTACCAATACGGTAAGCAACACTGTTAACACAACATCATAGAAGTAGAAATCCGTAAACAGATTAATCATGTTTGAAATATTTTTAATGCATGTTTTTCGATAAAAACAAAACAAAACAAAAACAAAAAAATTCCCTCAATGTAGTTCAAGCGTTTTAAATACTGTCTTTTTTGGAGAAATTTTATTTTGGGAGGTACATTAAGCTTTTAGTCAACTTTGAAGATTACATTCTAAGAAAGTCTGAGGACTGCAGCAATTAGACGACAGAAATTCAGATTCCTCAGGGGAAATTGTAGGTTCTGTAAGTGTAATGTGATTTGAGTTGTCCTTGTGCCATAAGACATTTATATAGACACCATATTTGATGCAGTGTGCCATGTTCTGTCCTTGCACCATAAGACATTTATGTGCATTTATATAGACACCATATTTGATGCAGTGTGCCATGTTCTGTCCTTGCACCATAAAACATTTATGTACATTTACATAGACACCATATTTGATGCAGTATGCCATGTTCTGTCCTCGTGTCATAAAATTCAGTTAATTGGTAATTTTTGAATGCAATAATAGATTGAATAAAATGTCTTGACTTTGTCAGCATATTTACACAGTATTAATTAAATGTATTTTCGCGTGATTTATGACTATGTTTCATGAAGAGCAAGAGTTCTTTTATATTGGGACTTTTCCTCATGCAATACCTATGGTTCTTTAAAAAGCACAATTGAATTCGTGCACTCGTTAATAATATTCTAATGACAATATTTTTTGGACATATAATTCTCTGATCAATTTAAGCTATTGGTCACAACCAGGTTATTCTAATCTGTTTTTTTTATTTTACCTGTTTGTCATATTTTCTCTCATTGTCGACTTTTTACATATTTATGACCAGTGCTCATACAACATCTGCTGTGTGATTTATTTGCATATAAATCGATTAAAATTTATTAGCATTTGTTACATACTTATATGTCTGTGACTGTAAGATAAAAATTTTAAACCAAATTACTAGCGACAGTATGTGTCAGGTCTGTGATAAGAAATTCATTTAAGCATGTTTTTGTTTTCTTAATGTCAGTGGACATTCCTTGCAATTTTTTTTTTCTTTTTTAATATCATCATACCTGTTTCAGTCATTGTCAGCAGGTGAGTCATCACCAGTCAGTGAGCTTATATATTAGTCATTGTTTTGCCTACTTTTATCTATTGGATTTGTTGTTGCAGGGGATATTTTGTTTTCTGTGTGTTTTTATTATTTTGTTTGGCCTTACGTTATTTTAATCCCATGGTTTTCAAGCTGTGTTTTGGGCAGTGGCACCTGCGCTGCCTTTGAACACTGAGGAACAAAATACATAACAGGCTTTAATGGTATCTTCAGCATTTCACCAATGAGCAAAACTGGTAATTTCACTTGCTACTAGCTACCAAAATCAAGCATCTTTCAACTTTTTTTGGCAAGCAAACGAGGCAAATGTTTTGGTATTTAATTCAGCTGTACAAAAATATTTCAGTAGCAGATATTGAATGGGTTAGTGAAATAACCTTGAGTTATTGAGCCTTTTAGATGTATTTATGAGGTGTTATGAATTGATATAATGATAAATAGTTATAATTGTTGTGTGCAGAACCAATTTTAATATACCTTGAAAGAGTAGAAAGGGGGTACACACATGCAATTTGGAATGTATTTGGACCTAGACTTTTTATTTTTTTGATTGATTGTAAAGCCAGTCATTCATCTCTTCCATTTCTAACCTATTTCAATCACATTAATTCCGGGTTAATCCAATTAATTCAGTGTTAATTAATTTCGTGGATGCATACTGTACCACGTATCTTTCAGGTTGAATAAGCCATTATTATTTAAAGGAGTTTTATAAAAAAATTCTGTGTGGTAGAATAATGGCTTTAAGTAAAATTGTATATACAAAATATATTTTTGGATAGAATGTATAGGAGATGAGAATATTTAAAGTTGTGAGATTTGTTGACTTTTGAATAGTATGGTTTATTCATCCCAACTCTATCTAGTGTCTGCTAAGTTTGTTGTTATGAGGTCTTGTCAAAATCATTACATGCACTGATCTATGCAAGAGGGAGTTGATTGGGGGGTCATGACCTCTATTATGATTCTAGTTTTATATATATATGCATACGAATATTTGGGGAGTTGTAGCTCTGTATCCTCCCCCCCATTATGAATTTTCTGTAAATGCTAATAATTATATGTTACGTTAAATCTCATTTTCATATATTGTAGTTTAGTGAGAGAACAACGTTGACCCTTTATATTTGTCACTTTTTTTTTTTCAAGTGTACAAAGAACGCTTACTCAGAGATCTCATAAAGATCGCACTGCTCACTGTAGTCCGGGGTTTGGTTCCCTAGGCCATAAGAGGTTCGGATTCCTCGGAAAACAGTAGGTCCCGGCGCAGCATGACCATTGTAGTCTTTGAGCCCAAAAAACAAACAAACAAACTTCTTTTTTCAGTGCAGTGTAGCTTGTGTTGTCCTTGTACCAAAATAATTTAATCGATTTTTGTTTATAATTGTTACGAAGCTCATGTATATGCAGTTACTAATGCCGTTTTCTTATTCTTATGCCACAAAATTTAGTCAGCCAGCCAGTAACGCTGTAATTTGTCTCAAATGTATATTTCTTAATATTCTGTAACTTTTCTTTGTAAGCTGTAAGAAATTGGTTGAGGAGACATTTTAAGTTTTTTGCTCTTGTCGATGTTTTCCTCTCTGTATTTCGTTATTCACTGTACTATTAATAGTTATAGCTACTGTAGAACGTGTCTTTCTTGAATCTTGACTATAGATCTTGAACAAAACTGCAGTAGAATTTGTCTATTGGAAATGAGAAAAAAACTTGAAATATCAGGGTTTGTGTTTACAAGTTTTATTGAAGGTCTTTTATTAATATATAAAAACAAGTTTAGGTGTAAAAAAAAAGGGTATTTTAAAAAATAAGTAGTTTGGCAATGGTTTCTAATTTCCAGTAAAGGGATAAAGCTGACCACTTTATCTCTCACTTCCTTCCAGTCACCGCTATTGGACGTTCCCAGTCCCTATTGAAAAAGCCAACGGGATCCACAACCCCTTCGTGAATTTAGCCCTGCGGTGGTTCAATAGTAACATGCTCGTCTAGCGTATGGTTATCCCAGGTTTGATTCCCAACTGTGTCTCAAAAAAAAAAAAAAAAAAAAAAAGAGGGAGATTACTGACAAATTGCTCACCGTGTAATCGATGGGTTGCTTCCATGGGCCTTAAGTGGTTCGGATTCCTTGGAAAACTAAGTCCTGGCGAAGCACGATGCTCACACCGTAAACAGTTCATAAAAACCCTTTGTGAATTTCCCAAAAATTTACGACGTGTGTGTTGTGTTCTTGTTCTTCTGTCCACATGGCTCTTGCTATGCTTGTCAACTGCCTGCCTTCGAATTTATAATTCATACTTTAGTTCATAATTCCAGATACAGAAGTTTGGGAGAAAATTACTCAAGATGAGTATTGAAATATACATTGAATTTATGCTGAAAATGCAGGAGGGGATATATGAATTTCGAGATGCAGAGGTTTTCTAATAATCAGATTTGAGGCATCCAGGTTTTACAATAATCGTTAATGCCCAGTATGCTGTGGGTGTGTATTGTTACAAATCAGTCATACTGTGTTCTGGAAATTGTGTGTTAATTGTGACATACTGGACATTGTATATCTGACAGTGGTGTTTGGTATATTCAAGGGGATCTAACTAAATGCAGAGGGACCAACTATTTTTTTTTTAACGTTTTATTTAAAAGCAACCACTTTTGAACAGAATTTAAATATACAATTAATTAGTTGATTTAAAAAAAATATTCATGAAGCATTTTAATTGCGTTAAACTAGGAGGGAAGGCTACAAGCCCTCTTCTTCTGGTTAAGATTTCACCGAAGAGGAAAAATTCAGTACACATGCCTTACTCCAATGGTATTCATTGATTTAAATGCACTGACAGCGATGAGCATCTCAGCTTGGGGAGACTAGTTCGCAGTTGCGTGAGGTGGTGTTTTGCTACTAGCTCTGTTATTTATACGTCTGTTTTTGTTTCATGACTTTTCTTCATTAAGAACTATACTGCATATGAATTAAACATTAAATCATAGCTCAACTTTAATAGTTATTTTTAAATCACAAATTCAAACAAAATTATTATACTAACACTTTCACTATTTGCATTTCCCTTGATGAAGGGAATAGTAGTTCTCGAGACATTGCAGGTATTTTTGCAGATGGTATACGTTTTTCCCCATCCATTGTATTTCGTATATTCAAGCCAGTGTCAAAATTTTACTAGTTATGGTAAGTCCAAATCAGTCTTTGTACATTGTCAAAATTATTATGTAATTTTTTAATTAACCAACGACTTATTTTAGTTCTGCGTGGGTGTCGAAAATTACTAAGTATAATGAATTCCCCCACAAAAACTCACAAAAAACTCGCCTCGATGGCTTTGTGTGTTGACCATTATTTGGCAATTGTGTTATCCCTCTGAAAGGTAATAATATCTTATATCTTTTTATATATGGAAAAAGAAAGCGTTGTTCCTGTCCTTGGTTGTCTAATGGTCAAGACACTCTATGCTCAGTGGAAAGACCTTGGTTTGACTCCAGGACCGGGACAGCGTCTCTTTTTCTCATAAACTAAAAAGCTCTAGCTTGAGCTTCTACGTGAATGTCGAAAATTATTATATAATAAATTCCCCCACGAAACTCACAAAAAAAAAACCTCACCTCAGTGGCTTTGTGTGTTGACCATTATTTGTCAATTGTGTTATCCCTGAGAAGGGTAATAATATCTTACATCCTTATGCATACGGAGAAAGAGAGCGTTGTTCTCATCCTCATTTGCCTAGCAGTCGAGACACTCCAAGCTTAACAGAGGGACTCTGGTTCAACTCCAGGAATTGGGATGGCATCTCTTTTTCTCCTAAACTAATAAGCTCCAGCTTTAGCTTCCATGTAGGTGTCGGAAATTATTAAGTATAACTTATTTTATACAAGGTGTCCCAACAGCAGGGTTACAAACCTTAAGGGGTCATAGTATTCATCAAGGTGAATGATATTTGTCATAGAACCTAAGGTCGCAAACCATCCACAGCGCCAGTTCTAAAACCGTCCAGCATTCACAAATATTTACAACCAGTGCGTGAAGAGCGCCAGATACTACTCAGGTCAGCTGATCAAGTGCATAGCTGATTAGGACAACGCATGTTGTTCTTCTCATGCACTGGTTGTAAATATTTGTGCATGCTGGACGATTTTAGAACTGGCGCTGTGGGTGGTTTGCGACTTTAGATTCTATGACATATTATCGTTCACCTTGATGAGTACTATGACCCCTTGAAGTTTGTAAGCCTGGTGCTGAGACACCTTGTATATGTATGTATGTGTGTGTGTGGATGGATGGAAGGAAGGAAGGAATTGCAACAGTTTTTTACTTACAAAGGTGGGGAGAGGGTAGATATGATGAAAGAGATCATCCACTGTTTGAATTTACGCTACGGCACTAAAGTCTAGTATTGTCAGTATGATCATAAATAACTCTGATTTTTGTAATTCGTGTATATTCAATATTTTACACAGTTTACAATGCATTGGTGCAGAAAATACCAAAAATTTAAATATACAATAATTTTTGCCACCCACGTATATGTAGCTCAAACTTGAGTCCCCCATCGTGGATTCGAACCAGGGTCTTTAAATTTAGGTACTTAGTATTTTTTAAAAATGTGTACGTTTAAGTACAGATCTTGTTTGATACAGTAAGACTTTCTTTGCCCTTGCGCTGCCAAATTCCAACGATCAGGATTTTTTTTATTACGATATGAGGTTGAACAAAATGCCTTGACTCTGTTAATGTATTTACACAGTATTTATTATATGTATTTTTGTGTGATTTATGACTTCATATGTCTCATAAAGAGCAATATTCCTTAATTTCTGGTGTTATAATTTCTTAAGCGTATTTTTTTTTTGTCTTAAGAAATATGTATTGTCTAGATACATATTGATTACCGTACATTATAAAAGATCAGTATGGATGATATTTCTGAAAGCTTTGATTCAGACCAGAGCCCTTTTGTCTTATAAAAGAGTCACAATAAAAGTCATAGTTCTAGTAAGTCTCAAGAGTTCTAAGAGTCCTGTAAGTCATATGAGTCATGTAAGGGACTCATAAAATTGAATTTTTGTGATCCAAATAAAAACAAACTGTTTGAAAAAACTGTTCTCTGACAAACAACAAAGGAACTATTTTTTAAACGGTCCAAGACGGGCGCTGGTTGCTATGGTCGCCAAAAGAACTGTTTGTAAAAAGCGCTTTCTGAGCTAGTTCACAAACGTTTTGCAGAATAGGTTGCACACAAAACACTTCGTGAACAAGGGGCGCTTAACCTGTTAACCGGGGAATAAAATTTTGTGAAACTCGTTTCACACTGGGGACTTTTTTTCACAGTGATAAGTAATGTCATCACACCATCACGCTAGGATTAAATATATAAGAACTACATAAAACGTAATGCGTTCAACATAATACGGTTAATTTTAATGACGAAAAATGTCGTCATTCGCATTTTGGTAGTCTTCTGGGCATGACGAAAAATGTCGTCATACCCAGTTAACAGGCTTGTTATTTAACTAAAGCGAGTGCTAGTCTATAAGGCCCGGAATGGAAGAATTAATTAGTTTAGTTATTAATTAAAATTGTTTAATGTATTTTATTAAAATTATTTAATATATATTATTAAAATTGTTTAATATATATTTTAAAATTGTTTTATATTTTATTTTATTGTAATTGTTTAATATATTTTATTTTATTGTAATTGTTTAATATATTTTATTTTATTGTAATTTTTTAATATATTTTATTTTATTGTAATTGTTTAATATATTTTATTTTATTGTGATCGTTTAATATACTGCTTACGTTAATATATTTTAATGTGTGTATATGTGCATTATAATGTAGTGTTTAATATGATTTAATATAAAGTTATATAGTTGAAATATCATATAATAAATGTGAATTTATAATTATATTTTAGCATAATTAAAACTTATTGCTTAATTAATTTAATAATTAATGAAGAAATTATAAACTATTGTTACAGAAGGAGGACTGATATAGGTACTTGCATGCATATACCGTAAGTACAGTATTCCCTTTAATGGGTAAAGGAACAAAGCCAGAAAATATATTTTTAGAACTTCTCAATTTAGATTTGTCAATTAGTATTTAAAAAAAAAAGAACATTGGTTCAATCGCCTGAAATATTAAACGTCCTGTGCTCTTATTCCATTGTTTTAAATGGGTTTTTCGGTTAATATGCATTCTGTATCCCTTTTATGGCATGCAGATTCTAGTAGTGCTACAGCAAAACTAATGTTTTAGTGGGAAGGACGATGTTTGCAAGTTTGATATCGAACTCTGGATTCTATGTAATACTGAAAAAGTCACTTTTATCGTTAATAGGGTGTCTACTAAGTCATGGAAGTCAGGGAAGGGTCAAGAAATGAGTAAAAGGTCACGGAAGTCAAGAAAAGAGCACTAAATTTATGTTGTAGGTAACGGTTTTGCCCGTGTTTTCAATTTTACATATGCGTTGAATTATATTTTTTACTTTATATTAACGAAATTTTACTGGTTTAGTTATTTTTACGTATTTTTGTCATAGCTTGGCAATTTTTATTTATTTTTAGCTATTTTGCGTCATATTCTGACAATGTTTATGTGTCCTTAGATATTTTTTATATGGCTATTTTATCAGTTGTAAAAAACAAGGTTGAGAAACTTTTTTTAAGGTCAAGGAATGTACAAAAATAGTCAAGGAAAAGTCAAGGAATTGGGTTTCTTATTTTTAGTAGACACCCTGGTTAATAACAATCAAATTAAAGGGTACTTTCCTTTCTTTTTCCCTATATGTATGTCAGGGGTCAATCATTTTTTTTCTCAAAAATAGTTGGTTTAATGACCAATTTGGCAAAAAAAAAGTGACCATATACGCAAACTTAACTAGAAATTACAAATATATTTTAAGCAATCCTTTACTTATTTTGCCTAGTACGGACACTAAAGTAAGAAACACAATTATAATTTATGCAAATTGCATAAAAATGTTTTAATGAAAAGCTAAAAACACGTTAGTTCGAAAGCTTCAACTAAAAAATTATTAAGAAAGTTTATAATTTTATGCAAAAGTTCTCTGGACAGAATTTTGTCCTCATGCTATTCTTTACAATTAGTTAAGAAATTTAGAAATAAGGCTGGATGGTGTTTTTTTTTGTCCATGGCTCTTTCAAGGATTAAAACCCTTTTCCGAAGTTCTCTTTTCTCTAATTTTATTTATTTATTAATTAAGGTTAAATTATTAATTTTGTAGATAATTTACTGAAATTTGGTAGATTTTCCGAAAGTAGTTCTGTTTGTCTTCTGACGTTATATCATACGACTTTTGACGTCATATCGTCTGACCAATACAGCCGACACCAAATAGACGATTTTTTTTTTGCTCTTGTTAGGGTTAAAAACTCAAGAGATTGAGATGCCAGGATTATCTGCATATTTTTAGTATGGGGAGTATCCTCCCCCAACAAACATAAGGCAGGCACTGATTCAGGGAAACTCTTGGGTCACAGAAAAAATCCAAAAAACAACATTCCATCACAGTGGACGAACATTAGAGTTCGTTTTGGCGATGTTGAAAAATTTGGAGACCGACGCGTATTCTGCATCAACTCCTTTTAAAGTATCATTAAATGCATAATAATAAATAAATAAATAAAAATCACAAAATAGAACAAAAGTACATGTAAGTGCAGAATAGTACCCAATAAAAAGCCTACCTAATAATCCTAAAAAGGACAAACATCATCTGAAAAAAACTAAAGAAATAGCTTTTTGAGATTTTCTATTTGGCCCTGCGATTCATTGCTTCCAGAAATACTTTTGTAAACATCTGAATATCATCGATGATTAACTACTCAATTTTTGATTCAGAGTCAGTTGTTCAACATGGAAAAAAAAAGGACCAAATGATAAAAAAAAAAAAACTCTACTAGTATGGACTTTTACGTAAAAAGCAGACTCGTTGGTTTCCCTGCAGCAAGGATAGATCTAGAAACCTTTCAAGTGGGGGGCTGATTTGATTCCTATTTTTATCCGTGTCCGGTACTTTTAATTTCATTTTCCATAATATAATCCCGGCTCAAGAGGGGGGGGGGACAATCGCTCCTTTCCCTGGATCCGCCACTCCCCTAGAATAGTGGGCTACAATAAAATCTAACCAGGATTATATAATTTTAAAATGTTTTCAATATAATACAAAAATATGCATGTCTTCTATTCATTTGAAGTGCAACAAAAACGAAACCAGTTAGACACATCAATGTTCAATAGCGTAGACATTCGATAATTTTGGTGGGGGGAATCAAGTTTCTTTAAAGGATATTAGGTTATGAAATGTGTGAGAAAATAATGTACTTTGATAACCAATGGGGGCCTTGAGCCCCTTCTTTTCTATGCCACTATCAATGTCCAAACTGTTGATAACTTTGAATAAATAGGATTCTATCCACACAGCGACACCAATAATCTGTAGAAACTCCAAGCGAACCGAATGACAAAATCTTTCCAAAGATTTCAAGAAATAACTATTATATCTTTGAAAAAAAAAAAAAAAATCGCCAAATAAACGGGGTCCAGAAAAGCGGCCCACAGCATCTCGCCCTGCGGACATTTCGCCCGTTGCAGATAAATCAGTAGACCACAAAAATGTAAACGATAAACCTTGTTCTTTAACAGTAGAATCTCGGTCATCCGAACATCGCTTAACCTAAATGACTTTCTATGCAATTTTTCTTAAGTGGACACACGTTCAATGTTTTTTAGCAAAAACGCTCATATAGTGGCAATCGTTTATAACGAACCCTGGTCATCTGAACTTTCGCATTAAACCTTAGAAACTCGCATTGCACCTTCCAAAACGGTATACTGCGCATGCCCACGGACCGCACTTTTGATGCTTCTGAACTCCTCCTTAGGGGGTGGCATAAGAATTGAGGAAACGTTGTATTTCGACAAATTAGAAACTCGAAATGCACCGACCAAGTCATCAAGGGCATATTGGGAAAGGGTCCTGGAGCCCTCATCCTTTTTCTAGGTTACTATTGAGGCTACGATTACGATATTACGTAGTCAGAGATTGTACGTGAGGGCACTTGCAATGCCGCATGTCAGGGCCGTGTATAGTGGGGGCCAAAGCCCTCATCTTTTTTCTAGGCTGCTATTGGAACTACGACTGCGATATTCCGTATTCAGAAAGTGTAGGTGAGGGCACTTGCAATGTTGCATCTCAGGGCTGCATTGGAGGAGCCCAGAGCCCCATCTTTTTTCTAGGCTGCCATTAAAGCTACGTCTACGATATTCCATAAAAAATCAACCAAATGATATTCCGCATTGAGAAAGTGCACGTGAGGACATTGAAATGTTGTGTGCCAGAGCCATATCGGGTGGGGACTGAAGATCTCCCATCGTTTTTCTAGGCTGCTACTGGAACCATGACTGATATTTCGTATTCAGAAATGACCATGCTGACCATACGCATACGCATGTTTTTAAATTTTTAAAAAGTACTGGTTTTTACTACAGTCTTTGATTTTACCATGTTTGGCGCAGTATAGCCCAGATGCTCTTGCGCCATAAAAAATCCAAACAAACAAAGTGTGAGGGCACTTGAAATGTCGCATGTCAGGGCCGTATTAGAGGGGGAAGGATCCTCTCCATTCTTTTTCTAGGCTGTTATTGGAGCCATGACTATGATATTCCATGTTCAGAGAGTGTACGTGAGGGTGCTTGAAATGTCGCATATCAGGGCTGTATCGGGGAGCCCGGTGCGCTTGTGATCGTAATCTAAAACTTGTACAATTATAACCTTATCTGGAGTAACCGCAATCATACAAAATGATTACAATCGTTCCAAGTATGCTCTCGACCTTCTCTCCCGATACGCCCCTGACACGCTGCATTTCAAATGTCCTTGTGTACAATCTCTGGGGTATACAATACAGACTTAAGGTGATATGATCGAATATTATGAACAAATGCATTGATATTAATTGAAGAAACACATTTTGAGTTAAGCTTATTCCAATTGTCAATCGTTTGAGCAAAAAAAAAAAAAAATAAATTTATGAGTATTGCTGTGTGCGGTAAATAATTATAATTTGAAAGAGTGATCAATACGAGAAGAAATATAGTCGGCAGGTCTCACGTATTGTAAGAAATTACATTTATAGTGATTATAAAGAATTTTTATATAAAAGAGTAAGACGCAGGTGTTTACGGTGAAGGGAAAGCGGAATTAGGTTTAAAGAAGCTTTAAGAGATGTTATCGAGACATTAGGAGACCAGTTATTCAATATGAAACGTGCAGCCAAATTTTGAATAGATTCTAAGTGGTTGATATTGAGGTATGTAAAGGGATCCCAGATTTTTGGAAGCATAATTTAATATTGGGAAAATGTAAGTTTTGTAACAATAATCTGATGGATTTAGTGGAATGTTTTAATTGTCCCTGTAGATAAAAAATAATTTTGATTCAGCTTGATTAACAATTCCATCGGAGACCAGAAGTAAATGTTATCCCTAGGTATCTGAAATGTTTCACTTCTTGAATTGTTAAACAAATAATTTTACGCTATTTGAAGCTATTACAGATAAACATTTTTTTATTTTCTAATGTAAAAAATATTTGAATTTTCATGTAGGTTTTCGAAGTTTGGAAAAATTAATGCAACTAACGAGGTATTGCGCGAGGCCCCCCATGGAGCTAGGCCGCAGTGTGGCAGGAAAGGCCGCATGACATACTCTTTTTTAAAACTACTTAAGCCTCCATGAATTTTGAAATTCTACTCTACTGCTATCCAGTTATTGTCGTTACTGCAAGTACATAAGTTTTATAATTATTTTTTCATTAAAACCATCTGAATATTATTATTTGGCCCTGTGACAGTGCAGTGGTAACGCGTTCGCCTAACATTCCGATAACCCGGGTCCGATTGCCAATGGTGGCAAAATAGAAAGCTTAACGACGTGATGCTCACTGCGGTCCGAGGGTTGGTTTCCTAGAGGTTCGGATTTCTAAGAAAATTGTAGATTCCACGCAGCATAACCTTTGCTGTTTTCGTGCAGTAAAACAAATGAATTATTTTCTACATGCCATGAATGAATTTTTTGGCATGCTGTACTCAAGAAGAACCCAACGAAAGTTCCCCATACTGCCTATATTGGTCACCTCCCTAAGTTGGACAAGTGTAGGGGGGACCGTGTGTGTCCAATAACTTACGCAGGTTATAGTGTATCTGTATATTTTACATTTCGGGACTGCGCTAGGGTCTTAACGGATAGGACCGGCTGTTTACGTGACCCCTTAACTACGACATATTTGAGTACAATTGAGCTTAACGGATGCCGGACCCTATGTAGTTGACTGGAAAGCGACGGCTATGACTATTGAAGGCGTCCATATGAAATTCAAACCAAAAGCCATTTCTTTTTACAGAGATAGTGCTTTTTCAAACCATTGTCTTATATCATGTTAGTTTGTTGGAGAACGCTGCCAGTGATAAAAGATACAGATAGAGATTTTTTATCTTCGCCTATTTTGAATCAAAAGGTAATGCAAGTAACTAAATTATCAGTTCATACTGGGGAAAAAGACAAGTCAAACGTTATCAATTTGAACGCTTTTTATATATTAAAAAAGTTATGAGTTGAATAGGTTCAAACGTTCTAATAAGGGAAGGGCCCGAGCTGGACGACACAGATTTTAATGGGAGTGGTCTCATTTGAAAGCTGTCAAAAAATTGTTAGGCATATATTGGAGCGTTTTTCAGCATACGCCTTAATATAGATGCCAGGGGCCAAAGAAGGGCAAAATTAGAGGCATTTTCAAAGATTTCAAACGGCTTTATCTCGGTTAAAATTTAGAGCTAAAAATTAAGTTTCGACGCATTATATGTATCTTTCAAATATATCGAACACTTGTTTCAGAATTTTTCGGATAAAACATTATTAAATGTTATTTTGTAATTTTGGATATCGCCTCTATTACTGCTATTTATCGAAAGACTTCTTGGCAGTTTGGTGAAATCAATGGCGATCTTTCTAGAAAGCTGGCTGTTTGCGTTTGTATTATTGAATATACATATAAAAGGACATATATAAACATAAATAAAAGGACATATATGAACATATATAAAAGGACATATAAACATATATAAAAGGAGGTTGAAATGTAAATTCACACATTAAGGATACAAATTAATAATGGAAGATCTTACTGCTCATGGGAAATATCGTGAATTTATTGTTTATAATCATTTAATGTCTTTTCATACGAAGAGTAAAATCTTCGTTCAATAACTTGCATTCGTAATACCCCAAAAACTACCTTGCATCAGAACAGCGGACCACTCAGAATTCTCCGAAGAGGGAGGGAGGGAGGAGGGCAGTGGCACACAGAATTTTTTCAAAGGTGTATGTATGTGTGTGGTGGTGGTGGTGGGGGGGGGGTTATCACCAAGAAATTAACTGAGAAATTTTTTCAACTGTCATATTAATTAGGAAGGCGTTTGTATTCTGTTCATTTTTTTTTTTTTTTTCAAGAGCAATATCAAAATAATTTTTCCGTTTGGTCAGCCCAAGCCCTGGCCCTTAGATTCTGGGCACCATCGCTCTTCCCCCCCCCGGTGGGTGCGTCACTGCGTTAGAGTGTACTACTTTCTTCATCATGTATCGCTCGGGGTTTTTTTGGAATAGTAAAAGGATTGCATTGTTCTCCAAAAATAATTTTCATTTTTTTTATGTTGTTATATTATAGGATGAGCATGTTGTATATGAGTAATGTATATGTGTGTTTGAACGATATGAACTACGTTTATACGTTTTATTCAGATTGATATTAAGTTACAGAAAACTTGTGTAGGAAATTTTAACGTCTTGACAATTATTATGACTTTAGTTGCAAAGAACGTTAGCGAAAGTGAATATTTGTTACTTACAAAAACAAAAACAGATTTCTCAAAAATATAAAAAAAAATCGGATAATTTTTTATTCTGATCAAGTAATACATGTTAAATTTTACTGCAAGAATATGCAGAAAAAATGCAATTTTGCTGCAGTTACAGAGTTTGCCGCAAAACATAACTCTCTCTACTATTTACAGGTTCAGGTGAGATAATGATAAGAGCAAACCTATTTTCAACATCTTTCTGGAAATATCGCCAATGATTTCGCGAAATTATATTTAATGTTTTATCCGAAAAATCCTGAAACATGTATTCAATATATTTGAAAGATGCATGCAATGCACCAAAACTTAATCTGTAGCTCTAAACTTTAAACGAGATACAGCCGTTTAAAATCTTCAAAAATGCCCCAAATTTTGCCCTTCTTTGGCACCTGACATCTATATTAAGGCCCACGCTGAAAAACGCTCAAATACGTGTCTAACAATTTTTTGAGAGCTTTCAAATGAGACCACTCCCATTAAAATTGGCGTCGTCCAGCTCGGGCCCTTCCCTTGTAAGATATGATAGGTTTTAACCAGTTCAAGATTTTTTTTTTTCGTTTTTCTTTTATGACATCAAGGGGAGCTAAGATCATGCATCGCCGGTTCTACATTTTTTCGAAAAATTCGAACACGAACACCTGACTATGGTGGCCAGAGAAAATAACACGCGTTTTCCGGTATCATCAGAATTGAATCCGGGTTAAGGTACGACAGACGAGCGCGTTACGGTTACGAAACCCTAAGGTTAAAAGTCTTCGAGTGTGCGTGCATCAAAATTAGCTTTCAAGTGTGCGTGCATCAAAATAGGCTGAACTATATATTTTTTTAAAAGTCATAATATGTTACTTCACATCTCGTAAAGAATACGTGTATAGGTACACTAAATTGCGCATGCTTCAAATATTTGTACGCGTGCAAATATTTGTTTGCATTCGCCATCACTGTTCTAAGAAATAAAAACCTGGGTTTTAATCGAAAATTACTAAATATGAACCCATGACATTATCAAGAGGGCAATAATTAAAAAATTATGGGGAGCTTCAAGCATTTTTGAAAAAGATCAAGTTATTTCTCTTAGTCTCTTTCTTGCACCACTGGACATAATTGAAGCAAAAATGACAAATGAGGTACAATCAAATCCAGAATTAATAAAACTCAGCAAAAGCGTTTTACACGATTTGGTCAGAATTCGTCACAAGGATATCGATTTAAATGTCCGACTGCAATCAAGCGACCATTATTAGAGTTATGTCGTTTAGAATTTCAGCGCCCACATGTTTTTGCTTTGCTCTACAGCGCAATGGCAGCTATAGCCCTTCGGCGCCAAGACCCATCTTTCCTCTAAGAATCCAAATCTGTGTCTGGAACCAAATTCAGAACTTGGATTATAAAAAGAACGGCTAGCGTTTAGTGGCATTGAGATTAAAACTGTGGATTTAGCGAAGCAAGTTAAACACCAATTTCTAAGTCTTAGATCCCCAGTTTAAGCTATATCGCTATATCTCTCTCTCTGTGTCCCCTCCCCATTTTCACTATTATTATGGAGATGAAAGCAAGTCCGTGCATATAGAATCCTGTATTAAAATACTAATACGTTAACTTTATGTACGGCTAGCCTTGTTCGTCTCAGAATGACCATTGCCGTCCTTGCGCCATAGAAGTACAACCAATCAACTAACAGATACATCAAAGAGCAAATTCCCATTGACTTAACTAATCTCGAACTAGCGGGTAGCCCCTCTGCTCAGGGGCGGACTGGGTTTTTTCTAAGGGAACATACCTTGGAATATCAGAGGGAACAAGTCCCATCGCTCATGAGGGCCCATCTGCCCGGGGACCGGTTGGCTGGAGGCCCAGTTCGCCCCTGCCTCTACCTAGCATTCATGTGTATTTTTAGGAAAGGCAAACCACCCTTGTCTTCTCTCCTTGGTAACGCGCATCAGCATACTTAGCCTCGAAGTCTAGGGAAGCCTAGGAAGCTATAATCTCCACCCCAATGCCTCGCATATAAAATCCATGTGTAATTTTTTACTTTTTTAATTGGTTGGGAGGGGGTGTAAGCCACTCCTAGCTCTCCCTTGATACGCTCATGGATTTGGGATCATATTCAGAAAATTTAAATGAAAATAAAAGCAATATTAACACGCTGTAAATATTTTATTCTTTCTTAAACCGCCTTCTGATTTTAAGAATGCATTTGAAATTTTTAGGACGTCTATGTATAAAATGTTTGGAGTAGTGATTTAGAGACGAACTATTATGTTAATGATACCTTGAGCACTACATGGTACTCGAATGGAATGCCACATGGTGATGAAAAATAATCATATGGATGGTTAGTGGAACGCCACGTAGTGCTTGATATAACCAGTGCTGTCTTAGCGGGTGGATAAACTGTGCCCCGACCCAAAGAGGAATCTAAAGTTGCAAAGTTCGCTGTACATTATATTCCTCATATTGCAAAAATTTGGAAATCTAAAAGTTGGTGTATTTGTTGTGTGTTTTTATACATTGCATTAAGATAAATTATTAAATGCATAAATAATTAAATCCCAAGTTGAAAAAACAATTTATACACGCATGAGTATTTATTGTCTTTCTATACTAAATAAAAAAAATTGAAATTAATTTAATTTCAATTTGAAATTCCCACTTTATGGGGGTAGTGAAATCAACTTTGCACAAAGGGGCATCTTACCTAGGCGGTGGCTCTGCTCGGGGGCTACAGGGACGGGCAATCCCGGCAACCGCCGAGGGCCTCCGTGCCCGCCCTTTTATTATCGCGCAGTTGTAATGTAAAATGTTTGTCATTACATTGTAGACCCCTATTCAGTATAAAACGTAAACGTAATTTATTCGAATTTCAATAACGCTAAAATGATATTTATTGTTCTTACAATTCATTTGTTATACTTTTATCAAATTAAGATTCTTGTTATTAACAACGGATCAGAAGAAGACAAAACTATTTACCATCTCCCATCAAATGGCTTAAAAACACTGTTTTAATGCGTTCATTTTTCAAACCCCCTTCCCCCCCCCTGCCCTTTCTATGGAGTCTATTTCATACTTCCAGTCTCCCCAGAAAGGCCCCTTTCCAAAATATTAGGGCCCCGCAAAAGTGAATAGCCCAGGGCCCGGCAACGTCTAGGGCCGCTACTGACTTTGATCACATAGCATTTGATTGTAATTTAGATTTTCTAGGCAGGGTTAAATATTTTTTAGAGTAGACAAGCTCCACCCCCTAGCCCTATCCGAATTTAGCTAATGGGAAAACCTGTTCTAGTTCCTGTTAAAAATATCATTTAAAAAAAAATAAATAAATAAATAAAAGCTGATTAAACAGTTTTAAGTTATTCATACCATAGGTATGGTTATGAGTTCCATGTTTATTAAATTTTCGATTAGCGAAAAGTGAAAATTTCATAAAAAGCGCTAAATCTGACTCAAAAATTTGCAAATTGGCAATATTGCGTTTTTTGCGTTCACGTTGTTTAGTTTTAATTTCCCTTTAATGTAGACGCATGTATTTTTGCTCTTATCGGTCCTATTGTTTTGCTTCGTATAAACTGCAGCGTAGTTTAGTAATTACAAAAAAGTTTTTCTGGAATAAAATACTGTTAAAATTTTTCTTTCTATTCAAAGAAATGACAATCCAAATTCCGATTTTGATTCAAACTGTCCAGTTACAAAAATGTGTGCATATATATATATATATATATATATCATCATATTCAACCATTATCTATCCACTGCTGGATGAAGGTCTCTCCAAATGCTTTCCACACAAGTCGATCCTGAGCAACACGCTTCCACGTCATCTCAACCTGTTTTCTTATTTCATCCACCCATCTAGTTTGAGGACGTTTTCTAGGTCTTCGGTGGTCTCTTGGAATCCAGTTCAGAATTTCTGTTGTCCATCGTTGATCAGTTCTTCTTGCAATATGCCCAGCCCATCGCCATTTCAGCCCTTTTACTTTAACAATGATGTCCTCTACTCTAGTTTGCTCTCTCACCCAAGTGTTTCTTTTTCGATCTCTCCTAGTTATTCCAAGCATGCACCTCTCCATGCTCATCCTACAGTAGATAGATAATGGTTGACTGTGAAGATGATATATGTGTATATATGTATATAATATAATACGACCATTGTCACAACGGCCATCTGGGTCGTAAATGTCATAGGGACGTATTCCAATGTGATTTATTTTAGAAGTTATGCGCATTCCAATTTTGCGGGGCATTTTTACAATTTTGAACGACTTTATTGTTGGATAAGTTTGAAAAGTTTTTAAGTTTTGAAATATAAGGAGCCACTTCAGAGAGAAAAAAATGTGTGGTGACGTGAAAGAGTTCGAAAACCACTAATTTAAGCTCTTTTCGTTTATTTTTATTCCTGTTTTTCCAGTTCGCTAGTTATAAAGTCTTCCATAGGACAGAGGTACAAAGTTTTAGAGATGGTGTCCTCATGTTTCACTTTCTGTATCAATTCTGATGTTTCTGATATCTTTACGCAGATGACACTGAAGTACTTGTCTGTATTTTTGTGAATACGTTTTATAATATAATTGAATGTTTTATTCCTTTATCGTTTACACATATAACTGTGATAAATTACGCAAGATAAGAAATTACCAACATTAAATAATGTTAAATACATTACACATTATTATACTTGTATTCTGCCTCCACCTTTCTCTTTCTCGAATTACTGGAATTCTGACTTCAACTGTAACCCTCAAGAGACAATAGAGCATTAAAAATATTCTGTACACCGCGTACACAATCCAAATATTAAACAAATATACGTAGTTTAAATACTACAAAAACGATACTTCTTCGGAAAGAAAATAGAGAAATTTGTGGATTTTCTAACAAAATTTGGGGACTAAAATAATTGGCAACACTTTTAATGTTTTTTCTTTTATAAATGGTCTTTTATCTGTGACAGTCTTTCGAAGCACGCAAGGAGACGCGTTTAATCTCTCACGTTCTCGGATATCTAACCAGTAGGTAACTTGTTTTAAATATCAATTTCAATTGTTCACGTTTCCGAAAGTGTAAAATTATTTATAAGTAAAGACAATGTTATAAGCGCAACTTAATTACGCTTATAACGTTGTCTTTATTTATAAATCTTATCTGCGTAATGGTACGTCAAATTATCTTAAGTGTAAAACCATGTTTAGTTTTTAAAGAGACAGAAACTGCCAATTATTAATTTTTGTGATGTTTTTGATATTTTAATCGTCGGCGTTGTTGTGCCAATAATTTAAAATTCACTTAAAAAAAAAGGGATACAAATAAAGAAACTGCTTAAGGTAGTCATAAATAATTAAAAAGAACGTTACGGGGAAATGTTTTTCTTGTTTTTGAAAAATTGAGGATAGAAACATAAATGGAAAACGATTTCCAAAACATTTATGTTTCAGAATTTTATTTTCAAAAATGCAACTAATTTAAAAAAATTTAGTTGTGTATTTGAAGTTGTACTGCAGATTTTTAAGTTTATTTTTAATGGATATTTTATTTGCAATTTGGCTATCTATCTTATTTGTCCATCGTAACCTATATGGCGGCATTAATTATTGTACCCTATGGTATACTTGTATTGTACTTATGTGGTAATGATATTTATTTTTTTATTAAATATCATTAATACTGATTCTGTAATAACTCCTTAACATCACTAGGTTTGTACTATAATTTTTGCCACCCACGTATTAATTACAGCTCAAACTAGAGCTTATGTGTTTTGGAGAAAAAGAGACGCTTTCCCCATCCTGGATTCGAACCAGGGTCCCTCCGTTTAGCCCGGATAAGTACAGTTTTACTGTACGTTGTAGTTTAGTTTTTCCTTTTTTAAGGTGGGCAACTACGGTTGATTGCGAGTTTTTGATCATTTATATATATACACTCTATAACAAAAAAATCCACTCACCAAGAAGGAGTTGTCCGATTGTAATGAAATTTCGTATGCAAAGACATTTTGACCGAACATGCAAATGATTAAAATTTGGTGTCCAATGAATGAATAGCGGGAACTCCAGCGCATCGGAACTGCGCATTCAGCAGGTGTATATAAGGAGCGATTCTCAATATGTGGTCAAAATTTCTGTTGCATTTTGACTGCGGATATCTTACGTCGACTGTAACAATGCCTCGCCGAAAGATTCGTGCTCATTACGAGCATATGTCAGAGTTTGAAAGAGGTCGTGCTATCGGATTGAAAGAGGCTGGTTGGACGAATCGAAGAATCGCTGGACATGTGGGTCGAAGCGATGCGGCGATTGGACGGTGCTGGCAAGAGTGGGTCAACAACGGCAGATGTCAGCGTCGGGACGGCAGCGGTCGACCTAGGGCCACAACAGAACGGGAAGACAGAGCGATTGTCAGAGCAGCTGTCACAGCACCGGATTCGTCGTTATCAACTATCCAACGTGTGGCCCGCACACATGTGTCCAACATGACCCTCTGCAAACGACTGAGAGAGCGGAATTTACGCTCGCGCCGACCGTTACGCCGCTTACCTCTCACGCCTTTACACCGTCAAGTCCGATTACAGTGGTGCCGGGCTCGATCAACTTGGAACTGCGCTGACTGGGGACGTATAGTCTTTAGTGACGAGTCCCGTTTCCAACTGTGTCCTGACGACAACCGCAGACGTGTCTGGAGACGTCCAGGGCAGCGTGGGGATCCTGCCCTTACTATCGCACGCCACACATGCCCACAACAGGGCGTTATGGTCTGGGGTGCCATCTCCTTTGATAGCCGGACCCCTTTGGTGGTCATTTCTGGCACACTTACAGCACAGCGGTACGTAGACGACATTCTACGACCGGTTGTGTTACCGTTCCTTTTGCGACACCCTGGACTTACGTTTCAACAAGACAATGCCCGGCCGCACACGGCACGTGTTGCTATGAATTGTCTTCAAGCTTGCCCAACACTTCCTTGGCAAGCTAGATCTCCTGATCTCTCTCCCATAGAGCACATTTGGGACGCTATGGGAAGGCGATTGCAACCATCCAGGAATGTTGACGATTTAGACACCATCCGGGATCTTTATCAGTCTATGCCACGCCGGGTGACAGCTTGCATCCAGGCCAGAGGTGGACCAACGCCTTATTGACTTCCTCCCTTTGTAACGGTCAAACTCTGCAATAAATCATTCAATTGTTCTGAAATTTTAATCGTTTCCTTTTATAATATGTTTATATATGTATTTTTTTAATATATGTTTTTCCCTTTTAAATATGTATGTTCTTCATATCCACCAATTTTTATCGCAATCGGACAATTCCTTCTTGGTGCGTCGATTTTTTTTTGTTATAGAGCAGTGTTTCCCAAAGTGGGGCTCACGCCCTACAGAGGGGCAAATTGATTGTTAAGGGGGGGGCAATTTGAAAATGGACTCCACTGTACATAATGTAATAAAACTGTAATAAATGTAATAAAAATGGGACCACTGTACATAACTAATGCAATATATATAACTAATATAATGTACATAATTAATGTAATATATATAATTTTATATTTAACGTGATTTTGGGGGTCAGAAATAATTGAGGTGGGGGGGCACGGATCTTTTGGTTACTATAAAAGGGGACGCGGTTTGAAGAGGTTTGGTAACCACTGTTATGGAGTGTACATTCACCTCTAAATATATATATATATATACGATGGGCTGGGCATATTGCAAGAAGAACTGATCAACGATGGACAACAGAAATTCTGAACTGGATTCCAAGAGACCACCGAAGACCTAGAAAACGTCCTCAAACTAGATGGGTGGATGAAATAAGAAAAGAGGTTGGGGTGACGTGGAAACGAATGGCCCAGGATAGACTTGTGTGGAAAGCATTTGGAGAGACCTTCATCCAGCAGTGGATAGATAATGGTTGAATATGATGATGATGATGATGATATATATCATCATCATATTCAACCATTATCTATCCACTGCTGGATGAAGGTCTCTCCAAATGCTTTCCACACAAGTCTATCCTGAGCAATTCGCTTCCACGTCACCCCAACCTGTTTTCTTATTTCATCCACCCATCTAGTTTGAGGACGTTTTCTAGGTCTTCGGTGGTCTCTTGGAATCCAGTTCAGAATTTCTGTTGTCCATCGTTGATCAGTTCTTCTTGCAATATGCCCAGCCCATCGCCATTTCAGCCCTTTTACTTTAACAATGATGTCCTCTACTCTAGTTTGCTCTCTCACCCAAGTGTTTCTTTTTCGATCTCTCCTAGTTATTCCAAGCATGCACCTCTCCATGCTCCTTTGCGTTGTCTGTAACTTTCGTATTGCTCCAACTGTTAGACTCCATGTCTCTGATCCATAAGAGAGGACTGGCAATACACACTGGTTGAAGACCTTTCTTTTTAGACACAAAGGCAATTTCCCCTTCAGGATAAAACTGTTTCTTCCAAATGCACTCCAGCCAAGTTTAATACGTCTGTTGAGTTCTTTCATAATGTTGCCATCCATTGAAATCAGCTGGCCAAGGTAAATATATGAATCAGCAATTTCTAGCTCAATGTTGTCAACTTGTATTTTTGTTTCCTCTACGAAATTAGTTTTTCAATTCCTTCTATTAGCTCACACTCTCCCTATATATATTATATCTTGTTCAAATTTTCAATCGTTAATAAAATACTTTCTATCCATCCAATCAAGTTCAAATAAATTTTTTTAAACTTGTAGTGGATGACACTTGATGTTAATACAGTTTTTTCAAATATTAATTCATTAATTAAATTTAAATGATTTTTTTTTTGCTTTCCTTTGGTGTATTTGGCGATTAATGCTTGCCGCCAATTACAGCCAAATGTCGCCAAAATTGCTTTTCGCAATTTTTCCCTTTCTTCCCTTTTATTTGAGCAGCGCATTGAAGGAATTGACTTTAAAAAAAAATTTTTTTATTATACTTGTTTTAGGTTCATCTTGAGTCCAACTTCTTTACTTCTAGTTGAGAGCTCCTGTACCATGTCTTGGAGTTCTAATGGGTTCGTTGAAAAAATAACAATGTCATCAGCAAACCGCAAATGATTTAAATATTCACCATTTATTTTTATTCCCTTGTTATTCCAATTTATCTGCTGAAAAATCATCTGTAAAGCTGAAGTAAAAAGTTTTGGAGAAATGGTATCTCCCTGCCTCACCCCTTTGCCAAGTTTGATAGTTTTGGTATCTTTATGTAACCGAAATTTTGCACTTGCATTTTTATACACACGTTTCACCATGTCAATGTACACATCCTCAATGTCTGTTGATCTTAAAGAGTTGATGACTGCTGATGTTTTAATAGAGTCAAAGGCCTTCTCATAGTCAATAAATGCCACACACAATGGAAGTTCATATTCATGTGTTCTTTCAATTAATTCTCTTAATACTTGAATATGGTCCACTGTACTGAATCCACTTCGAAATCCAGCTTGTTCTCTTGGTTGAGCTGCATCTAATTTTTTCTGCAGGCGATGTGTTAGCACTTTTGTGAAGATTTTATAAATAGCAGGTAACAAGCTAATTGGTCGGTAATTTTTCAAATCCTCTTTATCACCTTTTTTATGCAAAAGAATTACTGTTGCAGAATCCCATTGGTTTGGTATGTTACCGCTGTTAAGACATTTGGTAAAGAATTTTGCAAGTATGTCTTCTACATATTCTCCAGCTTCTTTTAGGATATCTAATGTAATACCATCATCACCAGGGGCTCTTCCTTTCTTCATACTTTTTATTGCAAATGAAACTTCTTCTTTTAAGATTTTAGGAGCTGTTCCTTCGACTATTTCAATGTCTTCGTTTAATCCACTGTTACTTTCGTATAGATTTTTGTAGAATTCTTCAACTCTTCTAAGTATTTCTTCCCTATTTCTTGTTACGGTGCCATCCTCTCCTTTTAATGCAATGATGTGTTTCTTCCCAACAGATAAACTTCCTTTAACAACCCTAAGGCTCTTGTTATTTTCAATGGCTTTCCTTACTAGCTCACAGTTGAATTTTCTTATGTCTTCTTTCATGCTTTTGCGCAGAGTTTTACAAAGTTCTATGTACTCAATCCTGGAACTGGTATTTTGATTGTCCACCTTCATATCTCTTCGCCTTTTCATGAGCTGTTTCGTCTTCTCAGATAATTTGCTATTGTGCTTTTTACAGGTTACACCACCAATTTCCCCAGCAGTTTCAACTATTGTCTTAACAATGTTTTCATTTGCTTCTGAGATGTCAACTTCTTCAATAAGTCCTTCCAGTGCAGAAAAGCGATTTTTTAATTCCAACTTGAATGCCTCGGTATTTTCTTTTAATTTCTTTAAATCCACCCTCTTACTTACTTGTTTCCTAATGAGCTTCTGTCGTTCTAATTTAGTATTTAAGTGCACTTTACATCTCACCATTCGATGATCACTTCCAGTATTAAATCTGTTCAGTACACTGCAATCTTCAATAATTGATTTCTTGTTTGCCAGGATATAGTCAATTTCACTAGTTCCCCCATTTGGGTGTTTCCATGTCCATTTTCTTTGCGGTTTCTTCTTAAAAAATGAATTCATGATGCTAAGATTTTCAGCTTCTGCAAATTCGATGAGTTGATCGCCACGTTCATTCCTTTCCCCATATCCGTATTTACCAACCGATGTCTCTCCTTGTTCCTGTTGTCCAATTCTTGCATTGAAATCCCCCATGATGAGCTTGATATGTTGTTTCCCTTTGGTGTGTAACTCTTTGATTTCTTCATAAAATTCTTCAACCTCTTCGTCGGTATGGCTTGATGTTGGTGCATATACCTGTACTATTTGAAGTTGGTATCGCTGGGTTAGTTGAACAACAAGCCTCGCTGCTCGATCTGATGTACTTTCAACTTCCAGAAGACAGTCTTTAATTCTTTTGTTGATTAAGAAGCCAACACCACTTGTTCTTCCAGTTTCCGTTCCTCTATAATAAAGCCCTGCGGTGGCGCAGTGTGGTAACGCGTTCTCCTATTGCGCGGCTAATCCGGGTTCGACTCCCAGCAGTGCAAAAAGAACGCTTACTCAGAGATCTCATAAAGATCGCACTGCTCACTGTAGTCCGGGGTTTGGTTCCCTAGGCCTTAAGAGGTTCGGATTCCTCGGAAAACAGTAGGTCCCGGCGCAGCATGACCACTGTAGTCTTTGAGCCGTAAAACCAAAAAGCAAAGCAAATCTATAATAAAACAAATGTCCACTTTTAAGTTCCACCAACTCTTCACCTTTTCTTCTAACTTCACTGAGTCCTACAATGTCCCATTTGATCTTGTCTAGTTCCTCTTCCAATTCCTGAAGTTTTGCTTCAGAAGCAAGGGATCGTCCATTAAACGTAGCCAAGGTCAATAACAAACGGCAGCCTGGGCCATTCCAGTGATTCTTAGCACCCCCTGCTTTCATGCCACACTGACCGCTGCCTTGATCAGGAGCACTCCAGCACCTGGAGACTAGGGGCCATGGTTTCTGGTGTGTCAACATAATGGAGGAATTAGCCATAATTTCACCACGCTGGCTAGACGGGTTGGTGAATTAGCCCTCCCCTTCCGCCTTTCTATCCGTGCAGCAAATATTAATTTGCCACATAAATAGAAAGCTCAGCCTGCACCACTTGAAGGCGGGGTAGGACACTAGGTTACTGGCCCGGCCAGTTCAGTATGCGTTTTGACACACAGCTTTTCTCAAAATTTACTTTTTACATTTTTTCGACTCGTGATGGGTTTATATTTTTTGCAACTCGTAGTAAAATTCGCGGTTACGCTGACATTCAAGGGTAATTCTACCGAAATTTTGACGCTATGATAGATAAATAATAATAACAACATATAAATAATCCGCAAGGGGCTTCAGAATTTTGACGTAACAACCGGGTTGTCGCTTTAACTTAGGCCTTTGTAATCGAGTTCGGCTGTATAATGTGCTCAAATTTGTTTTGTTATCGATACTGTCTTCATCTTTTACAATTCATAATCATCAAAATTATTAATGTTTGTATATTCATTATAATTAATATTGTAATTTATTAACGTGTAGATAGAAATATGGGCAATTCTTCGTGTTCACAAGATTCGAGCTCGGATGATTCAAGCGTGGAGGATGTATCGAAAAATCCATTATCGAAAGCCGCTAAGAAACATCGACATTCTTGTTGTAATAAATAGTTTCAGTTAATTATTATTTTGATGATTTTGTCCATTTTCTGTGTTTCACTTTGTTGCACGCAAACATTAATTGTTATGGAATTCGTCTAGGTAAACGGTTCCTGAAGTTTTTGTTGCCATCTACGCGTACTGCCAATGAAGTTGTTAATGATTCGTTGACAAACAGCCCCGCTTGATGAGGTACGTGCAATCATTGTGCTGTTCCTAGATTTTAGTCTTTTTAAACGAAGCTTTTTATCTAAATTAAAATGCTCATATTTTGTACTAACTTTTATAATTTCAAAGTTTATTTTAGTTTTATCAAAGTATTTTAATTAATGAATCTTCTCAATAAGCCCACTAAATTGTCATATTACTACAAAAATAGAAAACCATGATAAGATCATTATTGACGATACATCAAACTGGTAGAAAAATCGATAATTAACTCTATTTTTGTTGTAGACAGTACTTGATAATACTCTTTAATTCCGCCCTCGCCTCCCATTTTCTTGATCTTCTTTCCTTCCATCTCTTTAACACTAAATGTACCGGTATTTAACATGCAATTATTTCTACTGTGGCCGACCAAACAACCGGCAATGAAGTAGAGGTAATATTTTTCCGAATTGGATATATGTAATTGCCAGTTTAATGTGGAAAACAATGCCAAAATAGCGTTTAGATAATAATAAAAAGCCTATTTTTATTTTTAACAAGAAAAATAACCATCATTTGGCAACTATGCGTTATTCCTGAGAATGGCAATAATACCTTACGTCCTTATATACGGAGAAAGTGAGCGTTGTTCCTGCGGTCATTCGTCTAGCGGACAAGACACTCCGGACTCAACCGAGGGACCTTGGTTCGACTCCAGGATAGGGACGGTGTGTCTCTTTCTCCTAAACTAAAAAGTTCTAGCTTGAGTTTCAACGTGGGTGTCGAAAATTGAGTACAATAAATTCCCCTACAAAAACTCACAAAATACTCAGCTCGGTAGCTTTGTGTGTTGACCATTATTATGCGACCCCTGAGAAAGGCAATAATTTACGTACATCATTATATACGGAGAAAGAGAGCGTCGTTCTTATCCTCATCCGTCTAGCGGTCCAGGCACTCCAGAATGGGGACCGTGTCTCTTTTTCTCTTAAAAAAAAAAAAAGCTCTGGTTTAAGCTTATTTATACGTGGGAAAATTATTGCATAAGAAAAATACAAATGAGTAAAAGTTGCATTATCGTGTAACCTGATGATGTCTCACATGATGTCTGTTTAAATATGATGTTTCACATCATATTTAAACTGCTATCGTTGTCATCGGTCAAGACATACCATATTTAGAGATTTGCATTTATGTGCTTCATTTACAGTTAATGCAGATTTTTGTTCCATTCAAAGCTTAAATTTAAGCTCGATAATTTTCTAAAAGGGCTTTAATTCGCCGACCAATCGATTGGCCAGTTTCAGTAGGCGATAATAGACGTATTTTTCCCACGAAAAACGAAACAAAAGGCACCCTAAATTAGAAAAATTGTTTAACAGATAACATAAAGATTACCATAGAGCCGAAAATAGTCGAAATAAATAAAATTCAATGCAGAAAATTTTGAAATAAGTCTTAATTTTTTTTGATCACACGTAATATGTTTAGTGTTAAGAATATAAAAATTGAATCATGCACGGGAATTATTGGTCAAGAGGAGCTGGTTAGAAAATTCTAGGCATAAGATTAATTCATGTAATGCCTGTAATAATGGTCCCTATGGTTTTTAAGCATATATTTAGAAATTTTTTAAACAAAACATCAAATTTACGAGGCAGGTCCATTGGCATTACAATATCTTTTTATAATATCTAATTTTACAGCTATAATGTAATTACAACATATTCATATAGCCATTACATATTTTCTGATTAATTTTCATACCTTTTCCTAAATTATTTTTAGTATAATTAGTACCATGTTCAACTATTTCATTTTCTAGCTTCTTATAGAAGCAGAGAATCATTCAATTTGTAATATCGGATAAAATGTTTATTATTATTATTTAATCAGTTAAAATATAATCCAAATTCTCATTAATAATTTAAGACCTGCATAATTGAGAATATAGACAATAGAATAGAAAAATATATAATATTATACAGACCAAGGAATATTGGGAAAAGAAAGAAAATTGGGTTGACAAGTTCCATATATCTTAATAAAAGGCAATGGCTCATTAATCATAATTTCAACAAGAAACAAACCTACTAAATACAATATCAATTCAAATTAAGAATAGAAATATTTAAAACACGCCTTCAAAAGAAGACTGAAGATGAGAAACGAAGTGGTTAAATTTTGCAAAAACCGAAATATAATTTCAAACCTAGGGCAAGTATAACTATAATTTATATCACTTAAATAGGAATTATAGATAGGTAAGCTACAGTTAGGGAACACTTCCTTAAATTATGTTGATTCATACGCTATAGAATTGATAATGGAATTCATAAAATAAAAAAACACACCTAAACTTTCGTATCCTAATTAAATAATAAAAGCAATTTAATGAGGCATATGTACGGGGAGGGATTTGCCTGTAAAAATATAACCCAGGCAAAAAATTTTAATTAAATTCCCTGCCAGGCATGATTAACCCACCCCCCCATGTCATTAAAAACAAACAAACCAGTATTCACGGTCTTCCTTTCTTTTGTTTCCATGATAATTTTTTGATTCTTAAAGTTGGTGACTTAACGATTTCACTGGGTTTTGGGAAAGGCGGAATGGGAGGGGAGCAGGACAGGAAATTAGCGAAAGAACTAAAATGGGCCCATTTGGAAATAGGCAGGAGGGCTAAAAAAATAACGGCAGCTATTCCCTAAGGGAATAGAGGTGTACTTCTCAGGGAACATCGGATATCCCTTTGATATTCGAAGTAGCCGCTAATTGTTGGCAGGCTGATTGTACGGCGGTTGCAGGAATCTTGTCTAAGAAATAAGCTTGTGAATCCTATCTTGTGAATATAATCTGATTGTTTCCGAAAGCAATATAAACCGACTTCGGAAGAGCGATTGAGAATTGACGATTGACGCAGACGGTGCATGTTAGTATCCAATTTAGAAAGTCGGACATTGGAAGAGGAAAAGATGAAAACAAAGAGGAGTGGGATAAAATAAGGCAGGGATAGGATAAGCCAGCTGAAGTTCGTGGATGGCGCCAAGGAGAAGCACAGAGTCGATGAATTCGCCAAAAAGTTTGCCACTTTTTTTCTTTAAACTGTTTTAATTAATTTAAAACAATCTTATCTTCTTTTTGGCGCAGTCATCGACTCTGTGCTTCACCTTGGCATTTTTCATACAGGATAAATTATTTAAAGTTTTAACAACATGAAGAGACAAATTAATTTGTATGAATGTTTTTCAAACGAAAAAGAAAATCATGGTTTTCATTTTGAATCATCAATATTGAAATATGTCCAGTGACGGAAGCACTATCCAATGTTCAACAGCGGCGCACTTTACCTTCTGTTGAACAAAATAAAGTAAGCTGACGTATCTTTTCAAATTATCATTTAAAATCACTGTGCAAATTGAATATCGATATTATAATGGTATAACGTTTTTCCGTCGTAACAGCAAGACTTTAACAGCTACATTTTAGGAAGTAAATATTGCAATTAATTAAATAGTATGTTTTATGAGGCCTTTTATAATCAAAAGAATGAGCCTAAAATATTTTTCGGGTGAGTAAAAGGGGGAGGGATGTACTAAGTAAATGATATAGAAATATCGATAATTATTACAAATTTCGGCAATCTTACTTTATCTTAAATATGTGGATTATACATGTTGATTCAGGGGCTTAGCTATACCATATAACAAAAGTAGGCAAAGCCTAGGGGCCCTATTTCATCAAGGTCCATTGGCGTTGCAAAGGTGGGGAGGTTTGAAAAAACATCTTAAAAGTTTTGTGCATTGGGAAAGGGTATGATTTGCTCCCCCCTCTATGATTATAAGTTTTTTATTATATAGGGGATAGAGGCAGATAACTCCTTCAGCCATGGAAATGGTAGACTCTGAATAAGAAATATATTATATGATAGTAACGAATCTTTTTAATCGTGCTTCAGTATTTGTTTAATAGACATACACGGGTCGCCTGGAGGATTTAGCACCATTTGGTAAATGGTGGGCAGATTGTAGGTGAGAGAGGGATAGAACAGAGTATCTCCAAGGTGGCGAATGCTCTTGAGTTCTCGCTGTCAATAATACGAGGAATTATCCAAGAATGTGATATACACAAGAGTATTCCAGGAATGTGAAAATTCCGAACGAACATCAGTGATACATGAAAATGGTAGTCCACAGGTGATGTAAGAGTGGAACCTCCGGCGACTGTGCAGAATAGCAACTACCCATAGAACGGCAACACTCTGCTTCAAATCACATTTTTTTTAATGCTTGTGCAGCTCTAATGCCATCAGTCTATGCACTATTCAGGGTACGCTGTATTCCATGGAGGTTTTTTATACGTCACTACATATTCGTGTATCACTGTTACACTACAGTATCAAGTAGTGCGCCTCACCTAAGCCAAAAGAAATATCATCATTAGATCATGGATGACAGACGCGGTGTATTTTGGTCGAACATGATTTGTTCGACCAAAACATTTACATCTCTTTAGATAGATAGATGGATCTATTCGTGTGAGAAGGGCATGGCATGATTCATCCTGTCATCAGGGTGTTGTACAAGCTGATGGTGGCTCAGTTTTGGTGTGGGGAGTATTTTGCTTGAGTATTCAGGAATCATTAGCGTTACTGAAATCCTCTGTGTGATGTACACAGCTTTTCTTGCAGATCATTTATATCTGTTTATGAATGTTCTGCAGGCAAGATGATGATGGTTTGTACTAATAAGGAAATGCATCTTCTCCACCATCACCACCACCACCACAGCTGCGCACGGGCAATACAGGACTGTCTTAATGAGAACTCTAAGTTTCTAATACTTTGTTGGCAACCATGCTTACCAGATTTAAACCTTATAATGTAGATTACGCATGAGACACTATATAGACTTCATGCCTTGCAGTACATGAATTACAGCAATATCCAACGAACAAGGCCAAGTTAGAGATGGCCATAGATAAAGTGCTTAGTATATATACTCTCAATGACTCGAGCACCTTGTGGACTTGATGCCATTCTTTGTAGCTGATGACATTCGGTAGAATTGAAGAGCTGCGCGTTATTAGATTCGCTCAGTGCTTCATGACTGAAGTATATGAGACCCATGCCTACTAGGAACCAACAAATATGCGTGATTAAATTTTCTTCACATGGCACATGTGATGTTGATTTAAAAATTCATATATTCGTTACGTATGTATGCAAGAATTACATCTCTAAATCAGTTGTCGTTTTCTTTAGGATTGGTGGAATGTTGCTGACTTTGATTAAAGTAGTTGCTTGATTAAGCATGATTTAGTGGATGATTTTGTGGCATTTAAATATATTTTTGAAAGATTTTTGTTTTGTTTTTTATAGTTGAGTGGTTTGGATGATTCATCTTCAGATGCTGTTCCATGGAAGTTTTCAGATTGTTATTCAATAGGCTACCTTCAATATTTGGAGAAAACCAAAAACCTGAATGCTTCAGGAATGGGCATTCCAAAAGACACATGCTTTTCGCTTCCTAGAGATAATGAATTAAACGAACAGCTGTTGAGTGAAATGCAAGAAAAGAAAAAGAGTAGGCGTTATAAACGCATGGTTAAGAAGCGTAAATCGCTACCCGCGTATCACAAGCTAGAAGTATGATGAATTTAAATCCATATTTTAGTTTTAATATCTTCATAAATTGGACGTGATAACATTAAACACATCTTCTATATTTATTATAACGGCATGTTAACTTATATGATGTCTCAGAAGTGTTTTGTCAAATGTCGTAGTGCTATCAGAAATAACCTATTGCTGTCAAAAATAACTTAATGCTATCAGAAATGTCTTAATACTATTATAGAGATTTACGTGTATGAGGTAATGAAACTTTGTTTTTCGTATTTTTAGGACATCTTAAACCTAATAGGAAAAAATCAAGTGGTAGTGTTGGTTGGTGAAACTGGTTGTGGCAAAACGACACAGGTCTGTTTGTCATTTCTAATATTTACTTAAAAAAAGTAATTCCTGCATGTAATTTATTTTATAAAAGATGCCATTCAATGTAAAGAATAGTTTACACAAATATAAAACTGTTATAAACTTTTAACTAAAGCTTTAATTTTGGCGCAAATTATGTTATTGGCGAAATTGTAACTGCATTTTAGTCGCCAACACATAATTTTTCCAAATTATTGCTCAAATTTTGAAAAATAGAAATCTAAAACATGTAATTGCAGGTTTTTCACTTGAGTCTTTATAACCCTAAACTTAGGAGACAAGTTTTGTAAAAAATGCTTTATTTTCGAAGTTACGAATACATCCTAGAAACGTGAAACAATTTATATTTAGGTTGTCACGAAAGTGCCATGCGAAAAAGAAATGCTATGTATGAGACTGTATTATATTTCTATTCTTTGATATAACTATATTTTCTTTTCAGGTTCCGCAGTACATTTTGGATTCCTACATTACAGCAAGAATAGGTTCCACATGCAAAATTATTTGTACTCAACCTAGAAGGATTAGTGCCATTGGGGTAAGCAGTTCTGCAGAGGAAACTGGTAAAATGACCCCTTTGGTAAATTAACCACCTGAATAAAATGACCTCTTTGGTATATTAACCACCTAAATAAAATGACCTCTTTGGTAAATTCACCACCTGAATAAAATGACCTCTTTGGTAAATTAACCACCTGAATAAAATGACCTCTTTGGTAAATTAACCACCTGAATAAAATGACCCCTTTGGTAAATTAACCACCTGAATAAAATGGCCTTTGGTAAATTAACCACCTGAATAAAATGACCCATTTGGTAAATTAACCACCTGAATAAAATGACCACTTCTTATAAGTGGTAAGGGATTGGTCATGGCTATACTAAAGCCTGTCGTGTATAATGACTACCTGTCTATGGTGTGACCACTACAGTACAGTCCCATAGGTGGTCACTTTCGGCAGGTTCCATTGTACATGTAAAATAAACATGACACTCTTGTTCCAATAGCAAAGAACGCTTCTTGAAAATAGCCTTAACAATTTGAAATAAAATTCATAAATTTATAACAAATGGGACTTGTAATTTACTCGTATTCAGCTGAAAACAGCTCACTGCCAGGGGCGGACTGGGCGGCCGGTCTCCGGGCCGGTGTGCCCTCATGGTAGTTAAGACTTGCGCCCTCATGGGCTATAGGACTCGCGCCCTCCGATAATCCAAGGTATGCACCCTTTGAGAGGACCCAGTCCGCCCCTGCTCACTACCATCTATAATGAGTTTAGATCTATCTATAATGAGGGCGATCGTCAGGGCCGGTAACCTAATCTCTTTCCTCCACTTATATCAATTAGTGGTCTCAATTTTTCTGTGAATTAAGCGTATTCAATATTTGAATAGTAGACAGAAGTACGAATCAGTTGTAATTGGTTAAATTTTTACCCTGCAAGACCAGTAAGACTATGCTGCGCTAACAAACGAATGAAAGGAGTGAACTAACTAATTGTTAACTTCTCTGACCGGGCCGAATAAACGGAAAGCACATAAGCAAGATTTCTTGGTCTACGGAAAAGTGGCCCCTACATCTGGCCCCCAGAATTTCGCCTCTAGTATTTCGCCCCCAGGACACCTTGCCCCGGACATTTCATCCCCCATAGACAATGAGTAGGATATAAAAATGATAATAATACATATTATTTTTTAACAGTAGAACTCCGCTCATCCGAACATCGCTTAATCAAAATGATTTCCTATAAAATTTGCTTTTTAATAATATTTTTAAATGGACGCTCGGTCAAAGTTTTTTTTTTTGGTAAAAACTCTTGAAATTACCTTCTATACTGCTTTTTTATTAAGTATCCACTTAAAAAAAATTTAAAATAAGATTGACTGAAGGTCATTTCGGTTAGGCAACTCTCGGATAATCAAGGTTTGTTATAAACGGTTTCAACTGTATGAACGTTATTTCCAAAAAACCTTGTCCTTGTATACACTTAAAAATATGATTAAAAAGTAAATCTTATAGGAGATCATTTCGATTAAGCGAAGTTCGGATGACCGAGGTTTTACTGTTGAAAGAAAAAACTGTATATTATTTACATTTTTGTATCCTACTCATTATCTACGGGGCGCGAGATATCCAAGGGCGCAATATCCGGGGCCCGAGATATCCAAGGGCGCAATATCCGGGGGCCCCGAGATATCCAAGTGCGCAATATCGGGGGGTCGAGATATCCTCGGGGCGAAATGCTGGAGGCAAAATGCCGGAAATCCCTTTTCGGGATCTCGATTTCTTTGGGGTGGAAGAAACTTCGACAGACCTTCCTTCTCCATTTTATGGACAGGTCTTAATTTGATGAAGGGACTGTAATCCTCGAAATTTTACCGATTTTTATGCAGCCATATCATGATTTTATCATGTTCCTTTTTAGATTTTGCACCTTTCGTCGCTATCTTTATGGTTTATATCCGTTTTTTATTCTTTATTTTATCTCCTAATTTTAATTTTATTTCTGCTTTTGTTTTCCTGCTGACTCTGACTCTTCCTTATTTTTACTTTTATTCTATTTTTTTTACCCGTCTTTGTTTCTTGTCTTCTATATTTTTGAAAAATGACAAATTTTTACTCAGTGGGTTCAAATTTCAGCTACTCATTTCAAATTTCAGTTAGTTATAAATAAATGAATAAGCGGTGAATTTTGCAAAGAAATATTTAAACGTAAATTAAAACAAACGCAGTCATGTAAGCTGGCATATCATTTCAGAATTATTTCGAGAAACGTCCTGTCTTCTTGGGAAGATCTTTTCAGATTGAAAATATTTTCTGACGGAATGTGGGAGCATTTTTTTGACGAAGGCGAGATGTTTTCTTCACAATATAATTTTAAAACGACGCGCCAGTTAACGGCGTTTGTATCAATTTAAGCTTAACCTTCCGTCGGGCGGGGTAGTTTCCGTAACGAGAGATTACCTATTTTGATTAACTACTTTGGGAACTTTGACTAATAAAAACAATAACACTATTTTCTATCGGAACACTAAACGCTGTTCCCAGATATACGAATGGGAAGACAGTAAAGTACTGAAGATTACATGGCCCTGACATCTGCCATTAATAAATGAGAGAGAAATGTTTAACGCATATCAATGCGATCAGTTGGCGGAAGGTTAAATATTATAGTTAGCTATTTTAAATATTAGTTATTTCAAATTTTAATTAGTGAATTCAAATACGATCTCATTAAAAAATATAATTTGTAATTTATAAATTATTAATAATTAAAAATCCATCATTTATATATTTTTAATTGATAAAAAATAATTAATGAAAATTGTGAATTGTCTTATAAATTATTTGTATTTTTAAATTCTTAAATTTATTTGTGTTATAGGTAGCTCAACGAGTGGCAGATGAACAATGTGTTCCATGTGGAGAAATGGGACCTGTAGGCTACCATATAAGATTGGACAGGTATGCTATCAACTTCCTTGGAAAAAAAGATTTCATCATCTCAACTTTTAAACTACAAAACGTGACAAAAAATTGATTTTTTTTTGGTTTTTGGAAATGGAATTTTATTTTTTATTAGCATTCATAGCTTTCACCTTGGTATTTCTTTTAAATAACTATGGAATTGGAATAAGATCAGCCGGCACATACAGTCCATATAAAGACTTTCCAGGTTTTTGTAATACTGAATATCGATTTTCTATTGGGGGAGGTTGCGTTGGTAGCTTCCATGGGCGCCTATATAGGGGGCAGAGGGGGCTCGAGCCCCTCTAGCTGTTTAAAAATTTGATTTGCCCGAACCTGCTACGCATTTACTTTCAAAAGTTTTACAGTCACATTTTAAAATAAGGTACTTTTTAGCTCATTACTAATTGTCAAGCAATATCAATTATTTTTGTAGCGTTTTGGTATCTTGTACATTCACTAAAATTCTCGACAGCTTTGAGAAGGAGGTATTTTTTTCAGCTCCCCCTCCCCATAGAAGAGCTCGTTAAATTTTCTTAGCTCCCCCCCCACCACTATAAGTACTTGTATGGGTGCCCATTGTAGCTTCACATTCAAAGGGAACCCAACGAAGAAATTGAACCAAGGCCAATTGTGGTCTATTTCACCGCGGGAATGGCACGCAGGCCCAAGTGCTACTGAAAAGCTTCCGATACCTTTCAGTATATCTGGAACCAAACCGGGGTTTTTAGTATAGCATAGGAGCGCTTTACACTAGCGCAGTGACTTTACCAACAACGCACGAATTATGAATGATCAGCTCAAGAATTTTAACAACCGCCACGCAGGCACTTTTAGACGGAAGTCGGTCATTTTGATGGTCAAAGCATATCTTTACATTCTTGGAATACTCTGGGCTTTGACAAAAACCAAGTCACCGATGGGAGGTTGTAAAATGATTATGCATTTTGGGTTAGAAGACAAAAACCCAATCATGTGTGATCAGACGGTAAAAAAAATCACCTCAGGCAGCTATATAGCTTTATATGATCATCAGAGCCAGATTTACGTATTGCCCAAGTAGTCCTAAGCCTAGCCCCCATGATTTTGAGGCCCATAGAGGCCTGGCGTTATTTGAGTTTAAGCGTTATTTTAATTTTGAATACGAAACTTCGGTATGTTTCCACATCCATAGTTGCACATCATTATTAATTATACCATCTGAAGGCCCTCTTCTCCACTGTCGTAGACAGGATTCGGTTTCGGGGTGGGAGGGGGGCACAGACAAGTTTATTGAAGAGAATATCGCATTAAATATTTCCCGCTAAACAATAATTATATAATTAGTAAATATTAATTTATTATCAATTAAATATTTTTAATTGTACTAATTCGTTGATGTATCTGTATAATTTAAAAAAGGAAAAAAAAACTTAATGGTTGCACTGGAGTATTACAATCGAAGTAGTTGATTGATTTGAACGTAAGAATGAAACAGTATTTTTTAAATATCTAAATAAACTCAAAATAACAAAGCAATACATGATTGTCACAGGTGAGATGTTTACTTTTAGCTTGAAATATTTTTCGACAGACGATTTCTGTCTTCTTCAAAAACTTTCTCGAAGAACGTTTCAAGATAAAAATAAACATCTTAACTGTGCCCCAAACGTATATTGTTTCATTATTTCAAATGGCATTGCATATTATTGTCATCGTTCTCCATTAAAATCTATTCAATGGTTGATAATTTATTTAAAATTGATCAGAAATATAATCATGAATATTACAAATTCAGACGGCGGTCGTTTTTTAAAAATACATAAATTACTTCTTCATCAGATACCCCGATTTCTCTAGGTATCGACATCAAGGCAAGTTCATTTAGATGCTCTTGGACAGTACTATTTGTTAAGTATGTTTTGATGAACTTTAGAGTCGAAAAAATGCCCTGTAAATAATGAGATAGAATGTAGATCAAACCCAACAATCTATTGCTAACACACAAGGCCACTAAAAAGGTGAACTTGAATAAAGCAGAATGTAGCTGCCCTGCTTTAGAACCGTCCGCCATTTTTTTCTACAATTTCTTTTAGTGAAGATACCACTTCAGAGATAGCTTCACAAGCACAGAAATACCCTCATGGCGCTCGACTCATCTCGTTTCACAACATTTTTTCGCACTTTAAGATGATTTCCTTATATTTTTAAATTATTTTTAAGAATCGCGCTCCGTCGTGCTAAATTCCTAAAAAATACGCAACGTTCCTTGACTATTCCAAACTCATTCCTCATAGCTAAAACTTTTTAGCAGAGTCAACAAAAGACACCGATTCAATGTATGAGATACGCAGTGAGTATAAACCGCTTTGGAAAATTCTTGCCTGATTCGGGCTTGACCACTGTAGAAAAGCCACTTCATTACTCCCGTTCCATCGTATCCTTGTCCACACATGTGGAATAATAATCCAGTGTGGTAATAAATCCAGTCCAAGATTTCGTAGCTGCGTCTTTATGCGGTGACCAGTCCTTTTCTCGTCACATTGTGTGCGGGTACAAATTACAGAAAATCTTTCCGAAGAATGCAATTTTTCTCAACGAACTTATTCATAGTTTGGGCCAAGTGTCTGGCACTCTTTCATTTCATTTTCCATGATATAATCAAGGCTCAAGAGGGGGAAGAGGGGTGATAGCCCCCTCCTTTGTATCCGCAGGTGATAGGTGATCGAATTTTTTGTAGAATAGAAAGCGCTAAAATTATTTTCCAAAATATAAATATTTTGGAGCACATAAGACGATTTCAGAAGTCAACGTTCTGTGAAAAAAATACATGATTGATGAAATGCAATAAAAGGGAGAAAAAAATTTTAAAGAAAAGATAAAAAAAATTATATATATTTTCTTTTATCAAAAATTACCCAAAGATTTCGGGAGCGGCTTGTGCCCGTTGTGCCCCCCCTGGCTACGCCAGTGCTCTTCTCTATAAAAGTTCCAGTTTCGGAGTTTCGGGCTTACTTCCTTATTTAGCCCAGATGCCTACATATAGTACGTTTTTAGTCGCAACTATTCGTGAAACGTTTGAATTTATTGTACGAGTATAAAGTCTAATAGCTTAACTTCTTAATAAATACAGTGAAACCTGTCTAAGGCGGAAACTCACAGAACCAAAAAAAAAAGAAAAAAAAATTCCGTAGTATGCAGGTTTCCGCCTTATGGAGGTTACATGCAAAATAAATACATATATCGCAGTGGCGGACCTGGCGGCTGCCGGGGGCCCCGAGCTCAAGGGATTCCCAGTTAAAAACTACCACAACACAAAAAGCGAAAGATGCAATACTTAATATTATTCACGTATTTTACGTATATAAGTACAAAACGTTCTTTTTTTTAAATTAAAGTTAATTAAAAATCATATTAGTTCAAACATGCCCTGGCGCACCTACCTTGGGGGCCCGCGCACCCCTTGGGCTAACAAAGTGGAAAATTATTACGCCAACAGACACTGAAATTCTTTTTTTAAAAGTAGTGAAATTGAAAGTAATGACGATCCCAGCAACATTTCCCTGAACTCTTGTGACATTGATGAGACTGCTGTTGAGGAAAGCAACAGCAGTGAGTTGGGGCAGTCTTTAAATGCTTTCCAGGAGGTAAAGGTAGACCAAAACAGTTGAATTGGAAATTCTGATTGCAGATATTTCTAATTATGTCAAGAAATCTAACCTCACTGATGGAGATGAGATAACAGTGCTAAAAAATCTTTGGGAATCATATGCAAATTGCAATTTTCCCACTAGTGCTGTATAAAGTCAAGGAAAATCTCACCACAGTCGGAAGTTCTGTCCATCTGAACTGAGTAAGCATAACTTGCCTAAATGCAGAAAACAGTGCCTATAGCAAATTTTGTGTGTTCTCTTTTCACCCCATGAAGTCTGTTTAAGATCGACACAAGCCACAGGTCAACTTGTTTCAAAAGAATTTAATAATTGGAAGAAAATGCCATTGAAGAAGTTCAGCCAACATAGAACTTTTCTCTATCATAAGGATTCAGTTCACAAAGCCGATGAGTTTTCAAAGGTCATAAAAAGGGAGAATGCTTTCTGTAGATCAAGTACTAGATAGAGGGCAAGCAAAGAGGAGCAAGTTTTGCACAATAGGGTTAGTTTTTAACCTATTACTAAAACAGTGATCTTTTGTGGAAAACAAAAGCTGGCCATTGTAAAATTGTACAAAAAAATCCACCATTTTTAATCATTTAAGCATATTGCACTGTCAAATTAGTAGTAATTTAATAATGATAAATGAACACAAAAAACAACCGTAATTGATATGGTCTTTGGCCATTTTTTCCACCGAAAAATTCTTGCACTACTGGGCCCCCACCTTGCGAATATTCTGGTTGCGCCACTGCACAAACGAGTGCAGAATGAGTAAACGCTACCGTCCGAACTAGAGCCTGCATAATATGCAATTGCAGATGTGCATACGAAATTACATATTTTAGCTGTTTTTTTGTGTTTGGGCATATAAATGCATAAAAACGAAGAATTGCCAGAATAAATGTATATTTTAAGGGTTTTAGCAATTTTCAGAATTTTATTATTCTCTCATCTGAAAAATTTCACCACAATACTAAAGTTGAACTTTCTTCTTACTTCTTATCTGAGTGGAAAGGCAATGGAATTCGTAAATGTACACATTCAATTATATCCTAGGGGACTAAAATGTTGTCGTAGCTGAATTATAGCCACCATCCATGTTAGGAAAACCAAAGGTGAGCATTACTGTGTTTGACTGGAAATTGATTGAAGGTCAAATTAAAACAAACACTTATTCTAAAATTCTACATAATTTTCTCTCAGCGATAGAAATCGATATATCATAGATAAACTATCCGTAATAGACAACCCGCAAAAATGTATGTGCTGTTCAATACCTCTTGTAGCTCTGAAAAGGTTCCTTTTGGGCCATAAAAATGCTATTACATGATAGAAGATAAAGCTTAACTGTTTAGAACAGTGGTCCCCAACTAGTGGTCCGCGAGACGTGTCATTATTTAAAAAAAATTCATAAAAAATATTAAATATTAAAATTAAATATAAAAATGAAATTGATGGTATATTTGTAGTATTTTGCTCACCATTTCCCAGTAGGATATAGACTAGGGCGGCAAAATTTTTTGTATTGAATCTGAACAAAAGCAATACCATATGATATAATCAGATGTTTTGCCGAGAAATAAGCTAGATGTCGTACTTTCCATTTAAATACCTGTTTCGATAGGCTTTTGTTTTTTTATTAAAATTAAAATTCACTTTTATAAAATTGCATTTGATTTATTATATATAAAACAGAGATAATACTTCAGTGTAAGTTAATATTGTTTAATGTTTGTTTCAATTTATGAGTTTGTTTTTCAATATATTTATTGTCGATACAAAAGTTTTTGGCGTATTGAATGTAGCAATTTTTATGTTCCTACCACTGATTTGGGGGGAGGCGGACGGGTAGGGAGGGGCGCAAAATTGTAAATGCCCCCGTCCCAACTCTTGGAGAAAAGCTGGCTATATTCTTGCATGTAGGGACGTTCTGGTGAAATGTAGAGACTTTCTATTGCTGCCACTAGGGCTTTCACCCAAACAGCACTGCTTTGTTTGGCTCCACTGTTGGCAACACTGCTTTATTTACTTCTATACATCTACATCCCCCCCCCCAAAAAAAAACCCCAGCTCCCCTATTAAGGTCTTGCAGTCAACTCGTGTAGGGACGGATTTAAAGGTCATTCGGGGGGCGATTAATGACTTGATTTTTGAAAATGATACCTCATTGGACCTTTACCTTGTATCTTTTCAATGTTAAATTTTTATTGGGGGCTATCGCAGCTCGCATCCCTGAACTAGTGGAAATTTTTCGAAGTAGTCGTCAGGTAAAATTGAGGGTAGAAAAGTGGTATTCGGCTTAAATCGAGTCGGGAACCACTGGTTTAGAACAACGAGAGACACGGTGTGTGATATATAGGCATTGAATTTGCGATGCGTAACACATATGATTTAATGTATATCGACTTTTTCAATTCGGTTAATAATAAATATCTTTTAAAATACAGGATATAAGATTTCAAGAGTTAAAATATTTTTAAGTACATATTTATTCATTTTAAGTGCATATTTATTAATTTTAAGTGTATGTTTATTCATTTTAAGTGAATGTTTTGAAGCTCATTAGTGCATACGTTGCTGGTTTTTCAGTGTATATAATCCGGGCTCTAGTCATAACTGTAGTTTCAACGTGTATCATGGGCGCCCATATGAGTACTGATGGGGATGAAAAAAATTATTACTTTCTTCTCAAGGCTGTCAAACATTTTAGTGAATGTACAAGATACTAAAATGCTACAAAAGTAATTGATACCGTTTGACAATTAGTAATGAGCTAAAAGTACCTTATTTTAAAACCTACTTGTAAAACCTTTTGAAACTAAATGCATAGCAGAATTAGGCAAATAAAATTTTTGAACGGCTAGGGGGCTTGAGTCCCTCTCTGCCCCCATATGGTTGCCCCTGCCATGTATGATTAAATAAGCGAAATTAGAATTAAATGAAATGAAATTGTGATGGCGGAAACCTTGTTCTCAACACTGCCATTTTTCTTATAAAAAACTGAGGAGAAGAACGATTTTGATTTAACCTCTAGGCACGCGCCTTAATACTTATTTAATCTGTGTTTGTACAGACACACTTGAGCGCGAGAATGCTGAAGGTAATTGGATGTTATTGTTTAAATAATATTTTCGCGCGAAAATCGGGGCTTCTGGATAAATCTTCGAGAACGAGAGGACGTTTATGTCCTGCTCCGACTGTATTAATTTTTCTAAAAGTCCCTTTGAATTATTATTAATATCATCATTTTAAAGAAATAATCTTTATTATAAAATAAATAAAACATAAATAAAAAACTAATAAATGAAAAGGGAAAAAAGTTTGACTATTATGGGGTGAATAATTAATGGGATTATTGGTAAATTAATATGATTAATGATTATTATTGAAATATTTATCAGTAAGTATTTATCGCTTGCATATATATATACCAGGACGTCTAAGTCCAATCGAATTGTAAGTACTGTTTATTCTATTTTTGCAGAAGTTATGAAAAATAATAATTATATAGATTAAAGATGGTAAAGAGCAGGTTCCGTCTTAGGCAGTTTTCACTGTAAATTTATTTTGTTAATTCTAAACTCTAGTCCACTTAGGTATTTAGCTTAATTATGGTTTATGTATATGGATAGCCCTATTACAGCAACATGCACGAGCTTTTCAGACATATGGGCATCTACAGGCATTTAAAAATCAGAAAGCTTCCCATTTTCTACTTAAATTTTTCTTTTCAAAATACTGAAAATTCGTAACATCAAACGGCTCCACTGTAAGTTTGAAACATTATCAGAAAATTGCCAAAATTCTATAATTTTCTTTTAAATTTCACAAGAAATCTCGCGGTTTGATAGATCACCTGTGTTAAGGGCCCATTTTAATCTTCTGGCGCAGGGCCTGCAAAAACCTCAATCCGGCACTGATAATGACTTTCCATGTCATTTACCAAACTACCAGTCGATTCTTGAGGCAGTTGATATGTCTGCATATTGACTGAATTCAATTACATTTCCCTCATTTAAATATGTATGGCCTTGCGGAATTGAAAAGCCTTTCAGTGGCACATTGGTGATGCGTTCGCCTAGCGCGTCGTTAACCCTGATTTGACTCCCAATGGTGCCAAAAGAGAGAGAGAGAACGTTTACCGATAAACTGCCCAACGTAGTCCGAGGACTGGTTCCCTGGACCTTACGAGGCTCGGGTCCCTCGGAAAACCGTAAGTCCTGGCAGGTGCTTTCAAAGATAATACTAGACCAGGGACAATTGATATTTTAGACTCCTTCAAAAGTGACATATATATGCACGTCAACCATATATTGAGTTACGAGGACCCTACTATTGCGAGGCCCGGGGCAGCAGCCCCTCCTGCCCCGCCCCCTTATAGGCTCCGAGTGCCGGTACAACATGACCTTAGTCGTTCTTGCTCTAACATAATTAACTTTATTAAATTTCGACGGTTAGCGTTTCTTTTATTTGTTGTTTTTTGGCTCATGTTATTTTTTTAATTATTTTTTTTGCTTGTTACTTCTGTTATTTTTTTAGTTATGTTATTCTTTATTTTAATTTTCCCTCTTGTTATTTTCACTTACGTTATTTTTTTTATTTTATTTATTTTTTACTTACGTTATTTTTTATTTTATTTATTTTTTACGTGTGCTACTTTTTTATTTTATATATTTTTTACTCATGTTATTTTTATTTGTTTTCTTAGAAAAATACCAAGAGAACGTGGTTCCATTACATTTTGCACCACTGGGATATTATTGATTCAACTTCAAAATAATCCGTAAGTTCATTAAAAAATCTATTCTATTAGAAAAATAAAATCTTTATCCGTTCCGAAATTTAACAAAAATTATACAAGTTCCCTAGTTTTGTAATTTGTTATTAAACTTAGCAAATTTCCTTTTTATGTGAAAATAAATTTGTCGGTTTGTTACCAAACTCTGATGATATAAACTTACTAAAAAATTAAAAGGCCTAGTTTGTCGTGTCGTACGGAACGAAGATGGCACCTATCCTAATGTACCAAAATAAGTTAAAATTAAGAAAAGAGGATATTATGTTCTAGTATGGTACGGTGCAATTGAACTATTTGCTTAACTTCAATAACGTACTCAAAATAAATTCATTTGAGTACTCAATAACGTACTCAAAGTAAATTCATTTGAGCAGCTCATGAGCTACGTGCATGATTTTTAAATTCACTAACAAAGGAACCTCGCGAACTGTCAGAGCTCGTTTTTTCTGAATTTCGGTTTATAGGCCAATATGACCGAGCAGATGAAAAATCCAAATTCAAATTTGACCCAGTCGACCTGGGGGTCCAGCTACGGCCCACTGAAAATAGAGCTCACCCTACAATGATGCTTCGCTGCATGACAGGTGAAAACAGTGTTTTGGCGTGCTGAGCAAGCATTAAGCGCCAAAATTTTACTGTGAGTTACTTTTATTCATGTTAGAAGTTTAGCTTTCTACGTCTTGTAGAAGTGAAGTCCTGGCGCATCGGAAAAGCTGAGGTTCCTTTGCAAATAATTTTAGAGGCACTTTCCAAAATCAATTAAAATTATTTACCGCTGCAATATTGACATATGGAACTGATTTGAATTATGAATATAGAATATTTACATATGAAACTGATTTAAATTATGAATATGGAGTATTTACATATGAAACTGATTTGAATTATGAACATGGAGTATTTATGTATGAAAATGAATTTATGTAGATATGAAAAAAAAAATTTTGAGTTACCTAACTGCGGGGGTTTCCAGAGTTATAACTGCGCTCTTGGCTATGATGAACTTAAAACGCTTTTAATGGAAATGAAAATCAATAAAAAAATGAGAAAGCATAATAACTTTGAGCAATGATTGCAACAAATGAATGAACTACCATCGCAGTCCATTTCGTGACACACTTGGTCCGTGAAATTAAAACAAATTTCTTGCACATTGAAGAATTTTTCAGGCTTTGGTATCGGGTACGTTGATTTCCACCAAGCATAGATTATCATATTACGGAATTTTGGGGAAGACAGCTGATTGTGAATGAGTGAATGCAGTTTTGTGATGTTATGACGTTCTGATAAGATTATATGCTCATAATAATGCAAAAGGCAAAATAGTGTTAAGCGTTTAGCGAAATATTTCCATTGAAGAAAAAAATATACGTAGTATGGCTGTATGAGTGCTATCCCTCCAGGTGGTGTAATCATCAATTTCGATTGCTCTGAAAGACTGGCTTGACTAACTGCAATCCAATATATTTTCGTCCATTTGACCTGTCCACGAATCCATAATTAATAGAACTTTTGATGTTATGTTCGGTTTGAGTACTTCGCTGAGGAACATCTCATGTATTTCGGTAGAGGATTTGCCACTTTTGGAACATTCCAGAATAACATTAGGAGATTAAATAACTTTTCCTGTACCCGTGGATCGAATACACCCTTTGGTTCCTGATGGATGAGCAGAAATTGTCGCAATAATTGTCCAGTAGCAGAAATGATAGGTCGGATTATTACGGAATGGGATATGGCGTGAGAAGATTGAATGATACTTGGAGTGTGCTTTTCCCCATTAATCGACAGAGTGCGCGTAGATGCCAGATCTTTAGTGAATCCGCTGTGGTCAGTGTTTAAAACCTCATCAAAAGGATAGTTGCTCATTGCATCTGTAACTATGTTGACGAATTCTATAGCTCTATCTTCCAAAGCCGTTGTGTGCATAGTACGTACAGGCATAACGAATTTGGTGACTCTTCTACTTGTTATGCCACGCTCTTTTATTAAAATTTTAATAGAAAAGCATCACTTGCGCTAAAGTTTGTGAGATTTTCTCTCATTGCAATGTTCAGAAACCATAACTTTAAATCGGCATCGTGAACTGTTAATAAAACATGTTCCCGGGCATTTTTAAACTTCTCAAATACTTCGTCTTTCATCCGTAACAGTTTTTCACATCTTGTACCCTGGGAAGCAACATAATCCCGAAAGCGATAAATTTGTCGACGTGAAAGCGTGTTGTCTTTAAAGCGATGCTGTATGCTTTTCAAGGAACGTAGTTTTCCTGACCCACTCCATGGAAATTCTTTTCATGTCTTCTAATGTGTAAGTTACGCGTGACGGCAAATTAGTTTGTTCATCCCATTCCTCATCATTTGTTTCATTACCCGTTATTGCACCATACTTCATTTCTTTTAAGCAAATTCTGAGTGTATTCTCGTCATTCATTTCGTATGTTCTTATCAAAGTTTTGGCAAATGTAAATATTTCTTTCTCAATATCCATCTTATAATCTGATACAAAATCGGCTTGCTTTGTGTATTTTTCACAAACAACGCGAAACAAGTATGTTGATATGGTGGAAAAGGAAGACATGGTGACAAATAAGGCTTGAAATTCCACGCTTTCCAACAAAAGAATTAAAAATGTCAAAAATAATGAAGTTACAGGCAAGTGATGATTGCTACTGATTTGAAAATTGAAGGATCGCGTCTTATTTATTCAAGACTGATTTACGTACCAGGCGGCTTTTTCGAGTTCTTCGCCAAAAATGATCTCAAAGTTTGTCAGTTATAAAAAAGTAAGGTAAAAACTTCAAATATTTTTTACTTTTACACTGGCATACACAATGTATAATTATTTCAGGTACAACTAAAATGACTATTATAAATATGTGCTATATTTTATTCATATGTGTTATTTTTTCTACGATAACGTTTGGCGCCTAATGCTTACCCAGCACGCCAAAACACTGTTTTCCCCTGTCATGCAGCGAAGCATCCTCGTAGGGTGAGCTCTATTTTCAGTGGGCCGTAGCTCGACCCCCAGGTCGATTGGGCCAAATTTGATTTTGGATCTTTCATCTACTCGGTCATATTGGCCTATAAACCGAAATTCAGAAAAATCGAGCTCAGACAGTTCGCGAGGTTCCCTTGTAAAAATAGTAGTACACTAGTTTGAATAATAGAAAACTAGTTTAAATAATAGAATACTAGTTTGAATAATAGAATACTAGTTTGAATAATGGAATACTAGTTTGAATAATAGAATACTAGTTTGAATAATAGAATACTAGTTTGAATCTAATCAATAACCTCAACTGGGCATTGCCCAAGTTCCTGTAAAGTTTTACCGAGTTTCTCGAAACCCGAGTTTCTCGAAACCCGAGTTTCTCGAAACCCGAGTTTTTCTAAACTTATCTTCTTCTGAAATTTTAAATTAAAACTTAATTATTGTTTTCTTCTTTAGTTACCTGAATGGTATATCGCATGTTATTGTTGATGAAGTGCACGAACGGGACCTGTTGACAGAGCTCCTTCTAATATGTTTACGGGACATCATGAAAATCAACAAAGTTTTGAAAGTCATTCTGATGAGCGCCACTGTGAATTCAGAAGAAATTTCTGCATATTTCAGTAAGTGAACTAAATCCATAGAGAATATTTTTAATTTAGTTTAACTGACTTTCCCAAAGAAATAAAAAATATTAATAAGATTCAGAAAACAAGAAATTCCCAGTGAACGACTCTTTCCATCTATCGTAGATGGAGGGGTCGTTTAATGATTCAAACGACTTTGATATAATGAACGACTTTGTATACTTCGAATATATCTATTTAAGATTTAATGAATTTATTTTTATTGCTTTAAATATTTTTATGCAGAAAATCATTTCCCTTCTACTGTATTAGCTATCAGAGAATTAAGTACTGTAAATCTTAACGCATATATCTAGTGTTTAAAATATATGGGTTTGACCCCTATGTAATACTCCCATATGTGGGTATTATCCACAGTGAGATTGAGATAACAAGGTCATCTACCGCGACAAAATCCTCGGTTTGATTTCCGATAGTATTATAAAATGTTTTCCCATGATTCATTGCTCTATAGTCAGTGTACAGTCAGGACACTAGATGGAAGAGATCCGACCCCCCATGGAAACTAAATTATAACGAAACATGAACTTAGCTTTTTTTTATTTATTACGATACAAAATGAAACACGCAGTGAATAATGTTCAATTGAAATTATAAAATATATGAATTCTTTCGTCGTAGAGTGCATTCACTTTGTCAACAAGTAACTTGCAAATAGCGTAACGTGTGTGATGGATTAAAAATTTTATATTGCACGTACAGTAAAACCTGTCTATTTCAAATAATTTTCGTCTTGCAGTACAGATTAAAGCGTCAATTATAAACTCAAAGGCATGATGTAGAAGGTGATGAAGTGAATGAAAAGAGTAGATGATTGATAAGAAAATACTTCATCTGCAGATTTGAAACCTTGTTAGACATGGATGATTATTTAGCAGTGTGTGAGATGTTGACAGATGTGGAAATCACAATCAACGTGTGAGGAGTTTCCGACGACAACGATGAAACAATGGAGAAGACATATTCTCACCTAAAGTTATCACAAAAGAAGCGGAGAAGGAAGATTTTTTATCACAAAAGAAGCGGAGAAGGAAGATTTTCACCAAAGTTATCACAAAAGAAGCGGAGCACAAAAGAAGCGGAGAAGAAAGATTCTCACCTTAAGTTATCACAAAAGAAGCGGAGAAGACAGATTATTATCTAAAGTTATCACAAAAGAAGCGGAGAAAGAAGATTTTCACCAGAAGTTATCACAAAAGAAGCGGAGAAGGTAATTTGAAATGTAGAGAACTTTCCTTGAACCTCAGGAAGATGTTCGTTATATTGAACTCACAGCGATTTGTAACCCTCAGAAAATTGCGAAATAGAAAGAGAGAAAGTGTAGAATTAAAACATATTAGAAGACTATTTATGCTCAAGTGTGTCAAAAGTGGTATATTTACATCTATAATTTTCATTACGTATTAATAAAATACTTTTAATATAACTTGTATGTATTATACAGAGGGTGTTTACACATATTTATAAAGATTTTAATTTTAAATTTAAAAAAGAACTAACAGCGACCCGAAAAAATCTGGCAACACGCCATTACTTGGAAAATGAAAAATCGTTTGAGACTAAAAATTTAGTTTGCGCTGTGAAATGGCGTATCGAAGGAACGTGTGGCTTGAAGGCTATATATTTGCCCTTTTTGAAGAGAAATATTCACATCCAATAATTAAAAAACAACGTGAGAAGCATGGTTTTCATGTTTCAAAATATAAAATAAGCGATATTATTAATATAAAAGGGAAAAATTGCCAGGCTTTAATGCCAAGAGGAAAAAAAAAAATTCCAGAAAGCTTCGTAATTCTTCTAACATTTCTAAAGTGCAGTCTATGGTTTTACAAGAAAATCCAAAACCTCAAAGAACTATTGTAGAAGCTTTTCATACACCAGCATAACATACAAATAAAATAATTAATAAAGATTTGAATTTAATTAAAACAAAAAACGTACTCGTTCAACTTCTGCTACCTCTGCATGTCACTGAGCAGAAGACTAGATGCAGATAGTTATAGGAAAATCATTTAACAGAAAAAAGATGAAAAAAAATTTTACACTTCACAAAGCATGGATTCATTTAAACGATTGTGATAAAAAAAGATCTCTTTATTATCGAAAAAGAGGCCCGAAAGACGCGAAACTTTGGTTCAAAGAGAGCAAAGAAACATTCAGTAAAGTACTTGTGATTATCGCTGGCATTGCTTATAATGAAAAATAAAAAACAAAAAGTTGAAAAAAATACAAAAATAAATTCAACATATTATCAAAATAATGTTCTGACTCCTATTTTTAAAGAAGATATTCCAAAACTGTATCCTACTGACTTTCAAATTGTGGAACTCCATCAGGACAAAGCGAGCAGCCACACCTCCAAAAGTACAACCGCATTTCTAGAAAAAATGAGACAAGAAACTGGAATTAAGTCAACACCAATTAGCCATATTCCTACCCAGTCTCCAGATGTAGCACCGATGGCTTATTGTGCATTTGGACTTTTAAAACAATCTCTTTCAAAACGCCAACCCACTACCTTGGATGGACTGTGGAAAGATGTGGAGGAGGAATTGGACAAAATCCCGTTTGTGACTTTACGAAAAGTCCTATTATCGTAGAAATCTAGATGTAATATGATAGTTCGAAGACAGAACTGTCAGATGGGATATATTAGAAAATAATTTTTTTATTGTATGTATTTTATTTACGCTTTTGTTTTGTGGTTTTACGGCTCAAAGACTACAGTGGTCATGCTGCGCCGGGACCTACTGTTTTCCGAGGAATCCGAACCTCTTAAGGCCTAGGGAACCAAACCCCGGACTACAGTGAGCAGTGCGATCTTTATGAGATCTCTGAGTAAGCGTTCTTTTTGCACTGCTGGGAGTCGAACCCGGATTAGCCGCGCAATAGGAGAACGCGTTACCACACTGCGCCACCGCAGGGCTTTATTTACGCTATTAAATTCGTTATAAATATGTATAAACACTCTTTGTATATAGGAACTTCTATATCTCGAAACCTCTTCATCTCAGTTTTTTTTTTCTCATTCTCGTGAGATTCGGAATAGACAGGTTCTACTGAAGGGGATCCTAGGACAAGACGGTGTACTATTCGTTCACGAAAAGAAGTCCGATGGAATAGTTAGAAATAACGGGAGGTGACGTTACAAACGGACTATCCCATTACAGTAGAGGAGGACTCCAATTTCAGAACTTGATTTTGGCGCCGACAAACGTTCACCAAAAAACAGTTCTGAAATTGTAGTCCTCCTCTGCTGTAATAAACTAGCCTGTTTGTGACGTCACCTCCTGTTATTTCTAACTGTTCCATCAGACTTACTTTCGTCAACGAACAGTACCCTAACGTTTGAATTATTTTTACTCATATCAGAGAGATAATGTAAATAATTACTTTGGTTTGCTTAATACCCTAATAGATAATTGTGGCGCATATCACAAAAGATTTACTTTATTACGAACGTGTAAGGAAATATTAAACTTCATGCAAAAAATTGTAAAATGTCCCGTCTTACCCTACACCCTGGGTAAAATTGGGTAACTGAGTAGCTGGTGAAACACAATTATTGCAAACTATTTAATTTCAAACTAATTATAATTAATTTCAAACTAAATACAATAAAGTTCAAGCTACTTACA
>QLNU02014802.1:122245324-122294937 GCA_006491805.2 Dysdera silvatica | reverse complement strand
ATGACGTCGAATGCTGCCCTTCAGATTGGTTAGAGTTACAGACGGTTTGCGATTTACACGGTCTTTCAAATAACCCCCACAACCAGAAGTCACGGGAGGTGAGGTTGGGAGATCGAAGTGACCATGATGTCTGAAAATATCGGCTGATCACTCGTTCGTCAGTAAAGTGCTGTCTCAGCAATCTTTGGACAAGACGAGCAATATGGGATGGCGCATTATCTTGTATAAATATGGTTTCATGGAGACACTCTCGTTGTTGTAGTAGTTGCGGTATGACGAAATGTTCCAATGTGTCATGGCACCTCTGTCCAGTAACTGAACAGGTGCGGATACCAGTCGGTATTTCCTCTTCAAAAAAATGTGGACCAATAAGAAAAGTAGCTGTAAATGCACACCATACTATCACTTTCGGAGTATGCAACGGTTCTCGTTGAACAACATGAGGATTTGCTGCAGATATGCAGATGTTGTGCATATTAACTTGCCCATTTAGAAAGAAATGCGCCTCGTCATTCCAAAGAATGTTCTATGGCCACGTTATTTCCTCTTGCATTCGGTCCAGGAACTGATGTGCAAAACTGACACGCATATCTGCGTCACCAGGCCTTAGCTGCTGTAGCATGTGAAGCTTGTGAGGATAGTACCGCAACACCTTACGCAGCACTCTCCATGTGGTAGTAGCCAACATGTCCACTTCGCGGGCAATTACTGACACACTAGCGTCACCATGTGCACATTGGCTTGATAAATCCACAAGTTCAGTAGCCACCTTTTCAAGATGAGCGGAGTCCACCCTTTTTCCACCACGGCCAGGTTGAACACCAAGATTTCATGTTGCTTCGAATTTCGCCATCATTCTGCGTAGAGAAGAAACAGTCATAGCTCCACGTCTTTGGCGTTTCTGACACTGGAATTCCTTGATTGTCGCAGCTGCATTATTTCTGTTCTGGTAATATAGCTTCACTAATAACGCCTTTTTATATAAAGATGTTGGCATAGCTACCGTTACTTCACGCAAACATTTATGCTTTTTAGTGACTGCTGTTCTTTTACATTACTTACTATGATAGAGTTACAATAGTAACCATTATGCAAATCACAAACTGTTATTGCCACACAGCTATCTATCGACAAATACTGTAATCAATGAGTGTTTTGTGTAGGAAATTAATGCGTACGCTTCACCTTTCGTCAAAAATTCTCTGCCTTCCGAACTGTGATACCTCTGATAATTTTGGTTTCGTACATCTGTATTACATACTAACAAACATCGACGTCGCTAATTGCGAAAGGTTTACTCAGTTACAGCGTGTTCTCGAAGCTTTTGAAAGACGTTTCTAGCTAACGATACTTTTTCTTTCTCTCAATTTATCTTTAACATAACGTTATATAATTTTGTCAGTTTTAGGTCTCAAAATAAAATTACAACGGTATTTACGGTTTCTGATGGTGCCTATCATTATGCCGTTAAAAAATTGGGATGTTGCTATTTGATAATTTCAAAATTCAGTAACTATAACCGTAACCGTGAGACGTATATTACTTTTTTTTATATAACTCGCGAGCGCATATCGAGAAACATTTCTGTGTAAAATTGCATATAAATCCGTCCATTATTTCGTCCTATACACCCCTTTAAACAGGGAGCGTTTAATTTGAATGACCCTGTATATATATCAAAAGTCGCCCCTAGGCGCTACTGCCCCTATATAAAGTTATGCACATAGGCGATGTATCGCCCTTACCTACTACTGCCCCCCGATCTCATTCTCGCCAGTGAATAAGCCAAAATTTTCACGAATGTACTTAGCTCTGCAAAACTTCTGGCTAAGGCTACTTTTTCCTTGGCCAATTCAAAAATTGGCCATTGATTGTCGAGCGCATCGAGAATTGGCTGGCCAAAGCCAGAATTTCTCGTTTATTTTTGGGCTTTGGCCAAATAACTTGGACAAATCTAGAAGTGGCCAAACGTTAGGCATTGATTATAACATATAAATATGTACCGTCTTTCTGTGATGGACAATATAATTTCAGGTACAATCCTTCAAAATCGAAGTCCAAAACAACGGAACGAATTCCAACAGAACGGACCAACGAATTTGCATGTGAAGATCTGAAAGATTATTATCTCAACGAGCTTCGAAGTCTCGGGTATTCGTATATATACACTACTTAACAACGCAAATGCTACACTAAGAAGGAGAGGGCAGAAAATTATGCAAATTGCAGGGCAGATGCAACTCACCAAGTTATCTAAATAATGCGAGATGCGCATTATTTACATAACGTGATGTCCTGCGATCACATGTCCCGCGCACGTTGAGTGTGATATAAGGGAAGGAACATGTAGAATCGGCAATAGTTATGCTGCTCAGTCTGCCAGGGAAGTCATTTTGCATTTTTTTTTTGTCTCAAAGAAATCGTATAGTAGTAGAGACTTCCAGTCCGCCGCCAATGGAGGCAGTTTCAGTAAACAGATGATCTCACGAAGGGAATGGTGATCGGACTCAGAATGGCAGGTTGGTCCATACGTCAAATCGCAGAGGATAGGCACCTACATGTGTCTATGGTGCACCAGCTGTGGCAAAGATGGTTGGAACAAGGGAATGTGTCACATGTGTGTGGGGGTGCTGGTGCAGCCAGAACGACGTCATCACACGTGGGCTCACGCATCCGTCGGCCACTTCCATCACACTTCTGCAGCATGTGCAGGACACCTTTGATGCTCCCATATCGACTAGGGTTATTATCCGCCGATTAGTCGCCATTATGAAGGCTTGAACTTATGGTGCCTGTTAAGAAGGCTGCCATTGACCCAACAGCACAGACGCCTCCGTTATTAATGGTGTTGGGATAGAGCAATGTTGACGGCGAAATAGCGCAGGGTCGCGTTATCAGACGAGTAACGTTTCGGTTTGAGCAACGACAGTCGCCATGCATGAGTCTGCCGCCGATGTGATGATGGGTCCAAACCGGCCGTATCTGTAAAACGGTACACCACGCGACAACATGGCATCATGGCGTAATCGCCTACGATAGCAGGTCACCTCTGGTCCGTATTGAGGGCACCATGACAGCTCAATGATACCTGGATGTCGTGCTGCGGCCGGTGACACTACCCTTCTTTCAGGGAGTCCTCAATGCCATTTACCAGCAGAATAACGGCAGACCGCACACACCACGCATCAGCCAATATGTCTTGCAAGCTACCCAGGTGCTTCCCCGGCTATTAGTCTCCCTTGATCTTTCACCATTCAAACACGTCTGGGAAGTGTTTGATTGGGACTCCTTGTTCGGCTGGGACGTCGCACAGTGGGGCCATTGTTCTGAAAAGTTGGAAAAAATTAATAATTTTTGAACGCCTCAATATATTTGAGCAAAATCAACTTTATTTGTTATCAAGTCAAGCGTACTTGATTTTGCGGTACAAAAATTATGAGCGCCCTTAAAAACTGGGCGCTGGCGCCAGGGTGCTCGACAACTTTCAATTAGAATATACATCATGTTTGATATCATTTTAAAGAGTTTTTTTTTTATGAAAACAGTGATGTCAACATTTTGAAAATTGTCCGATTTTATCGAAAGTTACAAGCGATCAAATTATTGAACTTCAGATTCTGGACCAAATTTTGTCTGGACTGGATAACTTATTTTATAACCACTCTGTATAATCTTTTCTTCACAAAATCGCTTGCATATGGTCTAGCGAAGCAAGCTACTTACCAAATTTGGAGACATTTGCATTCTTAGATCAAGTTACAGGTTGACTCTAAATAGGAAGACTTAAATTATGGACACCCTGTATAAAATGGAATATTTCCAAATGGGGCAAACATGGGCAAGGTTTTTTTATGTTTCAGCCAGATCAACTTATAAGGAAACATATATGTTAAAATTACGGACATGTTATGGTCTAATGTAAACTAAATTTCCCCAAACAAATATAGAACCATCAAAAAAAAACAATTAACACATCGATATTAAATTAACTTTATAAAGTACTATTAGTCACAGCATAGCAAACGAAATTAAAACATGATGTACTGACCTGTGGGTAAGGACGCCATGTTGAAAGTTGTCGAATCTATCAATAAATACTTCGAAGGAACACGCTACTATCAATTTCGCTTCTTTGCAGGCATAATGCGAAATCGCGCTAGAACAGACAAGTTTACACCACTTTTGTATAGGTGTCGTTTGTTCCCCATCTCCCTACATTATATTTTACGCGTACACTATTCGACTCTCAATTCCAAACGGTTTTTGCCGCATATTGTTAACTTTTTCTTTTTGAGGTTTTTGCCAGCAATTAGCGTATTTGGCCCCACTGTGCGACGCTTGCGTGCGCTGCCACCGTGGTGTTCAAGCTTGGATGGGCTTTCACCAACTCATTCCTCTGCAGCATTAGGCGAGAGCCATCGACCATGTATTTCCAGCTTCAAGAAACTGCTTCCGAAGCTCTAGAATACATTCTAATGCGGTGCCCGGCTTACGGTTACTTTAGAGTAGAGCTCATTCTGTCCTCCGCCGTTTGGGTCACGTCCAAGCTCTACGTTTGTCCGACTCCTTGGATCCTTCCGGATCCATTCGCCTTTATGCCGCTCTCCCAGAGGCGTTTCACACCTTCCTTTCCGGAGTTAGACTGTTCCTGTAGGATTTACGGCCTGCCCCTGGAGTATGTCTCCGATTCCACCAGGTCTGACTGATCCTTTGGATCCTCCCGTCTCCGCGCCGCTCTCCTGGCGGTGCTACACACCTTCCTTTATGGGGTTGTCTGATCTCGGTAGGGGCAGTGGCCGGCTCTGGGGTGTGTTTCCGGTTCAACGGCTGGGACCTCTCCTTCCATGGCGGCCGTGCTGGCAGTTGGTTTCGGTTTACGTTGAATGATGATGTTGCGACGAGAAATTAAAAATCAAAATTAAACTTTCAATTAAAATAGCTTGCATTAGGCAGGAACATCATCAACAGAAATTCAAGTTTCTTCATGCATACAGATCGTGAGATAACAACCAGAAGTAAATTATTATGTTCAGATACTGCTCACTCTTTTAATTGTCTCAGGAGAGAACTAGCGACGAATGATAATGAAGAGCACATCCCCAGTGGCTCGAAAGATATGCAGTTTGTCATGTTCTGAATCTTCCAGTCGTGATGAACGTCAAGCTTAATGAAATTGTTCTACAGTATAATGTTAATTAATTATTGATATTAATTATAATTTAAGTAAGTTATCTTTATTCAATGCATATTTTCAAATGTCAGCCATCAAGGTAGATTGTGGAGGTGAGAAAACAAGTAGTGTGTGGAACATTGAGTTCGACTCTTGAAAATAATTAATGTAAATTAACATTTTCTTTGATCTAATGTTCACAAGTTATTGTAATGTCATGCTATTAATTTGTAAATTGAACAAGGGTCTTGCACCCAGCAATAGATGTTCTCCAAATATTTGGTTTGGTTAGGAATTTTATAAAGAAAAGAAGTCGATATAGCTACACATTAAAAAGAAAGAAATGTGGTTGGGACTATTATCAACTGAAAACTGTGGCATACAATAACTCGCCTCGCTGCAATGTCTAAAAGAATTTAGAGGTTCATTACCCGCAGAGCCTGCATTTACATAGCCAGCAAGTAGAAGGAAGCATACACAAATTCCCCCCCCACACCCCTTGCTGGCCTATAGAAGGTACAGGAACTCGCCTGTCAATCAATCGCTATCAGACATGATTCATCTAGGAGGAGTATTCTGAAAGACCAAGCCAGTTTTAGTACTTCTGACCAAAAAGATGTTGCCATCTTAGCGGAGTTCGAAGTAGGGGCGATAACGTCAATATAGGCAAGTTGAAAGATAAAGGGGTTAAATTTAACTCTTGAAAAGAGGAAGAACCCTAAATGAAGACTAAATCAATCTTAAAAAGCGGTGGAAACACTTGTCTGAGAGAGAGAAGTGGACCTCTCAAATTTAGTCACTTCAGTTTTGGAACCCCGACATGTCCACTAACTAGCTGATTCTCCGGATATTAAGCACTCCAGTTTGTATTCCCTTCAGCGTTAAGCTTCAGAAATCTTCGGTTCTGGAGCTCTCCAGTTTGGGACTGGAGTTTGGTGTTGTCGTAGCAGGCCCGTAGCCAGGGGGGGGGGCCAGGGCGGGCAATGCTGGTCCTAGAATAATTTTTGCCTGTCCTAGCGCAAACGCTGCTATAGACTGATATTTAAACTTTTTTTTTTTAAGTTCCCCCTTCTTCATCAAAGAATAAAGAAAGTAGACTTCATTGTCACCAAATTTCGCCTCCAGCCGCCACCAACGAAGGCGGACGTTCTTATAAAAGTCCCTATTATAGCAAACTTATTGCTGACGCATAGTCATGAGTCAGCTACTTGCCGTGATAGCTGTGAGCGTTCGACGAATATTGATAACAGTGGTGTTGTGATTATAGATTGTTTGTAATTGTATGACTGAGAGAGAATGTGAGAACGGATGGTTTTGTCTTTCATTGAAATTCAATAGCGATTAGTCAATTTGAAAAATATGGATATGCGTTTATTTGTGCACAAGAAGCCTCGACTGGAGCGGGAAGCAGATAGGCCTAGTCTCGAAGACTGTATTGGTAATGAAAATATAACGTTAGATATACCTGCTACAAGCATTAGAGTGGAAGTTTTGGATTTGCCTGAAAAGGGTGAGGCAATTGAACAAGTCGTCCTTAAATAATTTCCGAAAACTAAAAACCTTTGTTTTCGAGCCTCATGGTACAAACAATTTGAATGGCTAGAATATTCTGTTTCAAAAGAGGCAGCATTTTGCTATGCTTGTAGGCAATTCAAACGGTTTGGAACGAAAGAAGTAACATAAACGGAAAGTGGCTTCTGAAATCGGAAGAATGCCTTAGACTCTGGTCGCATTTCAAAAACACGAAAAGTCAGAAACTCACATTCAAGCCATAGTAAAGATGAAAGCGAAGCAGAATCGTGTTAGTTGGTGTGCATCTGTCTCGACTTTGGTGAATAAAAAGGTACTGGAGAAATATCGATATTACGTTAAATCTGTAATAGAAGTTATTCAGTTTTTAGGAGTAAATGAACTGGTTTACCCCACTTGAAAACAACATCTAGCTACGGGCTTTTAAGCCCCCCCCCCTTGTGCGCCTCCCCCCCCCAGACAAGCTACTTATGCCTGAAGCGTAAAAGCAGCAGATTAACATGCAAAAATTTTGCCCGACCTAAATTTTCGTCTGCCCGTCCTAACTTCTCTCTCTGGTTACGGGCCTGCATCATACATGGAGTTGGCCCGTTCATCAAAGGCATTCGTTGATAGTTTAGTTAATAGCGAACATGATTTTTTTTTCTCGCTAGTTGTCGTATAGCGAATAGTGGCTCTCTTCCACGTATGCTGATTCGCAGCAGCTAAAAGGATTTATCCAGAAATTGTCCGCTTAAGTGCGAACGTGCCTCCCTCGCTGTCCGGATTTGAGTCGACCAAGCTACGTTTCGTGTCACAGCATCCTAACACCCCAGTCTGCTCGAAGTTTGAAAATTAGTTAAAAATTTCACCATCCAACGTGACGCCGAAGTCACCTAGCCGCTGCTGACGAAGCCATCCCGTGGATGAACGACTATTGAACCACACAAGATCAGGAAAAGATACCGGCAACCGGCTACTGAGCTTTTTCGCTGGACTCCGTCGATTACTCCAGGATTGGCCCGATGATTTCTCATTTCTTGTAAGTTACTCTTCCTCTCATAATTTTCTCCCTAACTGCCCCTTTGTGTCCCCATTCTGATTTACCCAAGTTCTCCCATCCCCTTGTTTAGTAAAACTCACTATATGGAATGTTGTTTTTGAAGGTTCTGAAATGGGATACTAAAATAAATATGGTATGTAACCAAAGCCTCGTCATTTGATAGACCTTTACTCAGCGTTATCGCATATTCATCATTTTACAAAAGAAAAGCACAACTCAATTCTCTATAACTTTCAGCTGTCATCGCATTACACTTTGTAATTATTAAAGTAACTATAATTGCACATAGCTTCTCTCATCAGGGATTATCAAGTAAAAAATCGCCATTACAACGAGACCTAATCGAGCGTGCATCTTTGCGTGCTGTGTATGGTCGACTTTCGAACGTCCTCCCTCCCCCAACACGTCTTGGCGGTTGGTTATTCTGTCTAAGCGTCCTGTCTGGGATTGCAGTACCGTCTCCGGCAGTCACCCTTCCTACCTTAAGTTAGTAAGCCGCGTTCAGAAGACGAACTACGGCAAATGGTTGACAGGGAATGGGCAGCCATTCCTCAGTTCACCATCCGCATGCTCACTGCCTCTGTACCTGGACGTGTTGCTACATGTATCTCCGCCCGTTGTGGTCCTACAACCTACTAATCAGACTGTGTTGTCCCTCTGTGTATAGTTGTATCACGTTGCAATAAACACTACTTATCGTTCGCTGCTGTCTCTTTCTGTTTGCCGATTTTTGTCACTTTCTGCCCATTGCTTGGTGTTGCATTTTCACTGTCGCGTAGTGTATATTTAAGTTATGACTTTTTGTTGTATAAAGTATTCATTGTATCTTATTTCTCATTTTTAAGCAGTGTGGCATATTGGCGTAAAGAATATTTTGTAGAAAAATTTTACTTTAATATGTTAATTTTCTAATTCCTGTATTATTTCACATTTAAGCTTTTCAAGCCGGGTTATCAATATATTGCGCAGGTGGAACGATGAAAAATTGGACTTAGCTCTGATTGCGGAATTGTTGAAGTTCATTTGCTCTAATGAAGATGTAGGTTTACTTAAAATACTGTAAGACTATTTTGGTTATTTCGAAGTATTGAAACTTTTGCAAAACTTATGATATTACGATTGCCATATATCAGTATATACATATATGTGTGAAGGTCCTGAGTTCGGGTTTCATTTTCTTTTCCTTTCTCTGCTGCTTTCATGTTATTTCCCAATTTACACGTGTACATACACTGCCTTTCAAAAGATAATTGCGCGCTAATAAATCCGATACAGTTGAAAAAAATCTGTTTTGGCTGATTCCAAGTGTCATAAGACTGTACGCAATAGAGATATTTATTCACAAATACGAGTTACATATAACAATAAAATTAATATAGGCCTATGTATGTGTGTGGGTTTAAAAATGTAATTGCTTCATTATATATATATATATATATATATCATCATCATCATCATCATATTCAACCATTATCTATCCACTGCTGGATGAAGGTCTCTCCAAATGCTTTCCACACAAGTCTATCCTGGGCCATTCGTTTCCACGTCACCCCAACCTGTTTTCTTATTTCATCCACCCATCTAGTTTGAGGACGTTTTCTAGGTCTTCGGTGGTCTCTTGGAATCCAGTTCAGAATTTCTGTTGTCCATCGTTGATCAGTTCTTCTTGCAATATATGTATATATGTGTGTGTGTGTGTGTGTGTGGCCTGCAAAAGGGTTGCTGGTATCTAACTGGAAGGAGACCCACACGCTGAACGTATGTGACGATGTGTGGAACCGGCCAGGCCAGTAACCTAGTGTCCTACCCCGCCTTCAAGTGGTGCAGGCTGAGCTTTCTATTTATGTGGCAAATTAATATTTGCTGCACGGATAGAAAGGCGGAAGGGGAGGGCTAATTCACCAACCCGTCTAGCCAGCGTGGTGAAATTATGGCTAATTCCTCCATTATGTTGACACACCAGAAACCATGGCCCCTAGTCTCCAGGTGCTGGAGTGCTCCTGATCAAGGCAGCGGTCAGTGTGGCATGAAAGCAGGGGGTGCTAAGAATCACTGGAATGGCCCAGGCTGCCGTTTGTTATTGACCTTGGCAACGTATAATGGACGATCCCTTGCTTCTGAAGCAAAACTTCAGGAATTGGAAGAAGAACTTGACAAGATCAAATGGGACATTGTAGGACTCAGTGAAGTTAGAAGAAAAGGTGAAGAGTTGGTGGAACTTAAAAGTGGACATTTGTTTTATTATAGAGGAACGGAAACTGGAAGAACAAGTGGTGTTGGCTTCTTAATCAACAAAAGAATTAAAGACTGTCTTCTGGAAGTTGAAAGTACATCAGATCGAGCAGCGAGGCTCGTTGTTCAACTAACCCAGCGATACCAACTTCAAATAGTACAGGTATATGCACCAACATCAAGCCATACCGACGAAGAGGTTGAAGAATTTTATGAAGAAATCAAAGAGTTACACACCAAAGGGAAACAACATATCAAGCTCATCATGGGGGATTTCAATGCAAGAATTGGACAACAGGAACAAGGAGAGACATCGGTTGGTAAATACGGATATGGGGAAAGGAATGAACGTGGCGATCAACTCATCGAATTTGCAGAAGCTGAAAACCTTAGCATCATGAATTCATTTTTTAAGAAGAAACCGCAAAGAAAATGGACATGGAAACACCCAAATGGGGGAACTAGTGAAATTGACTATATCCTGGCAAACAAGAAATCAATTATTGAAGATTGCAGTGTACTGAACAGATTTAATACTGGAAGTGATCATCGAATGGTGAGATGTAAAGTGCACTTAAATACTAAATTAGAAAGGCAGAAGTTTATAAGTCGTAACAGCGGTAATTTGCAGCAAGTTTCCTCGTTTCCACAAATCACAGATTTAGAGGCATAAGCTGGCAATAAGGTTTACTACATGCAGGACGGCTCTCCTCCCCCGTTTCTCCCTATCCGTGTGTAATGCCTTAAATGAGAAGTTCCCCAATTTGTGGATTGGACCAATATAACAAATTTTAGGTGGCATTGATTGGACGGGGTGGTCCCGCAGCGTGGCCTTCACGAGGGCCAGATCTCACCCGGTTGGACTTCTTCTGGGGGATACCTAAAGGACATTGTGTACAGTGAAGACATTGCTGTTCTTAGCCACTTAAGGCGTTGGATTATATCTGCAACTGCAATCGTAACTCCGTATATGCCTCAGAAAATGTGGCACGAGATTGGTTACCTTCTTGATGTCCTTCGAGCACAATGGTGCACATATCGAAACATACTGAGACTTTTCTGCAACTTTGGACAGTTCTTAATATTTTAGTAGAAGCACCATTTGCATATGTGTTGTTTATTTTCTGCGATAAGCTTTTGTAATTCCGTCTCTGCGAAGTTCACCTTTTAAAGATGAAATTCGCGGAGATTTCTTTCGTCGCGTACGATCTAACTTTAACACACACACACACATAAGCCGCAACCTGTGACGAGATTTAAGTGAAGCCAAGTCACCAAAACACAAAGTTACTGAAAATTTCTTTCAGATTTACTGAATTTGGTAAAAACAGGTTTCTTAGGGCGTATAGACCGTAAATCAATATGTTTTGGTAAATTAGCTTTATGCAGTTTCACTTAAATCTCACCACGGGTCGCCACTGACACATACACTTTAGTCTACCCTACGCTTTTGATACCCTCAAACGTATTGTCTTTCTAGTTTTCTTTATAAAACCGTATCTTTTACGTTATTTCAGTTTTCTAAGTAAATGAAAATGTTATGTGTAATTAAACAACAGTATTTTATATCATGTATAATTCTTATGTATATCTTCTGCGAGACTTATATTATTTTATACCTTGTGTAATACTTGTGGGATTCGCATTATTCTATCTTGTGAATTATATTTCAGGAGGGAACAATTTTAGTTTTCTTACCTGGACTGCAAGACATATTGAATTTGTTCAGAGAGATTCAAGAGGATTTGCCTAGAGGCATGTCGCATTGTATTTTTTTTTTTTTTGTACTAGAATAGGCTGATAAAAATTACCTTTTCAACAAAGATTCAGTCACTTCTAATACAACTCCATATTAGTCGTATACTATGTTTTAACACGAAGTTTGCTTCATCTCATTTTCTGTATTGACCACATGAAGGAATACATACCTTGAGGTAGCGAAATATATTTTAAAAACATTAGAGATCGCCACATGTCTCTATGACAAACCTAGAATATCCATTAAACGCAGCCTTTTCCATGTTATTTAAGAATGAACACATGCACTCACAATGCACATATCAGCGCAGTAAATTTGACTTCGTAACAAAAGTTGGCATGATGGTAGCTGGAGGTGTCAGATGGGAGGTCGTAGTAGTGCAAACCCCTAGTTCGGCGATTTACGGGAGCTAGGGTCATGTAAACTTACGCATACAGCTTTCATATATGTGCCGCCCAAAACTGGTGGAATACAAATCGGAGTTAATTTAAGCTGACCGATGTTCAAATAAAAGAAGAAAATACTTGCGGTTTCACGAAATTATTCAAGAAGAAGCCAATATGAGTGAGTAGTGGTAAGCTTTCCCGAATGGCTGCAAGTAACTTAAATTTGGAGCATAAAAAAGTGATTTTTCTATAGTCAGTCCAATTTTTTCAGCTTGTTCTTGGAGGCAAACGTATGCCTCTCCGATGATTTATCCTGCTCGAGAATTAACATACTATACAGTATAACAATGATTTGCTTTGTTTCTTGGAGAAAAGACGCCGACAACTGTCATATGTTCTTCTTTCCACGAAAGTGCCCTGCTGGATGTCATGTCGTAACATAAATATAGATACTTAAAACTATTGCTTCGATTCTTTTACAGAAAACAAAAATTTAAAAAAAAAAAAAATGAATTCAAAGGCTTTTCCCGGATTCTTTAGCACTTTTTATGAAAGCTGGATGCATATGTTTACATGGCCCTAGCTCCCTTAAATCGCCGAAATAGGGGTTCGCATTTCCACGATCTCTCATCTGACACCTCCAGCTACCATTATGCCAACTTTTGTTACGAAATCGAATTTACTACGCTGGTATAGTCTGTTCATGGAAAATTGGCGGCCAGTCCCATTAGAATTCAAAGAAGCTGACGTCCCAGACAAGTTGTTTCATTGCAGTTGAGGGTAGAGCGTCTTTCATAACTCGTCTTTCACGCGCGAAAAACGAGTCTGTGACGCCAGCTCCCTTGAATTCTAACAGGACTGGCCACCAATTTTCCGCGAACGGACTATAGGTGCATCGTCAGTGTCTTCGGTAACCCTTGATGTTATGTGGTGATGGGTCGGTTGCTCTTCGTAGACAGAAATTGCACAAAATACGCGGAATTCCTCTAGAAATTTGTTTAGATTTTTTCTGCCTGGCGGCTTTCCCCTCTCTTTGGTGTGGATTTGCTGTCCTTGTGCCGTAAAACGCAAACAAACTCTTGGGAAAATTAGTTCTGTTTGTTCATCTAATTGCATACTTCTCTCAACTAGTTTTTCTTGCGACGTTTAGTTCCTTTCCACAGGTCTAGTTGATGCCTAGTTACGTATGCAGGGTCGTGGCGATTCATATATTATGGAGGGGGTTTAGCTCAAGTAGCTTTAAGAAAGCCCACGTGATTCGACGTTAAAGCTTTTATATCCAATCGAATCTCATCTTGCTTAGCGCAGAATGACCCTTGCTGTTCTTGCACCATAAAAATACAATCAACCAACTAATACCTAATAGAAGTGACATGAGCCTCCTACCCCCCCCATTTTCTACGCTACTGTATAGTCCGTTCGCGGAAAATTGACCAATGGTACCGTTAGAATTCACGGGAGCTGACGTCACAAACGGGTTGGTTCATTACAGCAGAGGGGAGGGCGTCATTTCATAACTGGTTGTTCGCGCAGACAAATGTGCGAAAAACAAGTTATGAAATGACACCCTTCCCTCTACTGTAATCAACCAACCCGTCTGTGATGTTAGTTCCCTTGAATTCTAATGGTACCACTGATAAATTTTTCGCGAACGGACTATTCACATGGTGGCATACTGGTAGTATTCTATACAACACTATCTAGCGTGCGATGTTTTCTTACTGTATTCCACGACAAAATAAGTTAATGTTTTTTTTCTAGCTATTAATAAATCTCTTTAGATATCTTGCGGTATTGTCCCTTTGTCACGTTTCTTTTTAAATGCTTATTCTTTTTAATTGTCGGGAGAAACTATACACCTTAATAATATTCATTATATATCTGTGACAAAACAAGTGTTGTCTTTTTAATTGTCCAATTTCCATGTCCATTTTGAAGTTTTTTGGGAATAACCCAAAGTTCCAATTTTTAGTTTCGGTAACTTTTGAAAAATATATAGAGCATACACAGATTTTTTTTCAAGGTTTTATCCTTTCCTTCAGAAAATATTTTCCTTACTATATAAGTACGATTTAGAAATTATAAGAACCGTAATATGTATTTGCAAAAATTGGCAAATTGTCCCTTGTTGTTCGAAGATGCATATACACAAAAATAATCTCATTTAAAAAAATGACCTCCTTCAAAAAATAACCTCATCCCTTATATCCATTAAAGATGGTGGGTCACGGTGTGCTACGTTTAGGAATCGTTGTCTTAGTCATAATTTGTTTTGAATAAAAATTAAAAATTTAATATTTCATTGCGCATATGCAAAAGTCCTTATTAAGTTCTTTTAAATGTAATTCTAGTTCAACGTTTTAAAACGTATTTTTAATTCATTGTGAATTTATGATTATTTCAGAAAAATATTTGATCATTCCCTTACATTCACAAACGTCTAATTTTTATGAAAAACAAGTTTTGAATAAAGCTCCAAAGGGCATCAGAAAAATTATTCTGTCAACAAACATAGCTGAGACGAGGTATGAAATTTTTTTTTGAAAATTTATTATGAAATACAATATTAAACTTCATTTTGAATCTTTTCAAGACCTAATTATTTTGCACATATTACACATCTATTGACAGTAATGCGTAACTAAATATAATGCAAAATAGTCTTGATTAATGAAACGATTTTTTGTAGTATAACGATAGATGACTGCACAATCGTTATCGATAGCGGAAAGGTTAAGCAGCCAAGTTTTGATCCTGTTGCAAACATGAATGTTCTTCAGATGCAATGTGCAGCAATGTCGAGCGTGAAACAGCGTAGAGGTCGAGCTGGAAGGTAATGTTAAATTACTATTGTAATAGATTCAATTAATGCGTTTTCATTTATAGGTTTTAGAATTAGAAAAAGGTTGGTACACACATATCCTATTATCAATTTCACAGTTCCATTAATGATGTAAGTTCGTTGGGTCTTCTGAATATTTTATTTTCTGATACCTCTCACTACACCAACTGAACAGGGATCAACAGCGGGAGCTCTATTTAATGACAATATTAGGTCAAAGCAATTCTGGTGGATTTAATAAGCCAAAGATCTTAAACTTAAGTTAAACAGCAGTCAACAACATTGTCAACTAGATTACTACAGGCCCGCTCACGTGAGCCCAACGCCATAGAAAACCTGTCCCCAAATTTTCGCAGTGGCGATTCTCTCAAGCAGTTTTTCTCCGACAGAGGGCGCCTGCTACCTGGGTTAATATTCTCAATTTAACAGACTATAAATGCCAATTAATAGCCCAGTTTCCGATTACATACAGAAATATATTGCTTTTTGCTCAAAAAGTTATCGTATTTTATTTTCCAACGACGTTGATGTTACCGTGATATGACAAACTTTCGTAACAAGTTTTTAAACTAAAATTTAAATCTTACATACCTTTTTCTACTCTTTTATTTATAAATTATGAAGGGGGAAACAAAGTCCCTTTACGTGAGATATTTGTAATCCATTGTATTCGAAGGGTTTCTTCACTTGGAATAAATGGGGATCATGTAAAAGTTATAGAAAACCCTGAAACTCTTTTTAATCTTCTTCAGTAAACTGCTGAAAATACATGAAGTCAGACATCGGGATTTCTTTATTTTTATGTTTCTCTAAGAGTTTTTGTATTTGAAATACTTTATTGACATTCTTTGAGCATAGATATGTTGTGAAGGAGTAATAAGACATCAAGGTTGATCAAGCTGCAGAGTCCTGTTATCAGCAAGGCAGATGGGGCAACTGCCTAGGAGCTCGGAAATTTTCTATTCTTCAATTTTACTTTAGTTTAAAAGTGTATCTCAATCATAAAATTAAAGTTCAGAATTTTCTCATTTCCATCTGATGCAGTAACACAAACTGTAGGACAACTATCCAACTTTCAACGTCTTCAGCAAGCACTATACAACTTAAAATTCCTCCCTTCCTACCCCCATTGTTGTATTGCTCATTTGGTGGAATTAATTGGGACACAAATTTTTTATTTGTCCTGGGTCTGAGACTATGGTGATTGGGCACTGTCAAGCCGTCACGCAAATTGCGCCTGCAAGATGTTTCCGAAATTGACAGCTCTTATCTGTAAATGAAAAGTATCCATCCAGGACATAAGAAGAGTCATTTTCATCCATATAGGTGGTCATAGAAGTTTCGCGATAGGATTTCCTTGTATGTGATGACATGATGACAAAAAATTTATTCCTGCGAACTTGGGTGCAAACTTAGCGTGTTACTCATAGCCATATGTTCACTTAAACACCACAACATTTATTAAATGGTGTTTTTGATTATTTGCTTAAAAATATTTAAAGATGTTTAGCTACAGTGCTGGCTAGTGTAGATAGCACTAAGATTGTGTCCGTAGAAGCTATCCAAAATTATATTCTAAACAAGTCATGATTCAGGGTGCAGCGATTCTGGTCAACAATTGATATCAAGAGAAGGCTGAACCTATGTCACAGGAAACGTGACGTTCAATAAATACGACAATTTTAGTGGTTATGTGATTATAGCAGGATTGGTATTACACTCAACTCGCGAACAGGCGCGCGGATTAGAGGAACGCGCGCGGGGTGATTTGCACCCCATCTAATTATATAGCATTATTTCATTAAAAACGTCCAATTTTACAATGAACAATAAGTGGAAAGTTCGCTTTGTCACCCTACCCCAAAGATTGTGACTTTGAAAGTAACAGGAAAGAGTTCGGCCAGTTTCAAAAGCAAGGGTGGACGGTTCTTTTTAAAAATTGTAAGTTGTAAGGTGTGAAACACCCCGCGCGCCTACTGGCGAGTTAAAGATGCCAGATCAGTAGTACGATTACGCAAAGATACCGGGCATAAGGCAAAGTATTTTATTGAAATACTTCACTTATTTTGACCATGTCTGTAGGACAACGGGACTGAATTTTTCATTAGATGATGTCTAACGGCATAAAAGATAATTCAGGTAGATTAATTATATTTCTAGAAACTAAAAATTTCTAGCGCGAATGGAGTGCCAATTTTGCCCTTTCTGTCTTCTTCAGACATCAGAAGTTTTACAAAACCTTTTATTACCAAATAAAACATTTTCCCCTAATAAAATAAATACAAAATTTAGTTTTTATAAAACAGCATGGTCACAAAAGTATACACAGTATATCAGTACAATGTATACATGTAAAAAAATGGGGATTATGACATTAGTGTTCGGTATATATTTTTTATTCATTTGTTTGAGTTGGTTTATGTGCGTTAGCAACACGCTTAACACACATTTAAACACGCTAGGAATTAATTTCTCTGCATGTTTCTAAGGCAAATGTGATGCATAGAATATAATTACAAGTGAACACAACAATAATCGAAAAGAACATTAACTGTAAATAATAATCCAGGTTCTACAAAATTTTCATTAACGACCTTCTTATGTGAATTACCAAGTGTTTACATATAAAAATATGAGCTAAACCCACATATAAGTTTTCATTAACATTAATTTATAATATTTATGTTATAAATTAAGGTTTAGTGATGTATTTTAGAAGGAACGAATTATTTCTTAGTTTCTTGGATTTCTTCTCTAGAACTCAACCAGGCGAATGTTACCATTTATTCACAAACATGCAGGAAATGCTTCTTGAGCGTTTTCAAGTCCCCGAAATGAAACGATGCAGTTTGGAGCAACTTATTCTAAATCTCAAAGTAAATTTCTGCATTTCCTTCATTTCGTAGCCTATCCTACAAAATTTCATTTTAATTTTATATATATTAATTTTATATATATACCATAAAGAAGGTTGTCTTTGCAGTTTTTCATGCTTAAATTTAGTTGCGTATACAAATATTGTGTTTGCATACAGGGGCGGACTAGGGCTTCTTATGCTCGTGTAGCCAAGTATAACTATAAAGCATATGTTTTTTCTAAGGTAATATATGCTTTCCAATTCTAAAGCAAGTAGATTTAATTACTCAATGCATATATTTCAGATTTTAAAACAATGCAAAATCGGTCCTTGTTTAGCAACTGCACTTAGTCCCCCATCCCCGGAAGTTATCGAAGTTTTCTTGCAAAATCTGCGTGGATTGGTAATAAGCGTTTTTGTTTTAAGTAGCAATATATTTTTAAGAATTATTAATATTTATTCTACCTTATATGATATAGTTTGTGTGATGCATGTTAGCAATGTTTACCCAAATTTAAACTTTTTCTATGTATACAAAATGTGACTGAAATTATACGTTTAAAGATACAATTTAAAAAACTGTTATTTACTAAAAAAATTGTTAGATCGTTACGCCAAATTGCTTAATTTATCTCGGAAAATTTTATTTATTAAGGGCTTCTAATTACAGTGGAAGTGAATTACATCTAGTCCGATTCTTATTCAATACTTAGGCAGGTAAAATAATAGCATATCATTCAACAATGTGCCCTGTGGTGGCGCAGTGGCAACACGTTCGTCCTAATGTGCGGCTATCCCGGGTTCGACTCTCAACGGTGAGGGGAAAAAAAAGGAACGTTTACCGGCTAACTACCCACCATAGGTCGGATGTTGGCCCCTTAGATCTTAAGAGGTTGGGGTTCCCCGGAAACTGAATGGGCCCTGAGGTGGCGAAGTAGGAATATATTCGTTTGGAGTACGGTTATCCCGGGTTCGACTTCCAACGGTGGAGGGAGAAAAACGTTTACCGACTAACTGCTCATCGTAGGTCGGGTGTTGACTCCTTAGGTCTTAAGAGGTTCGGGTTCCACGGAAACTGAACGGGCCCTGAGGTGGCGTAGTGATAACACTTTCGTCTAACATGCGGTTATCCCGGGTTCAGCTCTCAAAGGTGGGGAACAAAAAGGAATGTTTATCGGCTAACTGTCCACCTTAGGTCGGATGTTGACTCCTTAGGTCTTAAGAGGTTAGGGTTCCTCGGAAACTGAATGGGCGCAGTGGTAACACTTTCGTCTAACATTCACTTATCACGGGTTAGATTTTCAACGGTGGAAAAAAAAAAGAACTTTTACCGACTAACTGCTCATCGTAGGTTTGAAATTAGGTTATTATCAAATGAGATAGTATGAAAATATAAAGGAGTATTTTAACTCAAAAAATCAAACGTTTTCGAGGACAATGGATCCTCCTTCAAGATGATTGCAAACAACTTATGAGAAGTTGCCAGACGTTAAATGGGAAATTTACTATGGCTCATGTTACGGTTATCCAAAAACAGAGGTCTCCATATTGAACGAAGTACAGGAGGCGCTTCGGTGTATGTCATTTACAATAAATTTCCTGTTAATGTAAATATACAACGATTCAAAAAAGTTAAGATCAAAAAGGGATTGAGGTTGACAAATTATTTTGGATTCATTGAATAAAAAACTATGATCATGTAAATAAGTGTTTGTTCAATGAAGCCAAAATCATCTTTCAACCCCAGTCCTCTTTTGATCTTAATTTTTTTGAATCGTTGTGTATTTACATTAATGGGCAGTGTGTTGTAAATGAACTCGAAGAGCTACCTATGCCTCATTCGATATATAGACCTCTGTTTTTGGATAAACATAACCTGAGCCATAGTAATTTTTCCATTTAACATCTGGCAACTTCTCATAAGTTGTTTGCAATCATCCTGAAGAAGGAGGATCCATTATCTTCCGAAAACGTTTGATTTTTAAATAAATTTTAACTACATTTTTAAAAAACGTTGTCACTCAAATTGTTTTACTTATATTTTGTGCAGTGTTTCACGAATAATTCGTACATTAACTTCATAATAAATCAAATCATTAACTTCATAATGAATCAAATCATTAACTTCATAATAAATCAGATCATCAACATCATAATAAATCCAATAACCTATTCGGATGAATACTTTATCCGAATATATTGGAAAGAACAAAAAGCAAGTTTTTGCTTAAAAATCAGATTTAGTTGGCATTTAACACCACCTAAAATTATTTTGTTCATAATTAAATATAAGTAGATTTCTACAAAATTATTAAATAGGTTTTATGTAACGTTGTTTTTTGCCAGTCGATCATTTCCAAATTACTCATTTTTCACGCTCATTTATTGATAAAAGATTTGAACATATCATACAGATTGAAATTCTTGTCCTATTATAGATTTATATATATATATATTTCAGAACATTTTATATCCCGATGAAACACTCACTCCATTGGGATTTCTTTTGGCAAAACTTCCCGTAGATATTCAAGTTGGAAAAATGCTTTTATATGGGGCAATATTTTCATGTTTGGATCCCATCACGTCAATTGTTGCATGCCTATCGTTTAAGGATCCATTTGCGCCTTCAGTGGTATTTTTTTTTTTTTATTATTACAGTGTAATTTGCTTATTCTTGTAACTTTTCTTACTTTTGGTAATTATTTGTAATGCTTTAATGTTACAATTTCTAAGTGATAAATATAATAAAAATCAGTTATAACGATTTATAGGGGACCGTACAAATTTATTTGTTATAAATGATATTATTTTAAATCAGTACAGTAATCCTCCGACTTACGTAAATTCACAGTTACATAATGAATCTCGGAAATTACAATATTACAACTACTAGCGCGTAAGTAATACAAGTCACAGCAAATGTGACGAATGGTAACAGGAAGTGATGCGGTAACAGGCAGTGAGTTTTGGGCAAGTGCTCGAAAGCCGTAACGTTCAAACTGAAGCTTACCAATTAGAAATATGGACTCTGTAAACAATTACTTTTTTCCCATATTCGAACAATATTCGTGATTGCGTAGTCTAGTATGTAATATTAGGTCGGTGGCAGTAGTAGTCCATGCCTTGTACGGTTAGTTGTTTATTACCGTTAATGTTCGTTGTTTATTCACCCTTAAAATGGATTCAAAACATAAAACTCAATGCTCTGGTAATAAATCTAGAAAACAAAGCTCTGCAATTACTTTAGAAGAAAAGCTGAAAATGATTCGTATGTATGAAGAGGGTTAATTATATTTACATTAGCTCGGGATATAAATCGACCTATTTCGATAGTGAATACGATGGTGAAGGATAAAGTTATAAATAAATAAATAAAAATAATGTAAAATATAAGATCGTAAGAAACTGCAATATTTATTATTATTATTAAGTTACACTTCAGCAACTTACAATTTCGACTTACGTAAAATTTAGGTTACGTAAAGGTTTATGGAATGCATTACTTACGTAACTCGGGGGTGGGGGCGATTGCATGGTAATACGCTTTATGGTTCTCTATAAATAGTTTTGATAGTAGAAAAGGTATTAAACATGTTGGTTTTAAAATGAAATAAAATATATTTAATCATAATGAATTTAATGATTACATATATAAAATTTTATTGATAGTCATACTAAATATATACTGTATTTTTTAAAATAAAAAATTACATAAAATGCTAAAGTGTATAATATAAAAAAGAAAAGTAAAAATTAATTTCAGTAGGATCAGTAATGTTTATTATATTCATAATATTAATGACTTTCAAATTGTAACAGTTTAAGATTTTTGTCAACCCTAAGTTGAAAGGATGCAACAGGCTCTTAAGAAATGTGGCCCTCATGATATTTAGTTAATAAGCCATAAGTTTTTCTTCGAGTTCACTATCCTCAATATTCAGGTTTGTCACTAATGAAAATTCGTCGGACATTTGTAAATAAACAAGCTTGATGTAATGCTTAAATTTTAATAACACAAGGCTCCTTCAAGGTCCCTGTTGGGCTCCAAAATCGAGGGGTCCTAGATTCGGACTTACTTGACCTATACATAATTCGGACCTGCTTACGAAAAAATCGGTAATTCGGCAATGAAATTTTGCTGTTTCATCATCTAGAATTTCCAGCCTAGCTTAACTTACAGGGCACCAACGAACTGAATCGTTGTATCCCTCCTGAGGGAAAGAGATAGCGTAGGGATTTTGTGACAGAAATGGCGTGGAAAAGTAAAGATTGGAAGAGAGAGTTGGAGGAAATTCGATAAAAATGATTTAAGCTAGGAAGGCAAATTTAGAAGTCCTCCCTGTGACAAGAAATCGTTTTTCTTGAGAGGAAGGTGAAATTTAAAGTTAAAGAAGTCTTTGCAACGTGAAAAAAAGGGTGGCATTGGGATATTTACAAATGCTTGGAAATTTGCCTTTATTAAGCCATTTACTGTAAATTGTTTTGTAAAATTAAGGGGAATATTCAATAGTTTTACTAAAGGTATTGTTGCAAATTACATCGTTTCCTGGTGATTTCTTTGAGACCATACCTCTTATTATAAATACACTCATACTCAAGACAAATTCGAAATCGTTTCTATTGTTATGGTGATAACAGGGTTGTAAAGTTTTAATTTAATTAGTTAGAATTTAGGATTAGAAATTTAGAATGTCAGAGTTAAAATGAAGTTAAAGTACTTATAATTAAGTTTGCAAATTTAAGGTTAATGTTTTTATTGGTTATTTTAACTATTTGAAAACATTACAACCCCATTACCATTAATATTAGTTTTATTTATTCAGAAGGTAAATATGTCATGAAAATTGAAGCTTAAGCACATTGCTATTTGTGTTTTATTTTAAATATAAAAAATGAAATTTAAAGGTAGTTTTCTTTCAATAACCACATTCTCTATTTAAAAACAAACAGGAAAACAGTTATTAAAGAAATACTGTCTTAAATTTAATATGATAAACATGACAGTACCAAAAGGAAGTCGTCCAGGTTAACAAGGTTAAGTTGTTAAGGATAAAAAAATTCATTACTTTAAGTTATAAAATTCCTTTCTAGAAGGCTATTTATATGCAAAGATTTCGTTTCACTCATGAGTACCAAAATTGCTTAAATTAGAAATTTCCTAATTTATGGTGGAGAAGCCCTACCTGTATCGAGATTTCCATTAGACTTGCTAATTATGTTGGTGTTTTTGAAAGCAGCAGGAAATATTTTACCTTATTTTTAATTAAAAGGGGAGACACAATTAATTAAAATTAAGATTTACGAGAAAATAAGGAAAAGAGATCTTACAATTTTTTAGCTATGGCCATCATCCAAGATCGGCATCGGTTGGAGTAGTCTTAATGACGTCTTATTCACTTCCAAGCCACACCTTTCCTCCGATTTTCGATGGCTCTTCACATTTCGCCATCTTGTGACTTGGTGTGCTGGTTAAGGACCGCCAGAATCTTTGGTCGCCAATTATTAGCCAACTTCAACTTGGCTCATGTTAACGTTGGCTGACATGGCGTCCGCCATGTTAAAGAAAGGTGGCCACTCTGGCAGCCCAGAACCCATGACCTGATTTTTGCAGGTGTCCATGTGTTGTCTGCAAGGTCTAATTTTAGCTTAAAGTTTAAACTTTTCGGTGCATTTGTTTAACTTCCATCCTTTAAAACACGCCAACGTTGATCAAAAATGAAACATCTTGCAGAGAGAAATTATAAAGTTTTGGATGCCCCGATAGGCCAAAATTATTTTATTTCTAAGTTAAAAGTGGGTTTTAAAGGACAAAACAAAAAGGTGGGTTTGTATGTTAAAGGGTCCTGTGTTTAGAAAGAAATTTAATTATATGTACATTATTTATATATAGAATTTTTAAGAGATAACATTTTTCCTGATAAAAATCAAATTAATTTAAAATTCCAGCATTTGGTATTAAACATGTTACAAGCAATTTTGTTAAGGAATAACATAATAGTTAAAGTTTAATGTTCCTAAAAAAAAAAGTTCGTTCTAAGTTCTTTTATCTTGTTATATGATGTCACGCTGGATCCTGGTTTGAAGGAAAAAAGTTGTTGATTGATTGGTATATCGTTGAGCTAAGGGAAGCACTGACCGTATTGGCACTGTGCATCTTTAAACTTTGTAGCATCTCTTTTTATGACTGGAACATTGTTAGCAAAAACGTTTTTTTCAGGGAATATCATCATGGACGTTGGTACAAAACTTGTTATGAGGTACACAATTTTATCTGGAATATTCAGAAACAAGAGCGGCAGAATATCGAAAAAGAAATTTTTTTTTCATCAAACACACACACACACACACATATATATATATATATATATATACACATACAGTGAGAGAGAGTGTGGGCTTTTTATTATTATTATTTATTTATTTATTTATTTTAAAAAGAGAATTTTTAAATTTCGTTCTAACACTATGCCAATTTCTTCCCATTTTATAATACTGTATGTCTAGAGTATTTATAATAATTTGTATTAGACTCATTTTATGTGTGTGTTGAAAATCAGCCCCACCACGCTCCCCAAAATAATTTAACGACGTCTGGAGATTTGTTCTGATGCCGGTAGACGCGTGTCTGCCTAACAATCGTAAACATTGTGCCAACTTACGTAACTACCTCTGTAAATTGAGATCTGAACGTGTTTTAAAGCGTTGTTAAAGTGAGTCAATAAGCTTTTTAAATTTTCTGTTGTGGGATAATTAAAGCATATTATTGGGTTATTAAATTATATATTACAGGATCATTAAGATACGTATTATAGGGTTATAATAGTGTGCATAATATAATTGAAATGAATATTACATAGGGTTATTAAAATGAAAATTTTGCTATATTAATAGCATCACGTAATAATCTTAAAATATAGTTTCAAGTAATTGTTCAAGTTGAGATAAGAGTATAACGCGATTTCGCTTCTTCAGTAAATGCTTTTTATGAGTTTTGTTTTAAAAAACACGACTGTAGATATAATTATTGAAAGCACTCGTAAAGCATTAGAATTATTGCGATAAAATTTTACTTGATTCAACTGGAGGAAGTTGTTATTTCACTATGTTTCGTGAAGTTAATTGGAACGGACATTGGGCTAGGGGCTTATGTTTTGCGCTTTATGTATTCTTTTCAGTAATCCCTGCACAACTGCACAATTTTTTTTTTTTATCATAAGTTCTATTCGCTTGCTTCCTCTGATTTTTTTCTATTTATCACACACACACACACACACACACACACACACACACACACACACACAGGTACTGATATTTGAATTCAAATTTTATTTTCTGAGGGAAATCAGTAATTGTTTTCTGTATGTATCATCCAATATGTTTTTCTTAGATTGGATAAAATTACTATTGCGTTTTATATTATTATATAATAATGATAATGTATTATTACATTGCATATAGGAAAAGTCAAGTGAAAAGAAAGCACGGAAAAAGAAACTGGAGCTTGCTGAGAATGGCCAAAGTGACCATATGATGTTTGCATATATATTGAAGGTAAATTCCGTTGCATAATTCGAGACCTATTATAGACAAAAATGCTGCACCATAATACATATAGAAAAATATAACACTATAGGAGAGACATTGGAGGAAAATGGGTAAAAAGTATGTCTTCTGAAAATAACTATGTAAGGAAAAGATTTTCATATACAGGCCTGTTATTATCAAAATTACCGTCTTCAATCACCCCAGGTCCCCTAATAAACGTTTTCCTCACACGTCATATATTGAAAGCGTTTTGTCAAACATGATTTCCCTTCACAGGGACAACACATAGAGGATAGCACATAGAGCCGACGGGGGATTTTTGTGTAGTTTTTCGTAGCGAATTGAGATGGCTAATAATTTTTGATGCCCTTGTTGTCATACTTTCTTATGTATCTCAGATATTGTACGTTTATTTATACGTCTTTCTATTTATAGCTCAGAAGTGCAGTTTTCAATAAACTGTTTTTTTGTTTCATCTTCATTTTATCGGTTGTATATACTTCCAATTAGGCGCCTCCATGTTCGTGTGGCGGTGATGCCATTATTTTTATGAGCGGTTGTATAAAAAAAAATCTAGCTGTGCTTATTATCACTATAATCATTTGATTATTTTCTTTCAGGCATGGACTGAGTTTGGTAAATGATGATTTTATAGTTACAAGTACAGCTCAGATAACATGCAAATACAAATGTGCATATGCAATTGCATATTTTATCCCTTTTTAGTGTTAGTGCATATAAATGCATGAAAACGGTGAATTTTCATAATAAATGCATATTTGGTTTCATTGATTTTAAACATTTTATTATTCCTGTATGGGAAAATTTTTCCCACACAACCCTAAAGTTAAACACCTCTTTTATTCCTATCTGAGCAAAAAGCAAAGGAATTTGTAAATAAATGTACACGTTCGATTATGTTCTAAGGCCTCAAGGATTAGTCATCGTTGAATTAACCACTACCCTTATTATAGGGAGACGAAAGGTTTGGTTCTGTTGTGTTAAATTCGCAATTTTCATTAGGTCACATCAAGTACATTAAATATTTATGCATAGTGGCACAGGATAGGGGTGGGCTCAAGCCGACCACCCCTAGTTAATAAAGTGTATTGTCCTCTTTCGTCGAATCCTTCGATCTTTTCTACATCTGTTTCAGCTCCCCCAACTTCTAATTTTTGAATTTCTATGCTCCTGCTGATACAAGATAGGATAAAATTACACACCACATTATCTATCAGTAATAGATGCTGGTGATTGGTGATAGTCGATAGGGTTGGACTATCTGCAAAATTTTATAAATGATGTCCAGTATTTTTGGTAAATGTGGAATTTTTTTTTTTTTTTCCAGACGTGAAACGGTTATTGAATGACAAAAAAAAAAAAAGAGCGTACCTCATTAGCGTACCCCAGAAAGTTCATAAAGGGGAGGGGGGTTCTAGGTACAACTCCATATATTCATATGTGCAGGAGCGGACTGAGTGCTTTCAAAGGGCGAATACCTTGGATTATCTGAGGACGCGAGTCCTATAGCCCATGAGGGCGCAAGTCCTATCGCCCATGAGGGTGCACAGGAACGGGGGACGGTTGGCTGGTGGCCCACTTCGCCCCTGAATATGTGTATATATAAAATTTCATAGCAGTGGAAAGTGGGGGAGGAGCTCTTAAAACCCACAGCAACACCAATCAACACCACCTGCGTATGCTAAAGTCTTAACTATTCAGAATATTATTAGAGACAGTGTAATGTACTGCAATAAAAAGTTATGCCATACAAAGCCGTATTTTCGTATGCCTATTATTCTAAATTAAGCACAAGTCCACATTTTCTAACCTCAGAACTATTCAACGTGACATTAAAAACACACATTAAATATCACATAATAAAATGTATCACCAAACTGTGAATAAGTTAAATAAAATTATTCTTATTCTTTTCGGATAATTAATAATAATAAATAAAAAATTTTGTTTTAAGACGCAGAATATTTATCTTTCAAGCAACTGAAAAAAAGTACTTGCCTGCATATTTTTACGTTTTAAGTACATATTTTTTTAATTTAAGCGCATATAAAAGCATATTTTGGACTCTTTTAGTGTATATAAACCTGGTTCTAGTTATAAATCTAGCTGTGCTTAATGTTATTTCAGTCGTTTGCTTCTTTTCTTTTATACGTGGAGAGAGCTTGACGAATGATTTTATAATTATAAATATAATACTTGATATTACTTGAACCGCTTGCTCTTATTCATTTAGAGGTGGAGGGAGTTCGATGAATGATGATTTTATAATTAATAATACAATTCTGTGCTTGATGTTACTTGAACCGTTTGCTCTTTTTCTTTTAGAGGTGGAGCGAGTTTAATGAATGATGGTTTTATAATTATATAATTCTGTGCTTGATATTACTTGAATCGTTTTCTCTTATTCTTTAAAAGGCGGAGCGAGTTTAATGAATGATGATTTTATAATTATATAATTAAATGCTTGATATTGCTTGAACCGTTTGCTTTTATTCTTTAAGAGGTGGAGTGAGTTCGATGAAGAAGAAGAAGAAGCTAACGAATTTTGTAAAGACTATTTCCTTTCGAAGCAGACATTGAAGGTAAGGTATTTTCAAACAAGTTAAAAGAAAAACTAAAGAATTGATAATTCAGGCGAAATTCCTGCAATAATTAATTCATTTATATATGCCTTTTTTTTTCCTAATAAAAATATTTAGGAGGAGGAAAACATCTATTGTGCTTTGACTAGTGAGAACTAGTGATATTGCAAAAATTATAGCAATAACGTTAGTTTAGGCGCAATCTGCAGCTCGAGAAATAATATACAGAACAGATTCCGATTTCACCCATTTCAGCGACATTGAAAAAGATAGCATGGCGTGCCATGCTATCTTTTTCAATGTTCAATGTTTCAATATAATAGTAAATAGTGTTGTTCCTTTGTGTTATTACTTTATCTGAGTTATTTTAGTTATGATTTGCTTGGTAACAATACATATTTCATTATACTATTATTTAATTTTTGTCATTTGGCAAAACCAATAGTATATGTAATTTTGTTCGAATTCTACAGTAAAGGTAAAGCCATGTTTTTCTAGATGCGCACATTTTGCGCTGCAATTGCCTAAAACGTAGAGAACGCACTTAGGCAACAGAAAACCAATGGGACTGTTTTCCTAGAGCGTGCAACACGTTTTCATTGGATTTCTATTGTTTTTCTTCTCAAAATTTTATATTGTTGAGGCGTAAAATATGCGCACCTACGGAAACGCGCCTTTGACTGATAATCGTTTGCAATCTAGTCAAGACTCATGTTTTACCACTTGTTAATAATGCCAACGCAGTCATAACACTACGTAAAATGAGTGACGAATATCTAAATGGTATTCTTAACAAAATAGTATGATAACCATGATATATGATTCGCAGATAACACCAAAGCCGGCATACCAACGATTAGAAAGAAGTTCGCTTTCATATTTTACCTTCCAAGGCTAAGCTAAAAATCGACTGAAATGGGACCGACAATTAAAAGTGATCTCCGAATTACACTATATTTATACACAACTATACTCACGGCAAATCTAACCTGGTACTATGTTATGGCTATGGCAACCTATTCACACCAGTGAGACGAGTATTCATTCGCAAATTGGCGAAAAATGAGGTAACCCTCAACATTATTAGCCTATTTATCGCCTAATTTGTAATGCAGAAAAACGCGATTGCCAAAAGTACAGGAGCCAAATTTCTCGCCAAGCAAACGAAGTCCTCTGACTGGTCAGTTACTTGAATGACATCAGCGCTAGTTATAATGATTCTTTTTCCTAAATTTAATAAATACCAGATTTTAATTACACAAACATGCCTATGTTTTATGTATTTGAGCATTATTTTAATGTTTTATGTCCGAAATGTAGCTTTTATTAACTCTGTTAACGTAAGAAAGGGCGAATTATATCGCACTGACAGAATCACGTTGCCAGTGTACCAGGTTAGCTTTGCCGCGAGTATAGGCTTTCTGGAAGGTGAGCTCAATCTGGTGAACAACAAATAAGAAATTTTTATAAATTGCAATTGCTTCATAATTCTTATATGTTGGTGTAATCAAGTGCAACTCAGTCTCTCCTTCTCTAAATGCAATTCGTCTTTACGGTAGCAGAAAAAGCATCAACATTAGCGATTAATACATTATATGTTTTATAATTTTCACACTCAACTATGTTCTGCATTCGTTTACCCCCAAATACATTTTGGAGGGTTTAAGGGGCCCAGTAGAATTGGGGTCCTTGCCCCTATCTCATATCCAGATAAGTGCAATTACGCTTTTGTATTTCTTTGATGAAAGAATCCTCTGAACAAGTGGCCCTGCAATGGCGCAGTGTGGCAACGCGTTCACCTAGTGCGCCGTTAACTAGGGTTCGACTCCCAACGGTGCAAAGAACGCTTACTCAGAGATCTCATAAAGATCGCACTGCTCATTGTAGTCCGCGGTTTGGTTCCCTAGGGCTTAAGAGGTTCAGATTCCTCGGAAAATTGCGGGTCCAGAGGTTTGGATTCCTCGGAAAACAGTAGGTCCCGGCGCAGCATGACCACTGTAGTCCTTGAGCCGTAAAACCACAAACAAACAAACTTCTTACCTTGTTTGGTAATGACCCTTGATGTCCTTGCGCCATGAAAACACAACCAACCAACCAGCAAACAAACCACAACTGTGAAATTACAGCTTGCCAAAAGCAGCTGTAACGCTTGTTGTTAAGCTGTAAAGCTTGCTGTAGCAGCTTGCCGAAACGTAACAGGCATGACATCAATTCTACCATCTTTAGACATACATTTGTGAAATCTTTATGGAAAAATTTTATATGCCACGCTTCCAAACTTTGTTCATTTTTTTGTGAAGAAATTTTTGATGTATTTGAGAGATGCTTTTCAGCAAAACATAAGATAAGTTTCAAAAGGATCTCTTAAGGATACTGAAAATCAGTTGGTGCTAAAAAGAAGAAAATATGCTCAACAAGAACGTAATAAATCTTTTATAACTAACAAAGAAGTTTCCCGAAGCTTTGAATAAATCTAGCCTGAGACACAATTTGATTTCTTTTGCAGACTTCTATAAATAATTTTTATTATTAAACCGAGATTTCGAAACACCCTAAAAGTGTTAATTTTGAGTTCTTTTTCAACTTCCTATTCACAACGAGAAGAGAGGGACTCTCCTTAGTGTATTCCCTAATAATTCGATACCATTCGATATGATGAAAACAATTCTAAATACTGAAAAATTAAAATTTAAATATTTTGCTTCTTAAAAAACGTATATAAATATAATAGTTTTATCTATTAATAACAAAAACCGCATTTTAATGTGTAATATTTTGCATTATTTTATTAAGCGTTTTTTAAGACACTGGATAATTTTTACATTTACAGATGCTTATGGATTTGAAGACGCAGTATACCGAGTATTTAAAACAGTTAAATTTCATTGACATAGCAAATCCTGCACATAAAGACTATAATATCAATTCAGGTATCTAAAACCAACATAATTTTATTTATAATATATATATATATATAATCGTCATTAGATGAACATAAAAATATCAAATGAAAAAAATAAAAAATGAAATATTTGCAAATTGGGGTATAATCTTTATAAGGAAATATTTAAGTAGGTACTCAGTAGATCCCGGTAAATTAATCACCTGAGTAAATTGACCGCCTGAACAAATTGACCATTTTCCATAAGAGAAAACTGGCAGGGACTTAGTCTTACCTATACCAAGACTGTGCATATTGACCACATAAGGTGGCCACTTTAGACAGGTTCTACTGTATATAAAATACTACCCGACTCCTTAATTCAAAAATTCTTTTCAAAATTATAAATTAGGAGAGGAAGAAATATTACATTATATATATATTGTCCAAAATTTGCTCTTGTATACTATCTTTCGTTAAGCTTAATATGTATTAAGAACTAAATCTAAAAATCAGTATTCTTTAAAAAATTAATTAGACATCGTTACTTAAAAATCTTAATAGCTGAAAACAAAATTTGGATGGATTGTTGTAAAGAAAATTTAATACACAATATTTACACAAGAAAAATTAAAAAATTGACGTCATATAATATCAAGTTTTGTAAATAATTGTTACTTTGCAGTAAACTAATATTTACAAGGTAAACAAAATACTAGCCATTCTGTCTTTATTTTTTTTCCTGTGCCCACTATTGGTCTCTGGCAGCATTTACTACAAGTTAAAGGTGGTATGTTGCCAGTCGTTTCCTCATAGAGGCACCACCATAAAAGTGGTTGATATCATCCCACAATATACACAAATAAACTTACTTGGGGATGCAACTTAAACACCAGCCAGCCAGCTAGAAGGTGGTGATTATACCCACTAGGGTTCTGTCTTCATTCCGAATCTGTTGATTTGCTCTTGCTTGAAAAATATTCCACAGATGCATTGTGGTTTGTCTTCATTAAATAGATTTAAACTTCAGATAATATAACAACCAGCTTTTTAACATTTGCTGCAGTTAATTTATTACACAATTTTTGTGTATTTCCAAAAGTAGACTAGTTTCTTCCACATGTCGCTGAAGTTAGAGGAATTTGTAATAAACGAGAAGCAAGTCAATTTCAGTAGCTGTATGGTGCGAATCCTGGACCACCAAGTAGTAAGATTCGTGTATTTTACTACTTCCAATATTGATGTTCTACTTCAAATTCCAAAAGAACTAGCATTCTGCCACATTTGAAAATGTTTCCAACATAGAGTTCAAGCCCACTTGCCTTTTTAATTATGTAAACAAAAGCACTGCGGATATAATCTTCTTACAATGTCCTTTATAGCGTAGGTGTAATAAATTTGCTTCTGGATGTATTATATAACAAAATTTATTGTTTTACTAAAATTTCTTTAGTACGTTAATTGATAAATAATAAATCTTTGATATTAATCCAAATCTGTGGGACACCAGAAAGCAGAGCAACATTCAATTTTGATTTTGTTATGGCTAAGGCGATGGGTTTTAAGAACTTCAAAGAGTTCTGCAACTTCAGAAAACATCACCCATCACAAATATGTGTAGTTATGAAATTTGTTATTTTTAATTCACTGTATCAATAAAAAGATAAGAAAAACTGATGTAAAATCAATTTTTCCGGAAAAAGAACGGTTTCGTCAAAATTACCGGAAATTTTACATGACTAATTGTGAACAGTAGTTTCAAATCTTTTAAAGTTTCTTGATAATAAATTTAGTATGAATATTTACTCATTGTTTCATTAAAAAAAGGAAGAAAAAGTCTCAGTGTTTGCGTTAACGGTTCCTTGTCTTTATGAGAAAAAATTGTTAAAGCTTGTACGTTCCTCTTTTTTTGCAGAAAATAGTCTTCTTATTAAAAGTTTGATTTGCGCTGCTCTATATCCAAATTTGGCTCTGGTTTGCTACACTATGGAACCGTAAGTAAAGTTTTTTCTTTCAAATATCTTGCAATATTTATACAAAATTCGTAATATTCCTTGTGTCAAGGATAACGATTAAAACAGTGCTTCATTTCCCAATAGGCTATAGACTAGGACGGCAAAATTTTGTGTATTGAGTCTGATATAACAAAATCAGTACCTATACGATTATAGAATTTTTAGGTGTTTTGTCGAGAAGAGACCTAGGCGTCATGATTTCTATTTAAATACAAGTGTTCGATAGGCTTTTATTTCGTGCTAAAATTAAAATTTATTTCAATAAAATTGAATTTGATTTATTATATACCAAGAAGAAATAATACTTCAATATAAGTTAATATTGTTTAATGTTTATGTTTCAATTTATGATTTTGTTTTCAATATTTATTGTCAATATAAAAGTTTTTGGCGTATATTGAATGTATCAATTTTTATGTTCTTACCACTGATTGGGGGGGGGGGCAGCGAATGGATAGGAAGGGGTGGCAAAAATTAACGTAAGGGCGGCAAAATGGTATTGAAATAATGTTTTTGTCGCATTAGAATGTTGGTGAACATTATATTGCTATTTAATTGGTTTAAAGTTATCAAAAACCTTACCTATGAGTTTAACTTAATTTTGTGTGGCATCTAATAATCACTTCATTTAATTTTAAAGAAAAAAAGGAAATTTTTATTTTATCTGCAGTGATGCACAATGCAGTGCATTAAAACAACATGAAACCTTTATTAATAGATAAACGCCGTTCTGTAGTATGGTTCAATTATTTGGGTATATATATATATATTAATTACCACTTAAAAATATACAGTGTGTTGTTTTGATGGGTGTGAGGAATAAAATGTATCAGTAGCTTCATTAATTTGCACATTAACTTGGCACAGTGTATGCGAAAGAAGCAACCATTTGAGTTAACTGCTCTAAAATATATGAACAATTGTAATTAATATTAAAATCCAATATATTTAATTTTACATGTGCATACGTATAGTACGAGAAATTTCCTATAAAAACTAGAGCAAAAATTAAAATTATTAGGAAACAAAGAAAATCCTTTCATGTCCATTCGTTGTGTGGTTGTAGCAATTTTTCTCTGATGTGTCTTCATAAGAACAAAATGCTTTAATTTTAATTTTGAAGATACAGAAGGAAGAGACACATTGACATATACCCATATAGAATCATGTATTAAAAAATAAAAAACACTTTTCTTCTTTCTTCTTTCTGTTCTTTTATTGTTGTAGAAATTTTATAATTTTTATTTGTTTGGATTTTTATGGCGCAAGAGCATCTGGGCTATACTGCGCCAAACACGGTAAAATCAAAGACTGTAGTAAAAGCCAGTACTTTTTAAAAATTTTAAAACGTGCGTATGGTCAGCATGGTCATTCAAAATGTCAGACAGTGATGAAGAGTTAAAAGTAAGAGTGCGGGCAAGTCTATAATAGGGGCATTGAGTTAAAATGTGTAAAACACTCATGGGTTCATTGCACACTTGGCAAATTGGTGCTGGTTTTCCTTCCAACAGATGTCTATGGGTGAGATGGGAATGCCCAATGCGAAGTCTAGCAAGGAGAACCTCCTCTTTCCGATTTTTACGGTATGAGGAGGGCCAGTTACCAATTGTATGTTTAATATGATGCAACTTATTTATATAAATCGAACACTACGCAGATTAAATTAAACAACAATATCAATCAACGTTTATTGGCGTAGTGATACCAGCGCCGATGTTATGGCGTGATTAGATGGTGAAACGTTCGAAAGAAAATAAATATTTCTGCCTTCGGTGGGACCTGAACCCACGACCTTCCACTTGCCGGGCGGAGGCTCTACCCACTGAGCTACGAAGGACAATATATAATCTCTTTACGAACGTATATATATTGTTGCCAGTTATTTCGCAGAATGGTGTAGTACATGGACTACTATTTAAACCAAATTGCAAAGAGACTGGTATTAAATTGATCGAAATGCCCGTTGCAGCATATGTATTTATATAAATCGAACACTACGCAGATTAAATCAAACAACAATATAAATCAACGTTTATTGGCGTAGTGATATGCAGTAAACTTGAAGAGGTATTGAGAAAGAACGTAATAATATTGGGGGATATGAAAATCGATATTGGTAAGGAATCTGGTAAAAAAAAAACTTCTTACTGAATGCAATGAAAACAATGGGACTAAAAAATACAATAAAGGACTATACAAGAGTAACTGCTGACTCTTCTATAATAATTGATTTGTGTTTTACAAATATAAATGGAATTAGATCCAGTGTTGTAGATTATCAGATTAGTGATCATCGGGCCATAATAGTGGGGGTTTGTGAGAAGACATTGGGGAGAGTAAACGACAAATTAAGAGTTAGAACCTTTAGCAATGGGAGTATAAAGAAATTCAGAGAAGGATTAAAATCTATTGATTGGGGACACGAATGGGACAATGTCGACAAATATCATTTATTCTTAAAAAGGATAAGGGATATATGTGAAAAAAATTTCAAAGTGTAAATATATAAAGGGTAAAATAAATGAAAAGGGTTGGGTCAACAAAAGAATAAAAAATAACATGAACACAAGGAGTGGCATATTTAAAAGATTTATAAGGACTAAAAAAACTGGTCTGCTTGGAAAGATTTAAGAAATTAAGGACCAGAATAACTAAATTAATTGCATTACACAAAAAGATTTATGGATGAAAACTTACTTAATACGGATAATAAAAATAAATGGAAATTTTTAAATAAATTCCTGGGAAAAGGAACTAAAAAGAGTAAGAAAGAAATTAAACATTTAATCGGAAGGGACAATAAAAAATTTTCAAATAATGGGGAAATCGCTAACTGCTTTAACAATTTTTTTGTTGAAATAGCAGAAAAAATAATAGATAGAGGTAATGAATTGAACGATGACTATAAGGAATATTTGGGACAGATTTATGAAAAAACAATGTACATAGAACGTATAGGCTACCTAAAACTGTTAGGTGAAATAAACAGACTCGATGTAAAAAAGGTGTGTGACATGATAAAATACATGCAAAAATAGTTAGAGAATGTGTAGACCTACTGGTTGAACCTTTGTTGGTCATATTTGATGAAATAATAGATACTGAGGAAATTCCAACTGAAATGAAAAGATCTAAAATAGTTCCTATTTATAAAAAGGGAAATATAGGTAGTATAGTTAACTATAGACCAATAGCAATAATTGCACTATTTGCTAAATTATTTGAAAATCTACTGTATAAAAGAATAATTGAATTTAGAGGAAAAACAGCATAATGAATAAAAATTAATTTGGTTTCAGAAAAGGAAAATCAACGGAGGGATCACTGCTTAGAACAATTGACAAAGTACAAGAAGCAATTGAAAATAAGGAAAATGGAATTGGCATATTTTATGATTTAAGCAAGGCATTTGATGTAATAAATATAACGATATTAACAGGAAAATTGAAAAATTATGGATTAGGGGGAAAAAATCAATAATTTCTTAAGTAGTTATATAAGGGATAGAAAACAATTAGTTTGTGTCAAGTGAATAATATCAGAGCTACTGACAAATAATTATGGAGTACCCCAGGGATTCATTACGGGGCCACTGCTATATTCGTTATATGTTAATGTTATATATCGGACACATTATCTTGTTCGCAGATGACACAAGCGTGATTTTAACTGATAGTGACTAAATGAAACTGATGGAAGTGAGTATAAGAGAAATTTAAAAATACGAAAAATGGTTTAATGTTAATCAGATGAAGCTAAACGTAGAAAAAACCAAAGTAATGCCATTTTCAAGTAAGAATAAAATGTACATAAAGATATAAAGAATATTTGAATTACAGTTAATAATAAAAAAATTGAAATTGTTGATAAAATTGAATTCTTAGGAATTCAATTAACTAATAAATCGAACTGGAATGACCATATAGATAAAACAGCAAACAAAATAAGTAAAAGCTTAGGAATTCTAAAAATTAATACAGCAATAAGGGAAAAAACCAGCGTAGAACTACATTATTCATTAATCTACAGTCATCTGACATATTGTAATTGCGTATGGGGGAACTTAGGCTCGGTAAATAAAAATGTGTTGAAAAATCTTCAGAAAAAAAAACCTTTGAAATTAATTAGCAGTGATAAAAGACTAAACTGGAAAAACTCATTTTTCCAAGTACAGTATATTACCAATAGAACGTTTACACGAATACATTGTCTTGGTAAAAAGGTATGAAAGAATAAAGCAAGGTAAGCACATTGAACTTATAAGAATAAAATTAAATGAAAAAGATAGAAATACACGTCGTAAATACAATGATCTATTACTCCTAAAAATAAGGACCGAAGTAGGAAGGAATAATGTAAATTAAAAAGGTGCAAAACTTTGGAATGGACTACAAGAGGAATTCAAAAAATTGAAAAGTAAATAAACATTTAAAAAAGTCTAAGAAAATATTTGATACAGGGTAATGGAAACTAAAAAAAATGGAAAAAACATAAGGAAAGGATGAGTGATTCGCAATTAGTTGTGTGTCATCTTTGGAATCAGATTAATTATTTCTTAAGGTACCAGGTATGTTATTTCCTTGCTGATATTTTCTTGAGACCTTTCATTGTAGAGTCTAATATGATGTACTTTTAGTATATATTGTCTGTATTATCGCTGTAGTTACACAGTATATTGTTATTATGACTTTACAAATGAAGAATAAATAAAGCAGTGATAGATATACATATGCTGCAACGGGCATTTCGATCAATTTAATACCAGTCTCTTTGCAATTTGGTTTAAAAAGTAGTCCATGTACTACCATTCTAAACTTCTCTTCATTCGTAAAGAGATTATGTATTGTCCTTCGTAGCTCAGTGGGTAGAGCCTCCGCCCGGCAAGTGGAAGGTCGTGGGTTCAGGTCCCACCGAAGGCAGAAATATTTATTTTCTTTCGAACGTTTCACCATCTAATCACGCCATACCATCGGCGTTGGTATCACTACGCCAATAAACGTTGATTGATATTGTGGTTTGATGATGCAATTTGTTATTGGTTTGATGATCCCATTCCTCCTGCCACTTTTGATTCACACAGGTCTTGACAATTGGTTTCAGGTCAGAGAAAGGAAGAAGTTGGCTAGAAGCAAGTGGTGAGTTCATTGCCTTCGCAGCTGCATCAGCAGCCTCATTCCCTTTGATACCAATGTGAGCAGGGATCCAGCAGAATTATATACTCCTGTTTGTAAAAATTGCAACACCATGAAGGAATCATGTGATTGAGCTGAAACTTTCAGGAAATGCAAATTAGGGTATGCTATTCAAATGATTAGAATTTCAGAGTCATCACGCATGCGTGGGCTGAGCAGCGCCCTCTGAACTGCTGATGGATCCGTATAAATAGAGGGCTGTAGCGGGGCGTGTATGGCTATCTGCTAGTGGTAAACGTTACATGAGACGTCACTATGCCTCTACGACGAAAGAGGGCGACATTTCAGCAAGTTACGGAGTTTGAACGGGGACGAATGATCGGCCTTCGTGAAGGAGGGTTTTCTTATCGTGCAATAGCAGCTCGTATGGGGCGTAACAGCAGCACAGTGATGCGAGTGTGGAAGCAGTGGGTTCAAGAGAACCAGACAACTCGGAAATCCGGGAGTGGACGCCGAAAGGTGACGTCAGCACGGGATGATAGACACCTGGTCCGCATGGCGGTGACGGACCGTTTTGCTTCATCTGGACAGTTGGCAGAACGTTGGTGCACTGCTACAGGTGTATCATTGTGTGCTTCATCAATTCGTCGGCGTCTACTGCACCGTGGACTGCGTGCAAGAGTTCCTTTATACAGGATCCTCCTGACGCAAAACTATCGACACTTGCGGCTACAATGGGCTCATGGACATAGAGACTGGCGTGCTGATTGGCAACAAGTGGTGTTTTCTGATGAATCCCGCTTTAATTTGGGGTACAGTGATGGCCGCATCCGTGTTAGACGCTATACCGGTGAACGCCACCTTCCGGAGTGCGTTATCCAACGTCATAGTGGACCAACCCACCAGCGTTATGGTCTGGGGTGCGATTTCGTATTATGGACGATCTCAGCTGCTACGAATTGTGGGTAATCTTAACAGCAACCGGTACATCAATGAAGTTCTGGAGCCCGAAGTTGTTCCCTACCTTCAAGGCATTCCCGGAGCTGTACTTCAACAGGACAATGCCCGCCCACATATTGCCAGGAATGTTCAAGACTTCTTCCTTGGCCTGCCTATTCGCCGGATATGTCGCCGATTGAACATGTGTGGGATTTCGTTGGTCGGCGTCTCGCTCGTGATCCTCGTCCCATAGCTACTACAGATGAACTTTGGGGTCGCATACAAGCAATCTGGAATGCTCTTCCTCAGGCACACATTCAACATCTGTTTGATTCCATGCCACGTCGTATAGCATCACTTATTGCAGCGCGTGGTGGCTTCACCAAATACTGATTTTCGACATGTAATATTGTTTTTTTGCTTTGTAATTTTAATTGTTTATTTGTATCAACTCTTTTTTCAACTCGTTTTTTAACTCGTCTTTTGTGCATTAAATTTCATTCAATTCACACGAGTCTTTCATGATGTTGCAATTTTTACAAACACGAGTATAATTTTTAAGTCTGGAAAGGTAGAAGGCTTATAATTTTCATGTTTTGTTTAGTATTTATCGAAACCATGTTGCTCATAATGTAATGCAAATGGAATCAAAAGATAATAGCTCAGAAGTAAAGGAATATCAAAGAACAGACTTGATCAGTTCTCCTAGGACTCCTTATATGTATACATAATTGCCTCTTTTTAATTTTAGAACGTTCAAGATTGATGTTTAACCTTTCTCTTTTTAAATTTTAGGTCACTAAGTGCTAAAATAAAAGATGGTAGTTTTGTCCATGTGCATCCAAAATCTGTAAATTTCTTTCAAAACAGCGTAGAAAATGATTATTTAACCTATCATATGAAAATGAAAAGTACAAAGGTATTTGACTAATTGTCTTATTGCATTTATGCATAAAGTATTTTCTACTTTTTTAATTCAACATTAAATTTACTTTTTTTTTATAATTAGTTTTCGTTTTTTTTATTGTTTTGCCTTTCCTGTTCTCACTTTATAATGATGATAGTGTTTATGTAAAAATCATGCTTGCGTAAATTGCTTCGAAAAGGTTGTAACAGCTCATCCTGAACATTATGGGCCAATATTGTAAACTTGTGGCGAAATTTACTCTCTGTTGACAATTAAGCAGATTGAACCATGGAAGACGTGAGAGCTGTCTACAACAACAACAGGCCCTTACCGCATCATCCTAGTCCTGCAAGCCATCTCTACTAGCTGAAGCAATTATTCCTAGAGGAGAAGGTTGAACAACTCAAGCGTGATGTTGCAGGACATTACTACGCTATGTTTGAAGTTAACAAGACTACCGCCTACTTTCCAGGATTACATGCGAGAGACGTGTACACCAGGCTGCACTAATACCTTTCTTCAGCATATCAGAGTGAGGACCACTACAATGTGCCTCTAGTGTTGTCAAGATGGACTCGATTAGACACTGACGCACATCCTCTTCTCTTGCCCGACCAACGGTCACCTATGCTCTGACCATCTTGCTTCCTGTAACCCTCTCGGCCTCCATCCACCAACGCGACTGACAGACTTGTAGAGTTGACTACCTGTTCCTCGTCTTCAGTTCCTCCTTGTTGCTGCTTTCCTAACCCTACGGTTCCGACGTTCCTGGTTCTTTCGTTCTTCTGCCTTTGCTCCTGCCACCTCTTCCTCCAATGGACGCTGCTGCTTTGCGGTGGCATCCATGAAAGATGACATTGTTCATTCGCTGTAATTTCATTGAAAGCTAAATGACAATGAAGAAGATGGGTCAGGGATACTTTACAAGATTACTCCCAATGAGAGACTGATAGTGACGTGTATAAAAGCTTGGGTGATCTTTTTCATTGCTATTTTACCAGTGTTTAACCTTTTGTATGTAAATTTCCTCCCTGGTACTACTTTTACTTTTATTCCAACTAAAATTAACGGAACTTCAAAAGTATTTTTATTTCCTCCTCACTTTCTGCTATAATTTATAATGTCTACAGGTAGTAGAGTGAAAATTTTGAAATTCAGATGTTTGAAATTAAAACTGTCCCAAAATTCAGATTTTCCAAAAATTTGAGACTTTTCGTAAGTGAAAGTGCATGCACACACACATGCTCGACATAAATGCACAGCAAGGACATGGACACCATTTCATTTGATAAATGAGGCGTTCAGAACAGTGGTATAAGTAACAAAGGTGAAATTTTTGAGTTAAGTCCATTCTCTGGAGTTGCCTTGTTGCCTGCAATTCTGGCATATATCCATCGTGTAATTAATTGGCTACAGGATGAGACCTAATCACTAAAACGAAACTGGCGGTTCGTTGGATGCAAACCCTTCCGTAGCTCATTTTAGGTAAGAATGGACTTGTACAATTGTTATTCTTAAGACCTCAAATGAAGGATTGTTTTTTTTTTAAGAAACCAACAAAATCTGCCGGTTTTTCTCTTTTTAGTTTTGCTTAAATTTTAATTTTAAAAGCATTTTCCGAAATTCCTGAAAATTCGAAAATTAAGGTTAACCATATTCCAGAACAACCTGAAATTTTAGACTGTTACTCTTTACATAAATAATTGTGTGTTTACATTATATATGAATGCATTAAAACTAACTTTTATATAAAATGGGTTTATGAATTATTGTGTTTACGTAAGAAATGGGCGGTAGTTAACATGTGACGGTGACTAAAAATGAAAATAACATTTGCAGGATGGAACATTAACGTAAGTCTGGGACTTACGTGAGTCCTGTATTTAGTCTATCAATTCTACTGTTGTCATGAAAAGTTTTCCCTGCGAATTCTATAGCAAAATTACGTTTAATAAATATTAAGTTATAGGGTATGTATTTTTCTAGTACTTTCTTACGTTTGTACAAGATAGAGCGCTGTATTGTGAGGGAGTTCATATAGGATTGTCAGGTGGCTAAATGAAAATTTTAAACATAGCATGCTCTCAGCTGATTTATAAAATGCATATAATAAAGTGTAAAATTAATTTTTGTAAATTATAAATTAAAATTAATATTATCTTCTGCTACATTTTATAGAATAGTGTTCGAAATCAGCTAAAAAAGTGCTTACAAATAGCATTAAAATGCTCTATGATAAATGTTTATTCTATATTACAAACGGTACTTATAATTTGCGGTAGGTGGAAAAAAAGTGTGTGTTTTTTTTGTATGCGAACACTAAATTATTAAATTTTTTTGTTTAATTAAATTTATTCTGCTTTCGTTGTTCAGGTTTATGTCCACGACACAACTGCTGTAGACCCTAAAGTTTTACTGCTATTTGAAAACCAGATAGAAAAGAAAAAGGATGAAAGACATACTTCATTCGTCGTAGATGGCTGGCTACCTCTCTCGTCCTATACAAACACTAGGGCCAGAAATATTTTAGTGAGAAAAGTTTTCTATACCTTATTATATTTTGCATACATTAGGATCCCTAATTGTTTTTTTATTATATATAAGACATTATCACACTTCACGAGATTAGTACAATTGCCAAATAGTCGGCATACAGAGCCACCTGGGCGTATCTTTGGTATATTGCTCGCACAGAAAAGAATGATTACACGGTCCGTGGTGGGAATAATAATAATAAATATGGTAATATCTCGTATATATGTAAAAAAAAAATTTGTCATCTAATATGACCACACGGTCGCCTATGACAAGAAAATAATTCCCCAGCTCTAATTAGAATCTCCGTTATTCTGAATAACAGGAGCAGACCCGTTTTGGGATAATGTGGAAATTCAATTTTCGGCGTAAATACACGAAGAAATTACAACTCGCATTTATCCAAAAATACGTTTAATTGCATATCACTAAATTACCATGCCGATAGAGAAATAGTTATAAAGTATGTGTTTGTTAAGTGAGGTACTTACTGCTTTATAAATAGTCCGACGCATCCAATACTTACAAAGTAAATATATATACTTTTAGGGGGAATGTGCATAGAATGAACTTTGCTAGTTGAAGCGACGCTATTGGGATAAATTACAGTATGTATACGTCCAAAGGCAGATTTAAGATTTTGCCACCTTTAGGATGATATAGTTTGCTGCATATCTCACTAAGCATAGATATAGAGGCGTATTTAAAGTTTAGGTAAATAATAATAATATAAATAAGTGCAAGCGCACAAACACATAGATCATTTCGATTAAACGAAGTTTAAATAATCAAGATTTTATGGTACTAGTATCCTCCCCTATGCGCTGACTCCTCAATGTAAGATTGCTACGTATGGGAGTGGACTCGACGAAAATTAGGTAAGCTTCACTAAAAACAAAGATGCATGCAAACAAAGAAACATGAAATAATATCTGACAATATTTTAAATTATTAGATACTAAAGTCAATGTATAAGACTGTAAAAAAGAGGTGGTTTTCATATGCAAGATCAATGGACTCGGAATGGATCTTGCATATGAAAACCACCTCTTTTATACGGGTACCTGAAAGACCCTCTTATACAATACTCCCGCAGGACATACATCCGTTGTCGTCCGCAGCAAAATCTGGACATTATGTGCATTTTTAATGTTTTATTAATAATAAAACAAAAATAATATTCTAAGAAATTCTCATATTCTGAATGACAATTTCCACCTTTATATTGCACTAAATTCACGAAATGTGGTCTGCGGGATTTAAAATTATGGATTTAGTGGTTGGCGACCGCTGCTTTAACGTATTCGCAGTTTTGGAAGAAACTACATATTCGGGTTACAAGTTTCTTTACGGTTTTTTGAAAAAACAAGTGCTTAGAGAATTTTTTTAAAATTAACAGTTTTTCTAACTCGTTTTACGTGTTAATTCGCTTTTAACGAACTAATTGTAATCTCCATTTCAGAAATTGAGAAGCCGATTACAAGCTATATTGAAAAAAAAGGTTATGCAACCTTCGTGCATAACTTGGAATGTTGAGCATGAAGAAACAAAGACTCTACGATCCGTTGTTTCTTTTATTACCAATTCTCCGTGTGACTCAGATTCATACCACTGAAAAGTTTGTTTTTATTTATTTAAATGCTTATGATTTGTGCAATTACACTTTCGAATAAATTTCTTTCAGAATATGAAAATATTGACCATGATTTATCACTTTTGCCTTTTTTTTTTTATTAACTATGGAACTATGATTCACGAGACAATTAAATGGAATCATACACATTGCGCTTCACAACGTTTGTAAAAGATCCTGATTAGCTTTTTTCTTTAACACGTTCGCTGCGTTACGAGACACGGGTGACTCGTACCTGTAACACCTTAGCAGGGGTTTGGAAAGGTGCATTTTTTGCGTAGGCAGCCTAAACCTGATCGCACATTTTGCGATGAATCACTCGTAGCTATAGGCATACGCAGAAAGTTCATAAGAGGGGAGATACAGAGCTACAACTCATGGATTCCTATGTTAAGTATACAAAATTTCATTGCAATGGGAGGGATTACAACACTATCCTGCGTACACCAGTGCCGGTAGCTCGTGCCCTTTGACCATAATAAGTCACGTTATTATAACGCAGCGAACATGTTTAGGATGTACGACTATTTTCCACTTTACAAGTATATGAATTCTCTTTAAGTGCCAGTGACATGGGCCATCGATTGATGAACATTAAACATTTAGAAATACAGATTTTGAACCACATGCCTAACTTTGAAACGCAATACTGCTATGTGTGCTGTTGTTAAGATCGATATTATTCTTTTAAGTATTGATCCATATCCGACAAACCGTGCAAATAAATATGAGCAAATAAACGGACATTAAAAGATATGAAATTGTTAAAAAAACACGATTTCTCTGCGTCTGCTTAGTGGTAATACATTCATCTATGGTGGATCCGCGTTTGGTTCACAACTTCGCCTTGATATGAATTATACTGGGCCGAGAAACATTCCACTGGAATTTGTAATTCGGTTTCCTAAAGATTTTTCACAAATAAATGTTTTACCATGGAAATATTTTCAGGAAAATAGTAGTCGTAAACACACTGAAAAGTCCCGAATAAGCATGGCCAAATAATATCTGTGTAGCAAATACCAGTGACTAAGCTGTGCATTTTTAAATATGGGAGTATTTATGACTGAGAATTTTCAGACGTCGAAACCTTTTAGCTGTTATACTCGTAAAATCGTACGATACTTGTGCAGAGTTTTGCAGTGTATAAAATGCTGGATGATTACGAACTTTTTTGGAAAGTTTACAAAAAGAACACTTTCTGAAGTTCAAACATTTTATTCAATGGATTCTTCATGAAAGTAAACTTATAAATAACAAAAATAAACATTTATACACCTGTGTAAATTCATTATCAGCAGAAAAAAAAATCTGCCTGAAAAAAAGACTTTGTTTTCTGTTTAAAAACCAACTAATGACGTTAAATACAACTGGTGACGTCACTACAGTCGATGCACCAAATCTGCATAATTTAAATGCACAAATTAATAAATAAAAATAAACTAAATAAAAAATAATACAACCGAAAATAATATTTACCAACATTAGCCTTCGAGAAAGTTTACACCGCTCATTCTGTTCGGACATGTAAAGTACTTGCAAGCCAATTACAATAATCTGCGGTGACATCATCTGTTCTTAAAGCTGAATGAAATAACATCAGTTGTAAGTGCTAGAGATCAATCAGCAAGTAAATGAATCATCAAAATGCATGTTAATGGAAGGAGCATACTGATATTCTTTATGATTGCACCATAATTAATTATTTATACTTATGATAATTTAATATACATTTTACGCCCAAAAATCACAGGACACTTTCGATTGTAGACATTTTTTTTCAAATTTCTGGAGAAATACTAAATGAATTATTCTTCAACTTCAGTTGTGTAAAGAACATGCTTGGACTTTTCAGACTATCATAAGATGCAGTCAAGAATGCATTTAGGGGACCAACAACAAATCGAAGAAAAAAAAATTTGTAATCACTCTGTATCACAAAAAGTGGAAATGATTCGTAACTTTCAAAAAATATTTTTCTTTCTATGTGCGATACTTATGTGTATTTTCATAAAAATAGCATGTATATGCACGAAGATATGAACGTTTTTCCGAAAAATTCCATTTTTTTTCACATTTTTTTACTTATGGGATGCAGAGTTTTCAACCAAATTTCAAAAAACTTATATAAAACTTGTCAATTTAAAAGAAAAATATACTGAAATTTGAAATGAATATATTGAATGTTCGAAGACATATGAGTATTTATAGGGAATAATTTTTAACTACGTATACTCAAAAATAAGGTTTTTTTTTCATAATTTGGTGGCCAATTATATAAAATACAACTTGCATAAAAATTTTAGTTGAATATTGTAAAAACTTTTGAGAGTTATCGCGATACAGTAAGCTGCATTTGTTATTTTTTAAAAATAGCTGGATGATAAGGGATTTTCCACCATTTGTCATATGTTATTGCACTTTTATTGCATTTCATATATTACAATAATTTATATTACATAAATGACAGCGTAATAACACTATGTAACCGCATACATATTGCTGTTAATTCTATTCCAGTCGACTACTAATATGCAGTCGTATTGTGCGTTCGCGCAGACCTGACGCCTGATACCGTTAGCAGACGGGTTAGTCCATTGCAGTTTAGGGAAGGGCGTCTTGCCGAAACTGGTTTTTCGCGCGGGAAAAACCAGTTCCTCCAAGACGGCCTTCCCTAAACTGCAATGGACTAACCCGTCTGCTAACGGTATCACGCGCCAACTGAGCGCTAATGCACAGTACCTCACTTTGCTGTTATGACAGCATGTATTCGTTGCTTTAGGCTCTCGACCAATTCTTGCTATACCGTAGGCTGAATTTTTAGTCATTCTTCTTGTAATGCGACATATAGCTCACACTTATATTTTTTGATCGAGTGGGCTTTAAAAACCAAAGATTCATCCCAAAGTTTCTCAATGGGATTCAAATCGGGGCTTCGAACAGGCCATTGAAATACTTCCACCTCATTATCTACAAACTAATCAGCAGTGGACGTTCCGTGTGGACAGGAGCATTATCGTTCTGGTAGAGGATTGGGCCTACCCCGAACCGTTGCCACAAAGTGGGAAGCATGCTATTGTCCAGCACACCTTGGTATATGCTTGCGTTCATCCTGCCTTTTATTGAAACTAATGGGCTAAGCCCGAATCAAGAAAAATAGCTCCACACCATAATGCTCCCACCACCAAACTTCATAGTCAGAACTACGCACAGCATTCGCCAGGTCCATCTGAGTCAAACAACATGAATCTGGACTCGTCACTCCACAACACGTTTTTTCATTGATCAACAGTCCAATGGCGGTGTTCGTGTACCATTGCAGACGCCGTCCAGCATTGATATGTGTTATCAGAGGCTTGTGGGCAGCCGCACGTCCATGAAACCCAAGTTCAATTATCTCACGACGGATCGTTTTGTCACTGACTTTTGTATGTGTTTGGCATTGGAAGTCGTCTGTGGTTATTGGCAGGCATGCTTGGCGGTTGTTTCCACTAACACGCTTGTGTTCTACGGTCTCCATCAGTCAATTTTTTTTGGTCTGCCTGTACGAACATTACACTTATTAGTTATACATCGTTTCCGCTGTCTAATAACTTCACTGACTTGACATTTCGGGAGAATTTCTCTGAATGAAAGCCCGAATTTATGGGCACCTACAATTTCACCCCTTTCAAATTACTTGGTTCTTTACGTTTGTTCATTTTGACAGCTAACAAGTATTTCGTGCCCGAGCAGTTTTTTCCTTCTCTTATATAGCATCAGACATGTGTTTTTGCTTATTTGCATAATATTGGACAAGCTCACTAAGAGCACAGGGGTGGCCGATAAATTAGGAAACTACAATATGGGGAAAATCCCGTATTATCCAGCTACTTTTAGAAAGTAACTGAAGTACAGCTCACTGTATTGCTGATAACTTTCTAAATTTTTATGATATTCAACTAAAATTTTTATATAAGTTGCCCTATATAATTGGCTGTTGAATTATGAAAGAAAAAAAATACATTTTGAGCATGCGTAGTAAAAAATTCTTACCTATAAATACTCATATCTCTTCGAATATTTAATCTATTCATTTAAAATTTCAGTATAATATTTTTCTTTTAAGTTGCCAAGTTTCTTGTAAGTTTCGTGAAATTTCGTTGAAAACTTTACATCCCATAAGCAAAACACATGGGAGAAAAAAAGAGAAAATTTACAAAAAAACGTTCGTACTTTCATGGATATATATACTATTTTTACGAAAATACATAGAAGTATTGCACATAGGAAATAAAATCTTTTTTGAAAGTTGCGGATTATTTTCACTTTTTTTGTAATACAGAGTGATTACAAATTTTTTTTTTCTTCTATTTTTTGTCGGTCCCTTAAATTCATTCTTGACTATATCTTTAATGGAAAGTGCGAGTCAAAGCCTGTGCCTTATAGTATAACTGAAGTTGAAAAATAATTCATCTAGTATTTCTCGAGAAATTCGAAACGATTTCTCAAATCGAAAATGTCTGCTGACTTTTGGGTATATAGTGTATATACTTTAAAAAATAGAAAAGTATTTACCAGTAAATTTGTTGGGACCGGGTCCTCGTTATATGAATTTACCGGGCTCCAGCATAATAAGGGTTGAAAAGATAGACCTTACGAAATTCCGATTTCTTGAGAAACGTAGGATCCCTACCCTAGGGTGGCACGGGGATTTCGGAATGCGTTTGCTGCACCATGAAACCAAGTTAGACTCCAATTAGTATCGTTGAAGGTGTGCCTTGTTTTTGCTCTTTGGAGTTTGGTTCCCTCGACAGTGAAGGTTCGGATTCCTTATATCCCGGCGCTGCATGGCATTTGCTTTCCTTGCGCCATAAAAACATTTGAAAATATGATTGAATATACATACATAAAGACGAAGATTGGTGACTGTAGTCCGGCGTTCGCTAGTACTTTAAAGGAAAAACGTTTTTCCTTGGCGCAGTATAGCCCAGATGCTCTTGCGCCATAAAAAAGCCAAACAAACAAACGCTTTTCCACGGACAAGTGCGTTTGGCGAGTGCAGACGGAATAATAATAATAATGTCGTTCATATTTTCTACGGAACGTCGGAACACTAAAGACATGGGCGCCCATATGAGGGGAGGAAGGGGACACAAATCCTCTTTCTTAGCCGTTGTTTAAAAATTTGGTTTGCTTGATTCTGCTATACGTTTAAAAAGTTTTAGTCACGTTTTAAAATAGGGTACTTTTCAGCTTAGTACTAATTGTCAACTAGTATCACTTATTTTTGTAGTATTTCAGTATCGTGTACATTTACTAAAATGTTCGATAGCTTTGAAGGAAATGATGTTTTTCTTACCCTTTTCTAAACTCGCGAGCAAGCGCGCCAATTAAAGGAACACGAGAACGCAAGCGGGCTGCTTGGCACCCCATCTGATTATATAGCATTATTTCATTAAAAACGTCCAGTTTTACAGGGAACAATAAGTGGAATTTTCTCTTTGTCACCCTACTCCGAAAGATCGTGACTTTTAAGGCAACAGGAAAGAGTTTGGCCAGTTTCAGGAGCAATGGTAGATGGTTCTTTTTCACAAATTTAAGTTGTGGAGTGTGAAACACA
>QLNU02014802.1:122222157-122237047 GCA_006491805.2 Dysdera silvatica | reverse complement strand
CCCAAGCGAGCCGCAACCAACAACCGCCAGTCCGGACAGCAGAGAAAAGACATCCGCACGCCACCAGAGCTGAGACCGAACTCCCTTACAAATTACTGTGTTAGACCCTTTGTCAAACAATATCCAATCAAAATCTTTTGCCCATGAAGGATTAAACTTCTGCTTTTTTTTTTTACATTTTACATCGGCAATGTCTTTGTTGTAAAAAACCTGAGAAAGTGTTGACTGTTTTTCAGTCATTATTCAACAAAATTAATGTAGAAATACGCTACACTGGCAGTATCTGAAACGGCACTCGCTCGAACCACATGGTCAAGGAACCCCTACTCCCGCCGATAGCGATGATAACAAGACCAGAAATATCTCCATAAGACACTCCATTTTTTTTGTCTTACGAAGGTTTGTGATTGACATTTCAAGTGACATGGCTGTTAGAACTAATTTTTCAAAGGAGAAAATACCGATGAGTAAAAAGCAGGCCCGTAGCCAGAGGAAGAAGTTAGGAGGAGCAGACAAAAATTGAGCTTAAAATTGATTAGCCGACTCATTAATTTTTTTTCATGTAAGAACTCCATCTACAATTAGACTGAATTTCCAATCTGAGCACTGAAGTTCAGCACCATTGATGATGGCTTTCGAGAGGGTGACAACTTTCTAACTTAGTTCCGGGTTCTGAACCAAGGTGTTATTTGTGGCTTGATACACTGTGCTAATAAATTATAAACTCACCCATAAAGCACAGATAACTTACGATTGTAACAAGCATTTGATATAAATTCATGCAAATAATATACCAATGGTGATTACATACATATAATGATTACAACTTTTGAAAATGGCGAAACAAAATTTTCACAAGAAAAAATAATCATTTACAACCTGTAAAGAAAATATAAATTCAACATGACAATTCATGGACTGCGAGCCTGTTAACTAATTTGCACATGTGTAGTTTTATACACATCATATGATACATGTAGGCTATCATATGGATCCAATGTTGTGATGAAAATTGCGTTTTGTGAGTATGCATTGAGGAAAAGAACTAAATGAAAAGGATGCAGAAAAATATATTTGCTGCATTGCAAGGGACAGTCAACAAGAGGAGTAGTGTGTAAAATAGAGCAAATTGAACATACTGCTGTCCAAACTGTCATCGAAAAAGGTGATAATTGTGGAACCCAAAAAAGATCAGGTAGACCACCAAAACTGCTACCCAGGGACTACAGGTATGTTCAAGATCTTGCCACTTATGAATAGGTGCCAATTGTAAAGTTGCATGTGTATTGTCAACACCTGTATCCCACCAAAATGTGTGGAAAAGTTTAAATGTAAATTTGAACGTAAAGTTCAGGAAAATAAAAGCAAACCGAAACTTACTACCAGAAATAAGTTAAATCGACTCAACTGGTGTAAAAAACTGTGAAATAGTATCATGAGCGGGATGAAATATGTTTGTTTGAATGGCCCTGATGGATATTCGTCAATTGGCATGATCGCGATGAATTCGCATTCAGCCTAGGTAAGGCTGAGTAGAAAGTAAGAAGGTGGCGAAGTGATGGTGCAGGCAGTATTCAGAGTAGCCATCGTATTCCTTCGGGGCACTATGAACTCCATAAAATATCAGGAATTAATGTATGATCTCTTAATCCCATCTGGGCCTCTTTTATGTGGTCCAAATTGGAAGTACCAACAGGATAATGCCAGTGCACATGCATCAATGTCCACCAAGGAGTGGTTTGAACAAGAAAAGGTTGATGTCATTCCATGGCCCTCGCGTTCTCCAGACCTGAATCCAGTTGAAAATGTGTGGGGTTTTATGGCAAAGGCTGCATATTGGCGCAACAAGCAATTTCGAATGCCTGGAACAACATAGACAGGTGTTTTAAGAAAACTACTTCAAACAATGCCTGACAGAATGATACATATTACTGAAAAGCAAGGAGGTTTAATAATTTATAACTCGTTATTAATTTCTGATTTCCTGAAATTTTCCACATTGAATTTATGTTTCTTTACAGGTTGTAAATGATTATTTTTTTCACGAACAAAATTGTTCACCATTTTCAAAAGTTGTAATTGGTATATGTATAATCACCGTTGGTACATTATTTGCATAAATTTATATCAAACGCTTATTGAAATCATAAGTTATTTGTATTTTATAGGTGAGTTTATAATTTATTTACATAGCGTATGGTTGCAATGTTCCGATGAACCAGTGACTGTTCTCCATTATTTGACTGTTGGACACGGAATGTTTGAAAGTGGTGGGCACATTGGCATATGCAGTGGGGTGTTGATGGCGGTTGTAACCCCTCCCCATTGCGATGAAATTATATATATTTAACATAGGGATATGTGAGTTGCAGCTTTGTAACCCTCCTTACAAATTTTCTGCATACGCCTATGGGTGGGCATTGTATTAAAAAAAAATATGATGGGCACTTCTCAATTTCATATAACCCTTTAAACATCAATAACTGCTGCTGCGGTATAGCCCAGATGCTCTTGTGTCATGAAAAATCCAAACAAACAAATAACTGTATGAAACAAACTTAATTACATATAGGTTTACAAATTTGTGATCATGTTAGCAGTTTATAAAAATAGAAACATGGTCTTCCATAATAAAACAGTAACAGCTGTATAGTAAAATTGTTCAGTACTTTTATTATTGATGAAAGACAATTGTATAAAGGAATATTTATTTCATTCCACTCTGGCATTTCGGTATCGACTCCTTTCAACAGGACGTTCCTCTTTTGGAGATTTCTCTCCTATTAACAGTCTCATGAATTGGAAACGCCGAAGAAAGGTCTTCCATACGATGTACCACGCTGAAAAAAAAAGTCAAATACAGTTGATTAAATACATCGTTAAAAAACAATGGCAATATTTCATGAATATTTAGCTGTCATAAAAATTGCATTGTTAGTTTGCAGTGCCATGCTTTAATAATGTTTTTAGTAAGAGGGGAGGCATCCCTCATACACATTATACATATATTGACTCAGGAAAAGCACTGGGTCATAAGGACGTCTGGAAAGCACTCGCTATGACCATTAGTATATTGGCGGAGTTGCTGTAATATGTACTAGTATAGTTCATATAGTTTTATAGCAATTCAAATAATTTCAATACACATGTGTTTTTATTTTCCATTAGGAAGGCACTGTCCTATTTCCTTTTTGCGGATTAACTAGAAAACTGGACAAGATGATACTGAATATAGATTTGTGAGGTTATTTGTGTGAAACTAAATATATAATATAAATACAGTAGTTTCGATAATTCATTATTTTCTCAGGCCTGCCGGACTCTTATAGATGAGAAAGTAATTCAGAACTCCCCCCATACCAACATTTTTCAACATTATATCGACAAATCCGGAAAAAGAGCCCCCTTTACTATATTACTACTGCTTGCTCTCTTTCCATTTCCCAAGCAAATCGTTTTTATATTCTCCTGCTGTATAAAATAAGGAATAAAGTTTTATTATTATTATATCATGCAGATATCATTCCCCTCAATCAAAATTTTGCAGATCGATTTTTTCATTGTTATGGATACTGTTTCCCCATCTTTCAATTTATAAAACTCTAAAATACATAGAAAGATAGCAAAATCTCCATTAATTTTACTTTTATCAGTTAATTCTTGCTCATTTGCTATTTATTATTTTTTTAATAATGGTTTCTTAGCCCTTTTTCAAAGACAACAATATGCTCTTTTTATACTTCCGATGCATACTATGTTGGTAACCATGTAACACTAGACAAGGCTTGTCATCAGATGGTTACTAAGTCTATGGATTCCATATTTTCATAGATTTAAATTTCGACGAATATAATAGTGTTCAGAATTTAGCATATGAACAATTCAATGGAAAAAAAAAAAAAGGAACCAGTTTAAGAATAACCAGCTTAAATTCTACAAGTAGTATCCTTTTCAGAACACAATTATCTGCATATGAATAATTTTTATATCTGAAAGAAGTAGCTTTCTTTTTAATATTTCTTTAAAAATTTATATTCATATGTAAATTCAGTAGTCTATTTTACAGAATTTGAAGCCATGTGCAAAATCCACTCGTAGAAGAAAGGTTTATAGCAGAGGATTCTCAAACTGGGGTATGTGAAAGAGTTAACACTTCACTCCCTTTTTATGATATGAAGTTCATAGCCCCTTTGTCCTTTTTTTTAAACAGAAAGGAGCACTTTCGGCTTCCTAAATTCATTCCCCTTGCCTCACTACTCCCATACTGTCTTTTGCTGTTCCCATCGACTTATCGTTGCGAACAAGGTTTTTCAACAATGTGTATGATCAAAACCAAATACTGCGCTGCAAAACTGTCGACTGAAAATAATATGCGTGTGTGTCTAAAACAGTTTTCAAAACTGATTTACTTATTGAAAAGAGCAAAACTCGTCCATGTCATTAAATGTGTAACTACATATTGACTAAAATGATAAAGAAATACCACTGGTCTGTTATCTATTCTATGGCACCCATACATTTTATATATTCTTCTAAGGAGGTATGCCAACATGTTGTTGTAGCATGAAAGGGTATGCCGGAGAAAAGGCTTGAGAACTCCTGGTCTAGAGAGAAGTATGATGAGTGTGGCAAAATGATTTTGAAAGTGTATGGGAAACCCAGATGTGATACATTTAATCAATCTTCCCATATAATATAGTTCATGAAGGTGCACACCCCAAGATTTAAGAAACTAGTTGAATTAGCTGACCACAACCTTGCGGGTACCTATTTAATAAAGTTAGGTGTGCATTGTCTACAATCCCCACCTAAAACTTGAAATGCTCTGCGCCTGCGAGAAAGATCTTAGAACGGAAGGAGAGAGAATTTAATTCCTAAAGAAAAAAACTTGGTCTATACAGGTGTCTTACCCTTTTTAGTGAATTTTACAAATAGTTTCTAAAACTTCAGTGATTTTCGGAAATAAAGTAAAGGGTTTAGAGCACTGTTAAACCATATAAAAATCTGGATTACTTTTGGAGTCACAACCCCAACTGTTCTATTCGTCGGTAGATAAGATTAGCCCCCCCACCCAGCTTCAATATTAAAAAACTAAAGGTAAATCCAGTCCACCGATAATTTGGAATATAAACAATGATAAACCACAAAACAAAATTATAATATTGGAATTGATACAAAACTTACAGCAAAATAGAACTTATTTATTCCTGCTTTCTTAAGATGGAAAATAATTCCGACAATGTCTCTTTTCCTTCATGCAATAAACATGTGCTTATTTTGTTTAATGGTTAATCCGACTTTTAACACTCTTGAACATCAGACACCTCAACTTAACAGACACAATTGCAAACCCCCCCACCTGTGGTTATACCCTAACCATTCCAAATAGCTGATACCGCCATTTAACAGGCAGAGACTAAAGTTTCGAGGCATTTACTACAGGCACGTAGCTAGATGCTTGTTACAGAGGGGGTTTAAAATTTGCAAGTGTTTCGATGTATTTTATTAATATATTTAATAATACTAAATATATAAGCAGACTAATATATTTAAAATTAATAAATAAATTTCTGGTGTAACTGCACGAGACATAACCCGCAATAAAATTTGTTATCTATCCTCTTGAAATCATACTAAACTGCACAAGATCGCGTTGTGACGCCAGATATCTGACATCACACATATCAATATGATGTGGTGAGAACTGGTGTGAGAGGCCGTTTTGTTTGTACTTAACATTTGTACTAAGCGTCTGAATGGTTTTTTTTTTTGTTTTTTTTATGGATGGAGTGGGCCATTAAAAAGGGTTTAATTGCGTCTGAGTATGAATGTCCGAGGAGGAAGAAACTGGTGAATCTATATGTGAGACATAGAATTTCAGTGGTGGTGTACAAAATGTGGTAGGGTTGTAGAGAGAAGGAGGATTCATGAAAAGTATGAGGGGAGGAAGAAAATTCAAGAAAATTATGGGAGGGAAGGAAAAGGAGGATGAGGATTACCAAAAATGCCAAAAACATGGCGGCTAGTAACTTTGCCGATGGCAGAAACATCCGATCGCCTGAATAAGTACTGTTTTTATTTTCAGAATTGGGAGGAGGGAGGAGGGAAGAAGACAATGGCGTAAACAACATGATGGCTAACTATGCCAATGGCCATTTTTGGCAACACTGACTAGAATCCAGTGGGTTGTGTGCAGAGATGCCAACTTGCACAAATTTTAACTCCACCTTACAGTTTTACAATCGATACCAAGAAAACTATGGAAAACCTCATTCAAGATCCTCACGTGAAATTTTCTACCGGCCCCTCAAAACTTCATTTTTTTATGGAATTTTGATGAACAAAAGTGCACTTTGCAGATGACCCGTGCCTTCTTTGTTTGGACGCAACGCTTCGGACTTGTCGACTCCCCATAACTCCACTGCCATTTGTCCAGCATATATCACAAGGAACCAAACACATCGGGATCACTGTCTCACCGTATGGATTAGCCCAGAAGGAGAATAAAATCAGTTATTTGGCACCTTTGTATGTGTGTTTACATGCAAACTGTTTCTCTGTTATTCTTTGTTTAGCTTTGTATGTGAAACTTGCTTCAAATTTGGATTAAAACAACGAAATGAAACGCAGCCGTGATTGTGAAACAGCTGAAAAAAAAAAAAAGACAAAAGTTACCGGCAAGTGTATCACAATATTTATAGTAAGAAATGGCCCTTTTACAAAGCATCAAAAGTTTTTAACTTTTTTACGTGGACCCACAGTTTTACTACATTTTGAATAACCTTTTTTTAATTTTTTTAAAATTTCAGAAAAATTTCACCAAGATACTTTAAAAAAAAGTGTGCGATTTGGGCCGAGATTTTGCGGCATATATTTCGGGATATTTCCCCCTTATGCTTTCGTTATCTACACACGCAGAGGCGTGCAGATTAATTTAAAAGTAAATTTACCTATTAAATAAATTTAATTAATTTGCGTAATTTATAATTCTATTCCATGAAAAAAGTTACCTAGTGCTTGTTTGTAGAACTTAAAAAACGATTTTAACGTTAATTAACGAGTGATGATTTCTTTCGATGCACGATTTCGTCCTTTATATGCCACCTACAAGCAAAATTGTGAACTTTTTAAATGTGATGTAATTAACGATTGTTGGTAATTTTCCATCAAAATAGAGGAATTTTGCCCTGATACACCACCTACTGGAGGGTACAAACTTAGCGGTCATTAGTCGCATTTTGCACCTATAAATTTCCATCCAAAGAAATATTATATCTGCAGTGAAAAGTGGGCAAGTTTTGATGATAGAAGCTAATTTGCGTATTTCAACAATTTTAGCTTCTCAAGAGAAGAACAGGGAAGAGGTTTCAAAATTACAGAAAAAGAAACAAAGAACTTGATATTTACGAAATTTTACTTTTTCAATGAAACATTTGACTTTTCATTTTTATCATACTCATTCTCATTCATTTGATTAAACTATTTTTTACCTACTGCAGAACTCATGTGAAAACCAATTTTCTTATACAAAATATAAAATTGTGGTGTTTACCTTCTACAAAGCCGGTACAAAAGCTTTTTTGCTTCTACAAAACTGATGCAAAAGGTTTTTTTTCCTACAAAATCGATACCGAAAGCCATTTTTCCTGCTATGAAACTGATACAAAAGGTAATTTCTCCTGCTACGAATAGTAGTGGTGAGAGTCACTGTATTACATAAACATACAGAGTTAAGTCACATTATTGGGAATACTTGTATTATGTTTCAGAACAGCCTGATATTCACAACTGTCTCGATTCAGCAAAGTTAAAAACAAGAAGTGCCAACCTTTATCGTGTGCGCCGACAGCATAAAAATATTGGGGAGACAATATAACAGTAGAGGACATTTCTTTTAAAATTGGGGAGGAACGGAATCCTAATACCAACATCGAGGGGCATGGGTCTCCCTGTTCCAGGGGTGATTGCAAGTCCAAACCAGATTTTCTGAACATACCAGAATATTCCCGGAAAAGTTACTTAATATTTTGGTAATTTTTAAACAGAAATCATGGAAGAAACAAGTTAAAATTCCAGGAATTTATGGAACAAAGTAATCCCTGCTGTCTCCACCACTAATGACACCTGTGACCTTTATTGGTCTTGGTCAGATGTATGTGGGGAGAATATTTTTTTTAAATTCAGACCATCTTTCTAACACGGCTAGTGAAAGAAGTCATGCACGTTAGGTCTAGCCTACAATCTCATCTGTTCCCTACATTCCAGATACACATACCCCGATGCAATCAAACCCTTATTCACAGCCCACTTCACTCACAATTCCACACAAAAAAAAGACAATGTCAACCATTTAGGGTGATTCATTTGATCCCCCAAAAAACCATCAGTAAATGGATAAGTAATGGAATCAGCACAGAGCAGTATTCTCCCGCAATCTGAAAGCTTGCAGTAGTAAAAACAAAATAATAGAAATGGCGGCTATACTACACTCGTGTCCCCTGTGCGAATTGTCGCCAAGGCGTAGCAACCTCCTTCCCGGATTACGTCATAACGCGCTCGCTTCCCGGCCGCCATGTTTTTTTAAGGAGTAATTACCTGTTATACTGAGTTTACTACCTATTATACTCTTTTCAGATTTTTTTAACCAAAAAAACTGCTGTCTTTAAGCATTGATTTTTTATGGCTTTTGGAATCATTTCCTCCACTTCGTCTTTGTGACGCCGCCTCCACATATACTCTGCGTAGTATGAGTCAAACAACTAATCAATGCTGATTTGCAAAGTATGAGTCCAACAGCTTTACATCGCCTATATTGCGATACTCCATATACCCCCCCTCCCAATTTTTCCCTCCATGCCTCCTCAAATCTCTTCCTCCTATACCCCCTCTCCATCCCATACATGCTATCAATTCCAATCTGTTACAAGAATAAAAACATTTAAACGGTTGCTCATCTTATGGCTACAACTCACAAACCACTACCGGCACGAACGGACATTACATCTACCACGCGCATTTTTAACACTTCACGAAACTTTCCCTCGGTTTTAAAAGTATAGCAACAGTTTTGGAGACGAGTTGACGACAAAACAGGGGATTCAGCTGTAGCGTCACCGAAATAGCTTCTGGACATGCAGCGGTCGTTAACATCGATGAAAGTAAAGCATGTTTACGCAAAAAAATAAAACCCTAAGAGTCGTATTCCCACTTTAGCAAACTTCAAGCCAGAGCATAGGTGCGTTTTTTTCCGAACCATTTAGAAAAATTCCCGACTCGCAAAACGTCAATCCATGATGACGTCATCCGAGAAAGGTTACCAGAAAACGAAGTTAGCGCCTTTGGCGACCAGGATTGTTGTAAACCGTGGCCAAAACATTTTTCGGGGGGGAGGGGGGCTCAGCCCCTTGTAGCACCAACTCGGCTACGGCTCTGGTTCACTATTCAGAGGTTTTACTGCATATTATTGTAACCTGAGAATAAAAATGATGCAACTTACCAATTGCAATAATTATAATGATGAGAAGTATTTGAGTAATCGTTATTAATAAGATTCTTAAGAAATAAATCAGATCTTCCTGACTGAATAAAGTCATTGTTGTTGTAAATAATAATTAAAAAAAGTAAAAAAAAAAAGCAAATAATGTAAAAAATCGCGGCTCTATTTCGCAATTAAAAATGGAAAAAACAAAAACACTACTGATCGACAGAATTTCCTTCAAATTACCGTTTGAGAATGTTTTTGAGGATGACTGTTTTTCTTTCCAATGCGTTTGTTGCCAACTTTGTGAACTCAATTAGGGATTTATTGAGGATTAGGACTTAGGTTTTATGACCAATCCGAACCACGCCAAAATTTGAGTAATTGAGCTTGAGAATAATGCAATATTAAAACACTGAGAGATTTACAAAACTTTGAAAACTAAGAATCACTTCTGCTTTTCTTAATCTTTCATTTAAGTTCATTGTCCAAAAAATAATTTTTATTCTTCAAATTATCAATGTAGCGAAAAAATGGTAGGTCATCCTCTTCCATAGATCTATGAAAAATTATATTTTCTGTGTTTAAAATAAACAGAAAGTGGGGACACCACAGCCAACTAGATTACTACAGGCTCGCTCTCAATATTTGAATTTCCATAGAACTTTTAGCATTAGGATCGATTTCAGCAATCTGATTGACCAAACAGGTGATGTGTGGCCGAATGCCAAGATCGAACTGGGATTACAGCGCCGTCTCCGGCGGCCACCCTTCCCAATGAAACCCTTGCACAATTTCTCCGCCAAGATCGAAATTGGGATTACAGCGCCGCTTCCGGCGGCCATCTTTCCCAATGAAACCCTTGCACAATTCCTCCTCCTCCTCCAAGATCGAAATAATTCCCGTCAAAAAAGTCCCTTTTTTTTTTGGCGAAATTAGGGTTGTATGTGAGTCAAAAGAACCATTAATAATTACAAAAGAACTTGATGTCATTGTCAAAGCCTGAAGCTTCCTGCAGGTGCTCCAATATAAGAAATGTAATTGAGCAAACGTTTTTAAAAGTAATGTATTTTCTAACTATTCAAATTATTTAATGAGTTATTAAATAATGGATTCATATAGACTTAACTTGGATGCAGGGCAAACAGGGTTGGCAAATACCCGGGTTTTTACATGAAAAAAACGCAAGCCAATTGTGTTTTTTTTCTTCGTGGTTTTTGGGGAATTGCGGTCATCGTGAAAATTGCCGAATATGCATTTTCCATAAATACAAAACAACTCGGAAATAATTTTCAATTACATACAGAAAAAAAATCTTAACGACCACCTCAATTCTGCAACCACTTCCCTTAACGACTACCTTTTTTGGAAATGGATTTCCTTCCCCCCTCCATAGACCCAATTCTAAATTTAGCTCCATTCAGAGACCACCTCTCTGAGCGACCTCTTTTTCACGGAACCGACGATAATCGTCTTAAGGAGGTTTTACTGTATTTCGAAAATACTAATTTTCAATTTCAATCAAGGAAAGCAATTCCAGGAATCAAGGGAGATACTTTTTTATTTTTTAAATACGGTGTTACTACTCCATCCACTAGATATGATCTATTTTTTTTTCTTTAAAATTTCAGCCGCCATCTACTCAAAAATTGAGGCAAAAGATGATTTTTCTATAAAAATATAAGCTACCAGCACAATATTTCAAAAATATTGTTTTGTTTTAAAGATTTCTAACCATTTATTACATTTTAAATTTAAATCAAAGAAAAAAAATCAACTCATGGTAATATTACAAATAAATTGGAAGTATTATTGAAGACGGTTGTCTAAATTATCCCGCTATTAGAATCTGATTTACGACAAACGACGAGCTTGAACTCTGAAGTGGTTGATCTTTTGGTGCCTGTTACATTGGCGGCCAAAATTGCGTAGCAAACCTATAAGTGATGGCATCGTTAGCCAATCAGATTGTTTAAATCGGTCCTAATGCTAAAAGTGTTATGGAAATTCAAATCTCGCGGCCCGCTCACGTGAATTTTAAGGGTGTCCCCACTTTCTGTTGGAGTAATTAATAAGGTTGTTCATAGGGGACGCCAAATGACATGGGTAAACATGCCACATGTTTTCATGTGTTTACAGTTCACTGAAGAAGTTTAAAACGTTTCAGAGTTTTCCGTAATTTTTACCTGGTATTTTGTCGTGTTAGCAATGGCATATTTTTGTGTTCCATTTTGTAAATCGCAGTCAGGAAAAAGTAATGTGCCTTTCCACGAGTTTTGAAGTAAAGAAAACCTTCGGATTACAACTATCTCACGTAAAGGTAATTTGTTTCCCTTTATAATTTTATTCTGTAGTAGCCAAGCTAAGGTGCATTAATTGTTTTAGGTTCATCCAACATCAAAGCTATATATGCACATTTAATGTTTTCATCTATTTGAAAAATATATGTTGGTTATATGCAGTTGAAGAAATAACTTTTCTTGGAGCTTTTGTTCTTTGGAAACATACGGTTTAAAATCTACTAATTTTAATATAATCTTGAAGGTAATTCCAACATTCTTGAAGATTGCAAATAGAGGCAACCATTTATCTTGAATAATTAAAAAAATTTCAGTCCCATTCCAGTTTGTGTTACTGTAGAACTTCGTTTAGCTTTCATTTTTTATCAAATAATTAATCAGTGTCTGCTAAATTAGAGGGGATGTCAAATTTCGGGTTCACACCGGGCACCATATGAGCGAGATACGTCTGTGAATTGCACAAATTTATTTTTAAAATTTCCTTTATTTTATAATTCAAAATATTTCATCAATACCTTTGTTGGAAGTATGAGCAGTTTCCAATACTGGCAAACATAGCCCTTCTTGTTAGAGTAAGTAATTTAAGAAGTATTTGTTAATCTACATTTAATCCTCTTAAGTTATAGTATGTAATGAAAACAATGCCGCTCTTTTACTATACGGTATGGGCGCCAAATCTTCGTTTTGGCAAGTGTTTCCTTCTACACGTTTTTTCTTACTTGGATGTTTTCGTGTGACATACTGTTTTATTACTTGCTATGTATTAGAGTGAAAATTATTTTATTTTGATGAGCAGTTCTACATTTTTGAAATAGCGTTATTGTGCCCTCTTTACATTTTATTAGGGATATATCAATAAAGATTCCAGAGAATGTAAACTACCGTAATTATTTACTATATATGTTTTCCTTTTATTGTACATTTTTGAGACATGGGAATAAATAAAAAATAACGTACTTAAAAAATACATTTTTAATAATAGCATATTTTTTCGTTAGACCCAATTTCATAAAATTCAGCCTATTATTATTTATATCTGCAGTATTAGGGACACAGTAAGTGTTTATTCTGTATTTTGTTTTTCGGTGACATGCTGTTTTATCGGTCGCGTTCATTTCGCCGACAGTCACTTCACCGACACGTCATTAGGCAGACAATAACGGCCACAGCAGACAATTTACTACACTGTTTTTAGTGCTGCAATTCATGCTTATTGAATATTAATTTTTTTGACTTTATTCCATTCGGTTCCAACTTTTTTTCCAACATTTAGACAGCTATTTGTTCTCGAATCATATATTGTACTAGGCAAAAATTTAAATCATTTTAATTTTTCTAAACTAATATATTGCTAAAATGTCATGTTTAAAAACAATAGAATCGTTATTGTTGATTAAATTTTTGTGACGCAAAGAAAACTAATATCTTGCTTCGCCAAACAAAATAAATTTTGTTATGGTGAGGGAGATGGTGTCGTTGGTTTTGCGATCATAGCGATCGACGGAAATACTGTCTGGCGCAGTATAGCCCAGATGCTCTTGCGCCATACGATTATAGTCAAATTAAATAACTTCCATAAATTTGATACAGCACTTAAGAGTCAAGATTATAGTCAAATTAAATAACTTCCATAAATTTGATACAACACTTACGAGAAACCGAAGGGCTAAATCTGAAAGAGTGCCTGGGGGGGGGGGGCATATTAGCATTCCTTACATTGATACGCACCATTGACCAAAATGGAAGTACGTGATTGGCTAAACTGTAGGATCGGCGGTGCCACATAGTGTTCAAAACCGCATTGCCAAGATAGTGACTTCGTTCGAAATTTGTTACCAATATTACGTTACAAACGGATAACGCAAGGAAGTTGGAGCCGCCTTCTGCGCATGTGCGTGGACTACAGACATCGTCAAGCGAAAACATAATAATACGAGTATTATTATATCACTATGTTTTTCTTTCGTAATTTTATCATTCATAAATTAATTAATAATTTCATTATCAATAATTAATATAATATTCCATAATAAGTATGTAATTAATAATTTAATTTAATTATTTATTTATAATTTCATACTTTTGTAATAAATATTTAATATTTCATAATTAATTATTTAATTACGTGTAAAATATATATATATATATATACTTTAATTATTATTTATTTAGTTTAAGTATTTAATATAATTTTTGAATTATTTAATTATAATTTCATAATAACTTTGCCAGTCCATAAATACCTTCCAAAGTGATGATGTTATCAACAGCAGATATAAATAAGGAAAGAGAATGTGTTAGGCATGATACTTTAAAAGTTCTGGACTCAATGAATACAGTCAAGGAACTTGCTGTATATAAGAGACAAGTGATAGCAGTTAAATCAATTGTGTCTGCTATGTGCTCTGGTTTGGAGAAAATGAGCGTTCCTGAATCATTGAATAATACACCTACCAACAAAAACATAATACTCCAACGAGGGTTACATTCGACAAAAAGTCTGTGTCCGCCCCTGGTTACAACTCACCAAAACCTCCCCCTGGCTACGCCTCTACACCGAAATCCTTCTCTGGATTCACTTCTTGCAGTGGCAAAGAAACTCTGTACATTTTCACGTTAATTTTTATGATTATCATAGTCCCAAGGCATAGGCGTAACTTGGGGGTGGGGTTAAATATAACGTAAATTGGATGGGGCAAAGAAAAAACCCCAAAAAAAATCAAAATTGTACGGGGGAAAGTACGATTTTGCCTCTTTTCTAAAAAAACTGAGGATTGAGGCAAGAGCTCCTACCAGATTACGCCAATATCCTAAGGTACGTATTCAATGGAATGCATTTACAAATTCAGTCACATCGTAACACTCATTTAAAAAAAAAAAAAAAGAAGGAAAATACCTAACATATTGGGATCCAAAGCAGGATAAAACGTCAACACTAATTTACTATTCTTCTCTGTTTACGATTATAGTCGTAATGTATTTATCAAAGAACAGGGTTTCCGCAATCCTTATACCACCCACTAGAGAAAGGCTCATGAGCATTGGCATCGAGTCCGTGGGCATGCGCAATGCGTCATTTTCCTGGAATTCATGTCAGGATATAGATGCTAGT
>QLNU02014802.1:122206171-122222057 GCA_006491805.2 Dysdera silvatica | reverse complement strand
TGTTCAACAGAAGGTAAAGTGCGCCGCTGTTGAACATTGGATAGTGCTTCCGTCACTGGACATATTTCAATATTGATGATTCAAAATGAAAACCATGATTTTCTTTTTTGTTTGAAAAACATTCATACAAATTAATTTGTCTCTTCATGTTGTTAAGACTTTAAATAATTTATCCAGGATGAAAATAGCCAAGGTGAAGCACAGAGTCGATGACTGCGCCAAAAAGAAGATAAGATTGTTTTAAATTAATTAAAACAGTTTAAAGAAAAAAAGTGGCAAACTTTTTGGCGAATTCATCGACTCTGTGCTTCTCCTTGGCGCCATCCACGAACTTCAGCTGGCTTATCCTATCCCTGCCTTATTTTATCCCACTCCTCTTTGTTTTCATCTTTTCCTCTTCCAATGTCCGACTTTCTAAATTGGATACTAACATGCACCGTCTGCGTCAATCGTCAATTCTCAATCGCTCTTCCGAAGTCGGTTTATATTGCTTTCGGAAACAATCAGATTATATTCACAAGATAGGATTCACAAGCTTATTTCTTAGACAAGATTCCTGCAACCGCCCTACAATCAGCCTGCCAACAATTAGCGGCTCCTTTGAAATATCAAAGCGAAATCTGATTTTCTCTGATAAATACACCTCTATTCCCTTAGGAAATAGCTGCCATTATATTTTTAGCCCTCCTTCCTATTTCCAAGATGGGCCCATTTTAGTTCTTTCGCTAATTTCCTGTCCTGCTCCCCTCCCATTCCGCCTTTCCCAAAACCCAGTGAAATCGTTAAGTCACCAACTTTAAGAATCAAAAAATTATCATGGAAACAAAAGAAAGGAAGACCGTGAATACTGGTTTGTTTGTTTTTAATGACATGGGGGGGTGGGTTAATCATGCCTGGCAGGGAATTTAATTAAAATTTTTTGCCTGGGTTATATTTTCACGAGCCGGAAATCCCATTACATATGCCTCATTAAATTGCTTTTATTATTTAATTAGGATACGAAAGTTTAGGTGTGTTTTTTTATTTTATGAATTCCATTATCAATTCTATAGCGTATGAATCAACATAATTTAAGGAAGTGTTCCCTAACTGTAGCTTACCTATCTATAATTCCTATTTAAGTGATATAAATTATAGTTATACTTGCCCTAGGTTTGAAATTATATTTCGGTTTTTGCAAAATTTAACCACTTCGTTTCTCATCTTCAGTCTTCTTTTGAAGGCGTGTTTTAAATATTTCTATTCTTAATTTGAATTGATATTGTATTTAGTAGGTTTGTTTCTTGTTGAAATTATGATTAATGAGCCATTGCCTTTTATTAAGATATATGGAACTTGTCAACCCAATTTTCTTTCTTTTCCCAATATTCCTTGGTCTGTATAATATTATATATTTTTCTATTCTATTGTCTATATTCTCAATTATGCAGGTCTTAAATTATTAATGAGAATTTGGATTATATTTTAACTGATTAAATAATAATAATAAACATTTTATCCGATATTACAAATTGAATGATTCTCTGCTTCTATAAGAAGCTAGAAAATGAAATAGTTGAACATGGTACTAATTATACTAAAAATAATTTAGGAAAAGGTATGAAAATTAATCAGAAAATATGTAATGGCTATATGAATATGTTGTAATTACATTATAGCTGTAAAATTAGATATTATAAAAAGATATTGTAATGCCAATGGACCTGCCTCGTAAATTTGATGTTTTGTTTAAAAAATTTCTAAATATATGCTTAAAAACCATAGGGACCATTATTACAGGCATTACATGAATTAATCTTATGCCTAGAATTTTCTAACCAGCTCCTCTTGACCAATAATTCCCGTGCATGATTCAATTTTTATATTCTTAACACTAAACATATTACGTGTGATCAAAAAAAATTAAGACTTATTTCAAAATTTTCTGCATTGAATTTTATTTATTTCGACTATTTTCGGCTCTATGGTAATCTTTATGTTATCTGTTAAACAATTTTTCTAATTTAGGGTGCCTTTTGTTTCGTTTTTCGTGGGAAAAATACGTCTATTATCGCCTACTGAAACTGGCCAATCGATTGGTCGGCGAATTAAAGCCCTTTTAGAAAATTATCGAGCTTAAATTTAAGCTTTGAATGGAACAAAAATCTGCATTAACTGTAAATGAAGCACATAAATGCAAATCTCTAAATATGGTATGTCTTGACCGATGACAACGATAGCAGTTTAAATATGATGTGAAACATCATATTTAAACAGACATCATGTGAGACATCATCAGGTTACACGATAATGCAACTTTTACTCATTTGTATTTTTCTTATGCAATAATTTTCCCACGTATAAATAAGCTTAAACCAGAGCTTTTTTTTTTTTTAAGAGAAAAAGAGACACGGTCCCCATTCTGGAGTGCCTGGACCGCTAGACGGATGAGGATAAGAACGACGCTCTCTTTCTCCGTATATAATGATGTACGTAAATTATTGCCTTTCTCAGGGGTCGCATAATAAGGGTCAACACACAAAGCTACCGAGCTGAGTATTTTGTGAGTTTTTGTAGGGGAATTTATTGTACTCAATTTTCGACACCCACGTTGAAACTCAAGCTAGAACTTTTTAGTTTAGGAGAAAGAGACACACCGTCCCTATCCTGGAGTCGAACCAAGGTCCCTCGGTTGAGTCCGGAGTGTCTTGTCCGCTAGACGAATGACCGCAGGAACAACGCTCGCTTTCTATATAAGGACGTAAGATATTATTGCCATTCTCAGGAATAACGCATAGTTGCCAAATGATGGTTATTTTTCTTGTTAAAAATAAAAATAGGCTTTTTATTATTATCTAAACGCTATTTTGGCATTGTTTTCCACATTAAACTGGCAATTACATATATCCAATTCGGAAAAATATTACCTCTACTTCATTGCCGGTTGTTTGGTCGGCCACAGTAGAAATAATTGCATGTTAAATACCGGTACATTTAGTGTTAAAGAGATGGAAGGAAAGAAGATCAAGAAAATGGGAGGCGAGGGCGGAATTAAAGAGTATTATCAAGTACTGTCTACAACAAAAATAGAGTTAATTATCGATTTTTCTACCAGTTTGATGTATCGTCAATAATGATCTTATCATGGTTTTCTATTTTTGTAGTAATATGACAATTTAGTGGGCTTATTGAGAAGATTCATTAATTAAAATACTTTGATAAAACTAAAATAAACTTTGAAATTATAAAAGTTAATACAAAATATGAGCATTTTAATTTAGATAAAAAGCTTCGTTTAAAAAAGACTAAAATCCAGGAACAGCACAATGATTTCACGTACCTCATCAAGCGGGCTGTTTGTCGTCGAGTCATTAACAACTTCATTGGCAGTACGAGTAGATGGTAACAAACACTTCAGGAACCGTTTACCTAGACGAATTCCATAACAATTAGTATTTGCGTGCAACGAAGTGAAACACAGAAAATGGACAAAATCATCAAAATAATAATTGACTGAAACTATTTATTACAACAAGAATGTCGATGTTTCTTAGCGGCTTTCGATAATGGATTTTTCGATACATCCTCCACGCTTGAATCATCCGAGCTCGAATCTTGTTTCTCTGTTATTCTTTGTTTAGCTTTGTATGTGAAACTTGCTTCAAATTTGGATTAAAACAACGAAATGAAACGCAGCCGTGATTGTGAAACAGCTGAAAAAAAAAAAAAGACAAAAGTTACCGGCAAGTGTATCACAATATTTATAGTAAGAAATGGCCCTTTTACAAAGCATCAAAAGTTTTTAACTTTTTTACGTGGACCCACAGTTTTACTACATTTTGAATAACCTTTTTTTAATTTTTTTAAAATTTCAGAAAAATTTCACCAAGATACTTTAAAAAAAAGTGTGCGATTTGGGCCGAGATTTTGCGGCATATATTTCGGGATATTTCCCCCTTATGCTTTCGTTATCTACACACGCAGAGGCGTGCAGATTAATTTAAAAGTAAATTTACCTATTAAATAAATTTAATTAATTTGCGTAATTTATAATTCTATTCCATGAAAAAAGTTACCTAGTGCTTGTTTGTAGAACTTAAAAAACGATTTTAACGTTAATTAACGAGTGATGATTTCTTTCGATGCACGATTTCGTCCTTTATATGCCACCTACAAGCAAAATTGTGAACTTTTTAAATGTGATGTAATTAACGATTGTTGGTAATTTTCCATCAAAATAGAGGAATTTTGCCCTGATACACCACCTACTGGAGGGTACAAACTTAGCGGTCATTAGTCGCACTTTGCACCTACAAATTTCCATCCAAAGAAATATTATATCTGCAGTGAAAAGTGGGCAAGTTTTGATGATAGAAGCTAATTTGCGTATTTCAACAATTTTAGCTTCTCAAGAGAAGAACAGGGAAGAGGTTTCAAAATTACAGAAAAAGAAACAAAGAACTTGATATTTACGAAATTTTACTTTTTCAATGAAACATTTGACTTTTCATTTTTATCATACTCATTCTCATTCATTTGATTAAACTATTTTTTACCTACTGCAGAACTCATGTGAAAACCAATTTTCTTATACAAAATATAAAATTGTGGTGTTTACCTTCTACAAAGCCGGTACAAAAGCTTTTTTGCTTCTACAAAACTGATGCAAAAGGTTTTTTTTCCTACAAAATCGATACCGAAAGCCATTTTTCCTGCTATGAAACTGATACAAAAGGTAATTTCTCCTGCTACGAATAGTAGTGGTGAGAGTCACTGTATTACATAAACATACAGAGTTAAGTCACATTATTGGGAATACTTGTATTATGTTTCAGAACAGCCTGATATTCACAACTGTCTCGATTCAGCAAAGTTAAAAACAAGAAGTGCCAACCTTTATCGTGTGCGCCGACAGCATAAAAATAAGACAATATAACAGTAGAGGACATTTCTTTTAAAATTGGGGAGGAACGGAATCCTAATACCAACATCGAGGGGCATGGGTCTCCCTGTTCCAGGGGTGATTGCAAGTCCAAACCAGATTTTCTGAACATACCAGAATATTCCCGGAAAAGTTACTTAATATTTTGGTAATTTTTAAACAGAAATCATGGAAGAAACAAGTTAAAATTCCAGGAATTTATGGAACAAAGTAATCCCTGCTGTCTCCCCAACTAATGACACCTATGACCTTTATTGGTCTTGGTCGGATGTATGTGGGGAGAATATTTTTTTAAATTCAGACCATCTTTCTAACACGGCTAGTGAAAGAAGTCATGCACGTTAGGTCTAGCCTACAATCTCATCTGTTCCCTACATTCCAGATACACATACCCCGATGCAATCAAACCCTTATTCACAGCCCACTTCACTCACAATTCCACACAAAAAAAAGACAATGTCAACCATTTAGGGTGATTCATTTAATCCCCCACCAAAAAACCATCAGTAAATGGATAAGTAATGGAATCAGCACAGAGCAGTATTCTCCCGCAATCTGAAAGCTTGCAGTAGTAAAAACAAAATAATAGAAATGGCGGCTATACTACACTTGTATCCCCTGTGCGATTTGTCGCCAAGGCATAGCAACCTCCTTCCCGGATTATGTCATCACGCGCTCGCTTCCCGGCCGCCATGTTTTTTTAAGGAGTAATTACCTGTTATACTGTTTACTGCTTATTATACTCTTTTCAGATTTTTTTAACAAAAAAAAAAAACTTCTGTCTTTAAGCTTCTGAGCTTTTATGGCTTTTGGAATCATTTCCTCCACTTCCTCTTTGTGACACCGTCTCCACATATACTCTGCGTAGTATGAGTCAAACAGCTTTTCAACACTGACATTGCGATGCTCCACGTTCCCCCACCACACAGATACACCTCCTCTCCCTTCCTCCCCATTCCTTCTGCGGAGTATAAGTCCAACAGCTAGTCAACGCGGATTTGCGAAGTACGAGTCCAACAACTTTTCATCGCCGACATTGCGATACTCCATATACCCCCCCTCCCAATTTTTCCCTCCATGCCTCCTCAAACGTCTTCCTCCTATATCCGCTCTCCATCCCAAACATACCATCAATTCCAATCTGTTACAAAAATAAATACATTTAAACGGTTGCTCATCTTATGGCTACAACTCACAAACCACCACCGGCACGAACGGACATTACATCTACCACGCGCATTTTTAACACTTCACAAAACTTTCCCTCTGTTTTAAGAGTATAGCATCAGTTTTGGAGACGAGTTGGCGACAAAACAGGGGATTCATCTGTAGTGTCACCGAAATAGCTTCTGGACATGCAGCGGTCGTTAACATCGATGAAAGTAAAGCATGTTTACGCAAAAAAATAAAACCTTAAGAGGTATTATTCCCAATAGATAGAGGTCGTATTCCCACTTTAGCAAACTTCAAGCCAGAGCATAGGTGCGTTTTTTTCCGAACCATTTAGAAAAATTCCCGACTCGCAAAACGTCAATCCATGATGACGTCATCCGAGAAAGGTTACCAGAAAACGAAGTTAGCGCCTTTGGCGACCAGGATTGTTGTAAACCGTGGCCAAAACATTTTTCGGGGGGGAGGGGGGCTCAGCCCCTTGTAGCACCAACTCGGCTACGGCTCTGGTTCACTATTCAGAGGTTTTACTGCATATTATTGTAACCTGAGAATAAAAATGATGCAACTTACCAATTGCAATAATTATAATGATGAGAAGTATTTGAGTAATCGTTATTAATAAGATTCTTAAGAAATAAATCAGATCTTCCTGACTGAATAAAGTCATTGTTGTTGTAAATAATAATTAAAAAAAGTAAAAAAAAAAAGCAAATAATGTAAAAAATCGCGGCTCTATTTCGCAATTAAAAATGGAAAAAACAAAAACACTACTGATCGACAGAATTTCCTTCAAATTACCGTTTGAGAATGTTTTTGAGGATGACTGTTTTTCTTTCCAACGCGTTTGTTGCCAACTTTGTGAACTCAATTAGGGATTTATTGAGGATTAGGACTTACGGTTTTATGACCAATCCGAACCACGCCAAAATTTGAGTAATTGAGCTTGAGAATAATGCAATATTAAAACACTTAGAGATTTACAAAATTTTGAAAACTAAGAATCACTTCTGCTTTTCTTAATCTTTCATTTAAGTTCATTGTCCAAAAAATAATTTTTATTCTTCAAATTATCAATGTAGCGAAAAAATGGTAGGTCATCCTCTTCCATAGATCTATGAAAAATTATATTTTCTGTGTTTAAAATAAACAGAAAGTGGGGACACCACAGCCAACTAGATTACTACAGGCTCGCTCTCAATATTTGAATTTCCATAACACTTTTAGCATTAGGACCGATTTAAGCGATCTGATTGACCAAACAGGTGATGTGTGGCCGAATGCCAAGATCGAACTGGGAGTACAGCGCCGCCTCCGGCGGCCACCCTTCCCAATGAAACCCTTGCACAATTCCTCCTCTTCCTCCGCCAAGATCGAAATTGGGATTACAGCGCCCCTTCCGGCGGCCACCCCAATGAAACCTTTGCACAATTCCTCCTCCTCCTCCAAGATCGAAATAATTCCCGTCAAAAAAGTCCCTTTTTTTTTTGGCGAAATTAGGGTAGTATGTGAGCCAAAAGAACCGTTAATAACTGCAAAAGAACGTGGTGTCGTTGTCAAAACCTGCTGCTTCCTGCAGATGCTCGGATATAAGAAATGTAATTGAGCAAACGCCTTTAAAAGTAATGTATTTTCCAGCTATTCAAATTATTTAATGAGTTATTAATAATACATGCATATAGACATAACTTGAATGTAGGACAAACAAGGTTAGAAAATACGTGGGTTTTTGCATAAAAAAAACGCAAGCCAATTGTGTTTTTTCCTTCGTAGCATCGCCAAATCTTTCGTTTTGAGTGTTTCCTTCTACACGTTTTTTTCTACTTGAATGTTTTTGTATGACATGCTGTTTTATTACGTACTATGTATTAGAGTGAAAATTATTTTATTTCGATGAGCAGTTCTACATTTTTGCATTAGCGTTATTGGGCCCTCTTTACATTTTATTAGCGATATATCAATAAAGATTCCAGAGAATGTAAACTGCCGTAATTATTTACTGTATAAAGTTTTCCTTTTATTGAGACATGAAAATAAATAATGTATATTAAAAAAAACATTTTTAAATAGCACATTTTTATATTTAAAAAAATTCTATGCAGAATATGCTGCATATTTGGAGCAATTAAATAGGGATATAAGGGAAAGTTGGCACTGAAATGAAAAAAAAATTGAAGCTGAAGAACAGTCAAGCTTAGTTAAGAAAAGAGAGAGACTGCAGGAAAGACTTCGTGAACTAACTGCTCAAGAATCTGATTTCATCAGCCAGGAAAAGCAGCACATGCTTTAGCAAACGAAACTTTCGAAAAATTGTATATTGGTATTGAAAATAATGACCTTCAAAATAATAAAGTTGTACGAATGATGTTAAATACTTCAAACACTAATATTAAAGTCATTGATGAGAAATTAGTTGCTATAAAACAAGTCTGAAATTGTAAAGAAGTTACAAATTGTGAAGTAAACTTAAGTTTGACTGTGTAGCCCAAGAAAGGTGAATCCAAATTCAGATTTTTTTTTATTTGTGTTGCATGAAGAATGACCTATTTAAACTTCACTTTTTATAGCTAAAATTCCACATACTGCTCATTTGTGATAAAATATAGAAAAGTGTTTAGTCAGAATAAGGTAATGAAACATACATACAAAAATGTTGTATTATTTAAAAATATATTTAAATTATGTAGTATATATAATAAGTACCTTTTCAAGTATAGTAGGTGTACACTTGCTTCTTGGATAGTCTGTTATTTCAGGGGTGCTCTAACACCCAAAACACCCCCTTGTCTACGGCCCTGAGTAGTTGCACACATGTAACAAATCTGTGATGACTAAAATGTGTCTGATGCATAAAAATTTTAATTACTAATCTTTTTTTTTTTTTTTCAAGGAAGAAATTGCACAGGCAGCTGTATCAGTTGAGACAACAGCAGTTTTGCCCTCATTTGATAAAATGAGTAAAGCAACTTATAGAGAACGTTCAGTATTGAGACCTCTATTGACCCAAAGCATTGAAAATTTAGAAATAAATGGCGTGTGGACCGAGAATAAACAAGGACAGCAATTTTTGATAGCTGATGATGGTGTAGGAGATAACCGGATGCTGGTATATTTTATTTAAAAGTTTTAAATATTTAAAAAAAAAAATTTTTTTTATTATTAATTCATTAATACTGTTCTTTCCCTTTTTTTTAGATATTTTGCACAGTTGAAAATCTGCAGAAGATTTGTATGTGCAACAAAGTTTTTTTAGATGGCACATTCAAAATAGTACCGCACAACATAATAAACATTTTGTATTTAAAATTGTATTTGTTTTATCCTTTTTTTGTTTTTGTTTTTTCACAATTGGAAAAAGTAAGCTACAGTAAAACCTGTAAAGTTGGACACAGTTTGGTGGAACCACAATAAACTTTTCCATTTCATTCATATTGTCCATGTTGGACACCTCTGTAAGTTGGACACGTTTAGGGGAAACCGTGAGTACCCAACTTCCACAGGTTTTACTGTATAAAGTTACTGGATGAGCCATCACTTTCCCCCCCTAAACTGACTTTTACACTTTACTTTTGATCATAAATATAATTTTTAAATTTAGTTAAAACAGCAAGGTTTCACTTGAATTACTTAAAATCATCCTGATAATATGTAATGGTACATAGTATATAATGAAGTAAAAGTTTAATAAAGAAAATTTTCCAACTTCCCCTTCATTTTCTCTGATATGCAATGTACATTTTCTATGAAGTAAAATTTGTGATTTGGATTATATGTATTTTGAATAGCCATAACACTTAGATTCATGATATTATTTACTACTAAAATAAGAGTTGTAAGATTGACTTCTGTCTGAGCCACTCTAATCTTACAACTGACTGGGGTTCAGTTTTTTCAATTTTGTAAGGAAAATAAGGGCCAGTTACCTTAAAACGTGTCATCTGGAAAGGCATTCCTTCAGCAAATAACCTTGTAGCATTGCCACATTAAAAAAAATATGTACATTACTATGCAAACGTCCAAATAAAAAGTTGTAAAACTGAGTGAGAAATTAAACGTTCTTAAAATATTTTTGAATTAAATGTAAACTTAATGCTCCATTTTCCGAAGACTACTTTGAAGTTAACTAGATTTTAAAATTTCTGTATAATATATAAAAATGGATTTTATGTTAGTTATAAAATTGATGATAAAAGCTATACATGTTACCTGCTTTCGTTAAAGAGAGGAGGGCAGGCAGAGCCCTAATTTAATACATTTTAATATCTTAAACTTCTATTTCATTTTATGTAGTGTATGCAAAGTGGCCGCAAAGGTTTGGTATCTAACTGGAAGGAGACCCACACGCTGAACGTATGTGACGATGTGTGGAACCGGCCAGGCCAGTAACCTAGTGTCCTACCCCGCCTTCAAGTGGTGCAGGCTGAGCTTTCTATTTATGTGGCAAATTAATATTTGCTGCACGGATAGAAAGGCGGAAGGGGAGGGCTAATTCACCAACCCGTCTAGCCAGCGTGGTGAAATTATGGCTAATTCCTCCATTATGTTGACACACCAGAAACCATGGCCCCTAGTCTCCAGGTGCTGGAGTGCTCCTGATCAAGGCAGCGGTCAGTGTGGCATGAAAGCAGGGGGTGCTAAGAATCACTGGAATGGCCCAGGCTGCCGTTTGTTATTGACCTTGGCTACGTTTAATGGACGATCCCTTGCTTCTGAAGCAAAACTTCAGGAATTGGAAGAAGAACTTGACAAGATCAAATGGGACATTGTAGGACTCAGTGAAGTTAGAAGAAAAGGTGAAGAGTTGGTGGAACTTAAAAGTGGACATTTGTTTTATTATAGAGGAACGGAAACTGGAAGAACAAGTGGTGTTGGCTTCTTAATCAACAAAAGAATTAAAGACTGTCTTCTGGAAGTTGAAAGTACATCAGATCGAGCAGCGAGGCTCGTTGTTCAACTAACCCAGCGATACCAACTTCAAATAGTACAGGTATATGCACCAACATCAAGCCATACCGACGAAGAGGTTGAAGAATTTTATGAAGAAATCAAAGAGTTACACACCAAAGGGAAACAACATATCAAGCTCATCATGGGGGATTTCAATGCAAGAATTGGACAACAGGAACAAGGAGAGACATCGGTTGGTAAATACGGATACGGGGAAAGGAATGAACGTGGCGATCAACTCATAGAATTTGCCGAAGCTGAAAATCTTAGCATCATGAATTCATTTTTTAAGAAGAAACTACAAAGAAAATGGACATGGAAACACCCCAATGGAGGAACCAGCGAAATTGACTATATACTGGCAAACAAGAAATCAATTATTGAAGATTGCAGCGTACTGAACAGATTTAATACTGGAAGTGATCATCGAATGGTGAGATGTAAAATGCACTTAAATACTAAACTAGAAAGGCAGAAGCTCATTAGGAAACAAGTATGTAAGAGGGTGGATTTAAAGAAATTAAAAGAAAATACCGAGGCATTCAAGTTGGAATTAAAAAATCGCTTTTCTGCACTGGAAGGACTTATTGAAGAAGTTGACATCTCAGAAGCAAATGAAAACATTGTTAAGACAATAATTGAAACTGCTGGGGAAATTGGTGGTGTAATATGTAAAAAGCAGAATAGCAAATTATCTGAGAAGACGAAACAACTCATGAAAAGGCGAAGACTTATGAAGGTGGACAATCAAAATACCAGTCGCAAGATCGAGTATGTAGAACTTTGCAAAACTTTGCGCAAAAACATGAAAGAAGATATAAGAAAATTCAATTGTGAGTTAGTAAGGAAGGCCATTGAAAGCAACAAGAGCCTTAGGGTTGTTAAAGGGAGTTTGTCTATTGGGAAGAAACACATCATTGCATTAAAAGGAGAGGATGGCACTGTAACAAGAAATAGGGAAGAAATACTTAGAAGAGTTGAAGAATTCTACAGAAAGCTGTATGAGGGAAACAGTGGATTAAACGAAGACTCTGAGATAGTCGAAGGAACAGCTCCTAAAATCTTAAAAGAAGAAGTAGCATTTGCAATAAAAAGTATGAAGAAAGGAAGATCCCCTGGCGATGATGGCATTACATTAGATATCTTAAAAGAAGCTGGAGAACATGTAGAAGACATACTCGCAAAATTCTTTACCAAATGCCTCAACAGTGGTAACATACCAAACCAATGGGATTCTGCAACAGTAATTCTTTTGCATAAAAAAGGTGATAAAGAGGATTTAAAAAATTACCGACCAATTAGCTTGTTACCTGCTATTTATAAAATCTTCACAAAAGTGCTAACACATCGCCTGCAGAAAAAATTAGATGCAGCTCAACCAAGAGAACAAGCTGGATTTCGAAGTGGATTCAGTACAGTGGACCATATTCAAGTATTAAGAGAATTAATTGAAAGAACACATGAATATGAACTTCCATTGTGTGTTGCATTTATTGACTATGAGAAGGCCTTTGACTCTATTAAAACATCAGCAGTCATCAACTCTTTAAGATCAACAGACATTGAGGATGTGTACATTGACATGGTGAAACGTGTGTATAAAAATGCAAGTGCAAAATTTCGGTTACATAAAGATACCAAAACTATCAAACTTGGCAAAGGGGTGAGGCAGGGAGATACCATTTCTCCAAAACTTTTTACTTCAGCTTTACAGATGATTTTTCAGCTGATAAATTGGAATAACAAGGGAATAAAAATAAATGGTGAATATTTAAATCATTTGCGGTTTGCTGATGACATTGTTATTTTTTCAACGAACCCATCAGAACTCCAAGACATGGTACAGGAGCTCTCAACTAGAAGTAAAGAAGTTGGACTCAAGATGAACCTACAAAAAACTAAGATCATGTTCAATAATTTTGTAGAGGAAACAAAAATACAAGTTGACAACATTGAGCTAGAAATTGCTGATTCATATATTTACCTTGGCCAGCTGATTTCAATGGATGGCAACATTATGAAAGAACTCAACAGACGTATTAAACTTGGCTGGAGTGCATTTGGAAGAAACAGTTTTATCCTGAAGGGGAAATTGCCTTTGTGTCTAAAAAGAAAGGTCTTCAACCAGTGTGTATTGCCAGTCCTCTCTTATGGATCAGAGACATGGAGTCTAACAGTTGGAGCAATACGAAAGTTACAGACAACGCAAAGGAGCATGGAGAGGTGCATGCTTGGAATAACTAGGAGAGATCGAAAAAGAAACACTTGGGTGAGAGAGCAAACTAGAGTAGAGGACATCATTGTTAAAGTAAAAGGGCTGAAATGGCGATGGGCTGGGCATATTGCAAGAAGAACTGATCAACGATGGACAACAGAAATTCTGAACTGGATTCCAAGAGACCACCGAAGACCTAGAAAACGTCCTCAAACTAGATGGGTGGATGAAATAAGAAAACAGGTTGGGGTGACGTGGAAGCGAATTGCTCAGGATAGACTTGTGTGGAAAGCATTTGGAGAGACCTTCATCCAGCAGTGGATAGATAATGGTTGAATATGATGATGATGATATATATAAAAAGTAATATTAACTATGGTTGTGCGCCGATATACAGAAGTAATTTTTTTGTAACAAACAAACAATTACTCATTATTTTGAGGTTATCTTTTTGATGCTTAAAAATAAAAGCATCTCCATGTTATTAAAGGTGATAAAATAAGGCCAATAAAATTTGAAAAATATTAATGGTTTGTTTAACTTTCTAGTCAGTTTTTAGAAATGTAAATGAAATGATAATATAAAAATCTTACATTTTTTTGCATCGACTAAGCTTCCCAAAGTGCACACATTGGGTAAGTATCAGGAATATAATTTCCTTAATGCTGCTGTTCCCTGTTCATAACCATTGCTTAAAAACATTCTAATAAAATGCCTTCAAATCTAATGAAATTAATACGTTCCCTGTATGCATTACCTCTCTCCTGTTATACAACATTTGCATTCATTGAAATGAAAGCAGCAACTAGCCAAGTTGAATGCTTCTTATTTTAGTATGTTGTGTCATAGAGACCTATAATAGATTTATGAACTTATATCTGCATGAAAAAGTACAAAAATGAGCAAGATTTATTTAAATATTCACACTAATTTTAAACTGCATACATTTTAATTAATTTTTCTGATTGCCTAAAAACATGAACAGATGCTGTTTACAACATTTTTGCCTTAAGTGACACTTATGGAAGGGTACACAATTTCTTAACAAAAAGTACATTTAAACCTTGGTAACTCGGTATCCCAAGGAGAACAGAAAACGTGTTGACTTAAGCAGATGTCGCTTTATCGAAGTTTCACATATATGAGAAAATAAGTACCCTACAAACAACATTAAAAGATTGTTTACTATATTATTATGTAGTTAAATAATTTCCTTTTATTTTTAAGTCTGGTATGTTACATATTGAAAATTTGAATTTAAATTACTCCATGAAAAATAATCCAGAATTTTTTATTGTTTTTCATTTAGAAACAAGAACAAAAATTCTTTAACGCTCCTTAATTTATAATCCACTGTTCCTCTGATAATAGCATATAACTCTAACAACTTTGCTTTGCATGGTTGTTGAAAAATCTTACAGGTAAACAAAAAACTTTTTTGTGTGTGTTAAAATTCTAGTCTACTCAAGTGGGTTTCAATTAACATGTGTTGCGAGTTACAGAATTTTGTAGGAATTAACATTGTGCTAACCGTGGGAAAAATATGTGTCTAGTTATCGCGGTTCCACTGTGTAAGCATGATCCTGTGACCTTAGTGTAGTGCCTATTTCATTACCTTTGCTGTCCTTGAAGGAGAAACCTGTGTACACCACTGATAGTTATGGTTATCAATCGATTGTGGGAAATATTATTCACACATAGTACAAAGGATGGCCAATTAAATTGAAAATTATGATTACTGTGAATAAATTCGTTATTTTGGAAACAAACTTCTATACCTTTTCTTTCTATAATTTAAAATCATTTAATCAAGTATATATATAAAGCTTTCAATTCTGAAAACTCTTCAGCTATTTGCTGATAACATATTCGACACATAATATCTGATTGGAAAATATACTGAATTTGAAAAAGGCAATAGCGCCTTTACAAAAGCAGATTTGAGAGGGGGCTCCTTTTTTAACCAAAAATAGCATTAACTCTATCAAGGATAAAGCAGAAAATGATGTTTGGGTTCCCTCCTTGTTTAAAGTCTGGATCCGCCAATAGCCTTTAAAATATTCTAATAAAAATAAGCAACTTCACTTAGTGACAAATTATGAAGCCAGTGGCAGACCCCCAATTTTTTTTTATTTTTTTTTTTGGAATAGGAGGGTGATAGGAACTGTTTTCCCTTTTTCTAAATAATTGTAACACTTACAGATTTTGGGGACTCCCTCCTCTGAGTCCGCCACTATTTGAGACCCACGGCATACTAAAAGCTTAGAGCTCAGTATCTGGGCAGACCCGTAACGGAAATTTTCGGGCCTCCCGCCCAATAAAGGCTGACGCTACCAGCCCAAAACAAGCTACAATATACCCTCCCCCCTGCAGGGTCTATGGAGGCGATTATTATGCCTTTGGATAGAGACATAGAAATAAGGGATCACACTTTAGAGGAACATGAGCGGTTTTCAAATATCACATCAGCAAGCAAGTCGTTTATGTCATTGGGCCTATAAACGCAGAGCCGCAAATAAAGTGTAGTAGGCTGGGCACGTGCCCTGAACGCCGTGAAATGATAGAAGTGAAGGAGTGCTACTTGGAAGGTGGTATGACTCAATAAAAAATTGACTTAAAATTATATGATAGGC
>QLNU02014802.1:122187509-122206071 GCA_006491805.2 Dysdera silvatica | reverse complement strand
TTAAAGAGTTGATGACTGCTGACGTTTTAATAGAGTCAAAGGCCTTCTCATAGTCAATAAATGCCACACAATGGAAGTTCATATTCATGTGTTCTTTCAATTAATTCTCTTAATACTTGAATATGGTCCACTGTACTGAATCCACTTCGAAATCCAGCTTGTTCTCTTGGTTGAGCTGCATCTAATTTTTTCTGCAGGCGATGTGTTAGCACTTTTGTGAAGATTTTATAAATAGCAGGTAACAAGCTAATTGGTCGGTAATTTTTCAAATCCTCTTTATCACCTTTTTTATGCAAAAGAATTACTGTTGCAGAATCCCATTGGTTTGGTATGTTACCGCTGTTAAGACATTTGGTAAAGAATTTTGCAAGTATGTCTTCTACATATTCTCCAGCTTCTTTTAGGATATCTAATGTAATACCATCATCACCAGGGGCTCTTCCTTTCTTCATATTTTTTATTGCAAATGAAACTTCTTCTTTTAAGATTTTAGGAGCTGTTCCTTCGACTATTTCAATGTCTTCGTTTAATCCACTGTTACTTTCGTATAGATTTTTGTAGAATTCTTCAACTCTTCTAAGTATTTCTTCCCTATTTCTTGTTACGGTGCCATCCTCTCCTTTTAATGCAATGATGTGTTTCTTCCCAACAGATAAACTTCCTTTAACAACCCTAAGGCTCTTGTTATTTTCAATGGCTTTCCTTACTAGCTCACAGTTGAATTTTCTTATGTCTTCTTTCATGCTTTTGCGCAGAGTTTTACAAAGTTCTATGTACTCAATCCTGGAACTGGTATTTCGATTGTCCACCTTCATATCTCTTCGCCTTTTCATGAGCTGTTTCGTCTTCTCAGATAATTTGCTATTGTGCTTTTTACAGGTTACACCACCAATTTCCCCAGCAGTTTCAACTATTGTCTTAACAATGTTTTCATTTGCTTCTGAGATATCACTTTCATCAATAAGTCCTTCCAGTGCAGAAAAGCGATTTTTTAATTCCAACTTGAATGCCTCGGTATTTACTTTCAGTTTCATTAGATCCACCCTCTTACTTACTTGTTTCCTAATGAGCTTCTGTCGTTCTAATTTAGTATTTAAGTGCACTTTACATCTCACCATTCGATGATCACTTCCAGTATTAAATCTGTTCAGTACACTGCAATCTTCAATAATTGATTTCTTGTTTGCCAGGATATAGTCAATTTCACTAGTTCCCCCATTTGGGTGTTTCCATGTCCATTTTCTTTGCGGTTTCTTCTTAAAAAATGAATTCATGATGCTAAGGTTTTCAGCTTCTGCAAATTCGATGAGTTGATCGCCACGTTCATTCCTTTCCCCATATCCGTATTTACCAACCGATGTCTCTCCTTGTTCCTGTTGTCCAATTCTTGCATTATATATATATATTAATCTTTTCTCCTACCTTAATTCTATTCAACCTCATTCGTCTAACTCGCCTTTTTTTTTTTCTTTACATGCACTATTCATCTTATATATGCATTTGCTATTTTGCACTATATATATACAGTGAAAATCGTTTATAACGACCAACCGCATATAACGACGGAATTTTTACAAGAAATTTGGTTTGCTATTCTACTCCATACTAAATATATCGGTTATAACGACATCGTATATAACGACGGTGATTTTGCAGCCTGCTTAGATTCGGAGTAGGGAAATTCGTATCGGATATAACGAGGCGACTCGACAGTTATAAAGTCAAAACTATATGGGTTAGTTATCAAAATTTAAGCGTTATTTTAATCTTGTTTATTTACAAATGTCCGAGAAATTTTTGTTACTGCTAAACCTGAATATTAAAGATAATGGAATTACAAAAAAGTGATCACGAGGGTCATATTCTTTAGGGGCCTATTTTATTTTTTCAGCACAAGGCCCACAAAACTCTTAAACCGGCACTGTTCGGAAATCATTAGTATAATATAATAAATATTATTCATTAGATTTGTTTTCTATATTATATACTTTAGTATTTTCTAGAATTTTTTCAATTTTAAAAAACTGAAAAAAGTACTATGTGTGTGGCTATAAATAATATAAACTGAAATTAAATTCATTATAATTATGTTTTTATTTAATTTTGAAACCAAAAAGTGTAATACTTTTTACTGTCAAAATAATTTATAAAACCCTAGAGCGGCGTTTCTCAACGTGGGGTCCATGCCCCAAAGTGAGGCAATTTGATTGTTAAGGGGGGCAATTCGAAAATTTGTAATATACAATAGATACAGACAGGGTGCGAATTAACGGGGGGGGGGGATTTCCCCGGCCCGTGAAAATTTATCCGCGGCAGAAATTTTTAATTAACTTCCCTGCCAGGGATGATTGTCCCCACTCCCCATGACAGTAAAAAAAAAAAAACAGTATTTATACCCTTCTTTTCTTTCATTTTTTTCCCACAATAATTTTTTGATTCTTGGAGTTTTTGGTGATTTTTGAGTGATATCACTGGTCCTGGTGAAGGCAGGATGGGTGGAGGAGAGGGAAGTTGGGAAAGAGCTAGATAGGGCCCATTTGGAAATAGAAGAGAAGGCTAATAAAATAACGGCAATTATTCCCTAAGGGAATAGAGGTGTACTTCTCAGGGAACATCGGATATCCCTTTGATATTCGAAGTAGCCGCTAATTGTTGGCAGGCTGATTGTACGGCGGTTGCAAACATCTTGTCTGATAAAAACACTTGTGAAACCTATTTTGGGTACTCGTCTTCTAACAGTTCTTTTATTTGAGATCTTCTTTGTCCTTCATTTTGATCCCAATTAGTAATTCAAATGGTGTACATTTAGTGCTTCGTAAAACTGAACTGTTGATGATACGCTCTACGTCTGTAACATATTTGTACCATTTCGTGGGGTCTTCAATTGACAGTTTCGTCAATACAGGTATTAGGATGCTATGCATTCTTTCTATCTGTCCATTTCCCCTTGGAATGCCTGTCGCTATTGATGTGTGTTCGATTCCCTGCTCTTTATAATAATCTTCAAATTCTTTAGATGTAAAGGCACTCCCTCTGTCAGTGTTAATTCTTGAAGGGTTTCCAAATGTTATTTGTTGAGGTTTTAGATTTTCTATGGCTTCGTGAGTGCTTGTTGCTTTTACTGGGTAAAACCAAACGAATTTTGTAAATGCATCTAAGACTGAAAAAATATGGTGGTAATTCTTATTTGTGGATGGAAGAGGTCCAATAAAATCAATGTGGTAAGTACTAAGTGGAATGTTTTCTTATTGTATTGGATTTAAAAGGCCTTCACTTTTCCCCTTTTTCTGTTACAAAGAATGAAGTCTACGCAATTTGCTATGACCTTTTCAATTTGTTTTTTAATATGAGGGATATAAAAGTCGCGTTTTAAAATTTCTTCGGTTTTGCTTGCTGAAAAATGTCCGTTATTGTGTACATGTCTGATGATTTCATTTTGCATTAATTGTGGTACGACACACAATTCTCTTCCATTTGCATATTTGTATAGTACTGTATTCTTAATTACGTAATCCTTTTCTTTTCCTTTTTCTATTATGCTCTTTATTGTTGACACAAATTAGTCTTCCTCTTGTGCTGATGCAATCTTTGTTGTCATGTCTGGCAATTGAGTCACTATAAGAACAGTGTTTCGACTCAGGGCGTCTGCATGTTTCATCTGACTTGCTGGTCTGTGCACAATTTCATAATCAAATTCTTCTAGGAATAAAGTCCATCTTACAATTTTTGGAGTTACATCTTTTCAATCCATAGTTTTTTGGAATGCTGAACAGTCTGTTACTATTTTAAATTTAATGCCTAAGAAATAATTTCTAAATTTTTTCAAGACTTCGATTATGGCAAGCACTTCCAGTTCGTAACTACAGTATTTTTCTTGTTGCGGAGAAGTCTTTTTACTCATGTAATGAATAGGGTGAAAATTTCCATCGTCTGCTTGTTGTAATAAACACGCACCAAATCCATGACTACTAGCGTCTGTGTGTAATTCGAGTTCAAAACCTTGTCTAAATATGTGTAGTACAGGTGAAGTAATCAAAATGTTTTAAGCATCTTAAAAGCTTCTCTTTGTTCATAACCGAAATTGAATTCTACGTTGCTGCGGAGTAAATCACTTAGGGGTTTCGCTATCTTATAATAACCTAGAATGAATTTCCGAAAATAACCCGTTAGTCCCAAAAACCTTTGGACCTGTTTTGTCATCTTTGGTTCCGGAAACTTTTGGACTGCTATTGCTTTAGATGGAGAAGGTTTTATTGTGCCATCTCCCAGTACATAGCCTAAGAATTCGATTTTCCGTTGCAAAAATTTACATTTTTTGAAGTTGAGTTCCAACCCATATTTTGAAGCTTCTTCTTACACACGCCTTAGCTTGAGTATGCCTTCTTCTTCATCGCTGGAAGGTATAATAATATCATCTAAATATATTTCTACAGTGTGGTAATTTAAAAGGTCTCTAAATACATTCTATACATATCTTTGGAATATCGAAGGACTTGTTGATAACCCTGCTTTAACTTTCATAAATTCATACTGACCTTCATGCGCTTCAAAGGATGTGTATTTCGTACTGCGTTCGTCAACGTGCAAAAATCCGTCTTTTCAAATCTAATGACGTAAACACTTCAGCTCCCCCAGGATTATCCAAAACATCTTCGATTGATGGAAGCGGAAAATGATCCTTGATAATTTTCTGTAATCTATGCATAGTCTAGAGATACCATCTTTTTTCTTACATAACACTACCGGTGCCACAAAATCTGAACAACTGTGCTTAATAATTCCGTCGTTAAGCCATTCTTCGACTCGTATTTTAACAATCTTTTGTTCTGTAAACGATAGCCTTCGACAATACTGACTTACTAGTATCTCATCTATTAAAACAATATTCAATTTTAAGTTGGTGCTTCCTGTTTTGAAACGTCGATAACCTTTTATCAGATTGGCAATTTCCTGTCTGTTTAACATTTCGAATATGCATTAAATCAACTTGTTGAAAACCTACGGCGTTCCCGATTGAAACGACAAAATTATCTGAGGTTGCAGCTGAAGCTTCATGGGGAAAGAGAAAATTATTGCATTGGTTTCGTCTGGGAAGGGGAATTTGTACCGGCCATTTGTTTACAATTTGTGTAAACATTCGCAGCATCCGCTGTTCCTCTTTGAGTTTTATGGCTTTGCATAGCCACTTGCCCCTTCTCGGTATTGAAAACAACTCTAACATAGTATGCTTGGGATTGTCATTTTTAGAAAATGTGAAATTTAATTGGCATAACACGTCCATTCCACAATTATTGCACAATTTAGATTTTCAAGCATATGAATGTTGGTATTAATCCTGTTTCCGTCTATGATTATGACTGCATTAAAAAATCCTAAAGGTATTATTGCTTTGCCCCCAATTCCTACTAGAGATATGCCGTTGTAGAATAAATTTGGGGATCCAATTAATTGATAGGAGTCTTTTTTCATCACTGTAACTTCACTACCCGTATCCAATAAGGCTTCAAATTGTTTACCAAAAATATTTTTTCTTTTGCATTTTTTTGGGTGTAGAATGAATGAAAGTGTGATTTATATTTCTGTTTTGTAACCATGAATTTTTCTCCAAACGATTATTTGCCTTATAGTCAAATTTATGACATTTGAAACAGCGAAGACCTTCACTTTTATATTTGCATTCGCTTGATTTATGTCCTCGATCGGAACAGTTATAGCAGATGAGGTTTTGCTTATTCTTATTTTGTGGGATAAGAGGGAATTGGTATTTAACTTCTTGAATCTTTAGTGATGAATGTTTTTACATTTTCTCTTTGATTTCGAGTTTCATGGTGTACTTTTTAAATGATTGCCAGGGTGTTTCATAGCAATCAAGTTTATTAACTAAATAGTCTATTTTCGTTATCTTTGGCCATTCGCCCACGAATCTCAGTGGGTACTTTCTTTTTTATCTGCTCTGTTGTTATTAACTCTTTTAAGTCTTGAAAATTATTTATGTCTAACCCTTCAATCCATTCTTGAAAAAAATTACTTGGCTCGAACGCATAATCCTTCCACGTGGACGTACTCACTTTTTTATGTGACAAGAATTTTAATTGGAATTGTTGTGGCGTTAGTTTAAATCGTTTAAGTAGTATTTGTTTTACATGGTCATGATCATTTGCCACTTCAGTCGGTTCCCTCATTATTAGTTGAACTATTTCTAGTGGAATTAGACATATTAAGTATGTTACCCATTCCTCTTTGGGAATGTTAATGCGGTCTATTTTGTCTTTCAAAAAGCCTTAGATAAATACTCAATTCGCCGTTCCCATCAAATCGATTTTATGAGTTTGAATAAATCATTGTTTGCCACTTTTCTTATGGGATGACTCTGAAAATTTTCATTAGGAATTTGGGTATTTGCGGCAGCTACTAATTCTAATTTTTTAAGCTCAAATTCACGTTGGATTTTTAAGTTTTCAGTCTGTTCTAGTCTCTCAGTAATTATATTTTCAAGTACTGATTTGGCGAACTTTTCATCATAATTTTGGGCATTTACAATAACTGATTTTAAAGTCGCAATTTTAGGTTGCTCGGGAACAGCGAGTTCCAACTCTTCTACCAATTTAATCAAATCATCTTTACGCGCTTTAGCTAGGGACGACATTCTAAAAGTTTTGAAAGTAATTTACAGTTTGTCCACGTCACTTCCAATGCCAGTCTTTCTTCATCCAGTAAATGTCGTTGTCCTTGTTTGTCCAACAAATGTTTTCATCAAGTCTTGAATGTCTTTCATGTCACTATGGCACACACACAACACAAACATTCCATCGTCTGTAAAAAATGGTTACACAGTTGATCACGTCATCTGCGCAGCTCAAGGGTCATTGTTTTACCAACGAAGTTCGCTTCTTTTTTTCAAACGTTCAATTTTTTAACGTATAACTATTTATGTTTTAGTTCATCCCGGCCAAGCCCCCATTTGTGGGACTTATGTTTACTATGAAGCACTATGAAGAATTCTAGAATAAATATTATGTCCTTTAATGAATAATTGCTACAACTAGTTCATACAATTACAACGTCGCGCCGTCGTTGCCCTGCGTCCAACCTCCATCTCGGCTTCTTCACGTCTCTGGAGTCTTCTACGTTTCCACTCCACGCATGCGTCACTGTCTACACACTCTTATAGAGAAGGGTGTCCCAATCCCCCCCCCCCTCATATATATGTGTGTGCGTGTGTCCTCGATGTTGTCTTAACAGACTTTTCTTGCTTAAAAGAATTTTGTATTTTAGAGTAGTTTGTTTTTTGCTATAAATTAGTTGTGGGAAAATCAACTTCGATCTTTTTGAATCATAATATTAGATTTTATTAAAATATTGAAGTATTTTTTTCCCATTTCATTCGTGTTGTTTAGGGGGAATTGAATTACTAAACCATTGAAATGAGTCTGCACTACGTTTTTTAATCCTTGGGGTCGTTTCGAAATAATTAAGATTTTTGAAGCAATTTATTTGTTTTGTCATTGAAGTAAATTGATTTGAAGATTTTGTTTTGAAAATACAGAGAGCTACTTCTCATTTGCAAACTGAAAACAAATTGCTTCAAAAAATCTTAATTATTTCGAAATGACTCAAGAGATTAAAAAAAATAAAATAAATAGTGCAGACTCAATTCAATAATTTACTAATTCGATTCCCCCTAAAACAACGCGAATGAAATGAAAAAAATACTTCCAATATCTTAATAACAAACTCATACTATGATTCGAAGATCGAAGCTGATTTATCCAAAACTAATCTATGGCAAAAAACTACCCTAAAGCACAAAATAAAAAAATTCCTCTATGCCAGTAAAGTCTGTTAAGACAACATTGAGGCTACACACACACACACATATATATATAGTTGGCGCAGTAATTGAAAAAGCCGCCAACATTATATGAGAATTTGCTAACTTTCGCCAAGCAATGCAAATGAGAGAAAAACTACCCCTAACTGAAGACTTCACTTTACGGCTGTGCAGTTAAGCGCTAAGCTGCGTTTTAGTGTAATTATGAAAATTTAAAAAATTCATAAAAAAATCAGAAATTGAGTGTTACAGAAAAATTCTTTCGGTTTTGTTCATTACTCATACGGACCTCTCTCACTACATAGGTCGCGATTTGAGGTGGGATGGGCACTTCGGAGGCTTCACTTGTAAGAAGATCGACAACACTGTTCAAATTGGAAGACACTGAAGTGATTAAACGTGCACTTGCATTCAAGTGTTTTGTTGATGGCATCGACTTCTCTAAGTGCCAATTCTAGAACATGATTGCCATGGATGAAATTGCAGTGTTTATGGGTCAAGGGTCTCAAACCGCCATTGATAAGAGGGGTGCCTCGGCGATATACATTCCCTCCACTGGTTATGGAAGTGCACGCATTACATGTATTTTGACAATTTGTCTTGATGGAAAGAAAATCCTATCTCTAATCATCTCTAAGGGCAAGAAAGGGGAAATCGAATGTGTTTCAGGTATTTATGGTCTTGAGACTGAAAAAGCTTGGTGCACACAAGCAGAAATAAGACAGTGGGTCGATTTATTTCTACCACTTGTTTTGACACGTGGCCAAAGAGGTAGGCTAGTGTGGGATTCCATCAGCATTGACTGCGCTAAAACCATGAAGAACTTCCTTGCAGAAAGAAGAATTGATCAAATAATGATTCCAGCAGCAATGACTGCATATCTCCAAACTCTTGATACTGCAATAAACAAGCCATTTAAAGATCAGTTGCGCACGGAAATCAATGACTATATTGAAAATAGAATGGAGAGAAATCAACGAGGAAACTTTGTGAAGCCTAAGTTACAAGAAATCTTTACTTGGGTGAAGAATGCATGGGATAAAATTACAGACAGTTGTGTTGCCAATGCCCTACGAGCAGGCTACATGGTCAAGAAGAGCTCATTTGAGGAAAGCTTTATTGCTCAACATAAGAGGCTAGGGCCAATGGTTTTAGAAGAAATGAAGTCTCAAAAAATTCAGACCGGAATTCGTGATTTGGAGCTTTATGATGACGTTCCAGAAAAAGACGACACGGCTGTATTAGAGTAAATGATTTTGTTCATTTTTTAATGTTTCTTGAACCTGAATAAATGTATTTCTTGAACATAAACAAATGTTAATTATTGTGCATGAAAAGTAAGACATCCCCTGAAAATAAGCCCTAGCGTGTGTTTTGCAGCAAAAATATAAGACCGGGTCTTATTTTTGGGGAAACACAGTATTAGTAAAACTTTGAATAAATAGATCATAAGCTTGTTGAGCATCATTTTAATTAGATACAGTCACCCAACTGAATTTTGTTAATTCAGATTTAAAAAAGCTTAGGTTATTTTTTCGAAAAATCCCATATTTAAAAACAACTCCCAAATCTATTACGACAAAAATCTTGAATACTGTTAGTTACAAAAATAGGTGGGTGATCATTAATATGGTATGTAAGTACTCTGAGAAGTCTCAATTAAAGGAAATGCAACCATTGTGATGGTCTTGCTTATAGGTCCTATTTTACCTACCCCCATCTCTTCCAGTATACATGCTCACCTATATATCACAAGTTTGTAGGAATTCTTGTGGTATTTGTATTGCATTTGTTACACAACACTAATCACCTGAAACATTGGTAATCTGCAGTTAGAGAGTTAAATATTTGCAAATAAATTTCAAAGTTTTTCAGTTAGATTTCAAGAAATTATTTCATCACATCCTTAAATTTATTTATTGTCTATAAATTAAATACATACACATGCATATCTAAAACCGGGGGTGATTGTAAGTCCAAACCAGATTCCGTGAATATACCAGAACATTCCCTGAAACGTTATGTAATATTTTTGGTAAAGACACTGATTTCCACAAGAATATAAAAAATTATAGGAAACAAAACAAAATTTTCATAAATTTTTAAAAAAGAAATCCCGGAACAAAATCACCCCTGTAAAATTGACTGGAATTTTGCACATTTTATTTTCTAAGACTGCGCTATGAATCATGTAGGATGGAGATCAATAACTTAGCATTACCTTAGAACAAAAGTACATTTACACATTACGAAGCTTACAAGGAAGTCAATTCACCCCAGAGGGTCTAATGGTGGTAATGATAATTACAGGGACACCACTTAAGTATAGAGAAACCTTAAATTGCTCATAGATGATTAGATTAATTGCTTCTAATTTACTAGTACAAAAATATAACATACAGTCAAACCCCGTCAAGATGCACACAAAATCGGTTCGTATTAAAAGTCACTCATCTTATCCGAAAAGGACAGAATGTCATACAATCTGACGGGACCTCACAAAACAGTTCGCATTAAAAGTAATTCATCTTAATGAGGTTTGACCGTACATAAATAACAGAAAAATTTATTTTACAATTATAAATCAACGAAACGTTTCTAAATGAGATCACATAGAAGTTAATGGATTGTTCACATGTAGTTATGGACTACAGTAAAAATGATTAACTGGTTTCTGCTGCAGTCCACCCCCTCCTTCATGGCAAGAGAATAGCGAAAGTCATTTTAAGTTAAGCAACAGGACTTAAGATCTTCATTTTCCACTTAAAGACCAGGACTGTTCATGGCTGGATTGCAAAAGGTGCACCCACACCTGGGTGGCTGCAGATTATTTATTATAGCATTATTGTCTTTGATCATTACATCAAAGACAATACGAGGGACCTTTGTTTGATTTGACGAAAATAAAAATTTGCATGATAACTGTTTAAAACAATGTATATATAGATATAAAACATTATGCACCTATCAAATGCTTAATTAAATAATATTAAATTAGTAAGGGCAGTGATGTATTGCTTTGGCACCTGGGCAGTTAACAACTCAGGAACAACACTACTTAAGATGTTTATTTTCCATCTTAAGATGTTCATTTTCAACCTTAAGACCTTCGTTTTCAATGTCAAGGTCTTCATTTTTCATCTCAAGTCTTTGATTTTCTGCCATAAGTTTCAAAATTCCTGTTACAAAATCTTCATTATCTTCTTTAAGCACCTTGATTTCCTCTCTAACTATTAGTTCCAGATTTTCTTGTCCAGTTTTCAGAAAAAAAATTCTGCTTCTTATGTTTTCAATACGCTATAAATGGAATGGACAAAAGATACATATAGAAAAACATTTTATTTTTTGGATAATCAATACACATATGACAATTTAAAAATAAAAGCTTTAATAAAATGCTAACTACAAAACATGGAATTACTAAAATATAGTTTCCTTATCTATGACGATTGAATTCTTGACAGACAAAGATACAATACCATATAGGGAGAGTTCAAGTATTACGTAAGCACCCTGGGGAGGTGAAATAGTCAAAATATTGCTCACGTAATATTAAATTTACAATTGCAAATTATTGAGAATTGGACAATTTAAAAAAAAAAAAATCATTTTGCAGATAATGCTGACTTAAGATATCTGAAACTGTATAAAAATGTGCAAAAGTACAATGAAATTTGTAAAATGTATCACTAATGAAATAATGGGTAAACGATGCAAAACGACAGACTTTGATTGTGGAACGATTATAGGCACTCAAAGTAGTAGGGTAAGCATTAGCAAAATGGTTGCACAAGACCTGTTAGAAAGTGGTAAGTGTCAAAGTACACACTGAGTTTTAGTTTATTTGCAAGTTTTGTGGTGAAAGGATAGCAAGAGCGATGATGCATTGGGACCTAATTTCCCAATGAATCAGGACCTCTCATGGTCTAGGATAGTGGTTCCCAAAATTTTTTCCTCTTCCATACTCCTTGATGAGACTTTTTAGTTATGAGCACCATTCCCTTTCATAACACTCCACCTATTTCTCCATGCATAAAAGTTCTTGTTAGGTAGAAATATTTTTGGGTAAACTAAATAATCATAAGACTCAAATTAATGATATTTATAAGTCTTCATCTCTTATTTTACAATTTATTTCAATTTTTTACAATAGCAACTTAAGATCAAAACGAATACAACATTAAATCAAACAACAATATTAATCAACGTTTATTGGCGTAGTGATACCAACGCCTATGTTATGGCATGATTAGATGGTGAAACGTTCGAAAGAAAATATTTCTGCGTTCGGTGGGACCTGAACCCACGACCTTCCACTTGCCGGGCGGAGGCTCTGCCTACTGAGCTACGAACGACAATATTTAATCTCTTTACGAACGTATATAAAGACTATTTACTGATGCCAGTTATTTCGCAGAATATAATACATGGACTACTTTATAAACCAAATTAAGAAGAGACGTATTAAATTGATCGAAACGTCCGTTGCAACATATGTATTTATATAAATCGAACACTACGCAGATTAAATCAAACAATATAAATCAACGTTTATTGGCGTAGTGTAGCTTAGTAGGTAGAGCATCCGCCTGGAAAGTGGAAGGCCGTGGATTAAGGTCCCACCGAACGCAGAAATATTTATTTTCTTTCGAACGTTTCACCATCTAATCACGCCATAACATCGGCGCTGGTATCACTATGCCAATAAACGTTGATTTATATTGTTGTTTAATTTAATCTGCGTAGTGTTCGATTTATTTAAATACATATGCTCCAATGGGCATTTCGATCAATTTAATACCGGTCCTTTCTTAATTTGGTTTAAAAAGTAGTCCATGTACTACACCGTTCTACGAAATAACCGGCTTCAGTAAAGCCTTTATTTGCGTTCGTAAAGGATTATATATTGTCGTTCGTAGTTCAGATAGTAGAGCCCCCACCCGACAAGTGTAAGGTCATGGGTTCAGGTCCCACTGAATGCAGGAACATTTCTTTTCTTTCGAACGTTTCACCATCTAATCACGCCATAACATCGGCACTGGTATCACTACGCCAATAAACGTTGATTAATATTGTTGTTTGATTTAATCTGCGTAGTGTTCGATTTATATAAATACAACATTATTAAAATCATTTTTAACCACATTAACTTATGAAAGTTCATAACAATTATTGGCGCAGTATAGCCCAGATGCTCTTGCGCCATAAAAAAGCCAAACAATCAATCAATCAAACATGGTTTAATAACTTCAATGTGTTCCCTGAGCTTGTTTCATGGAGCGGATTTTTTTAAAATTAAGTTCAAGTAAAGAGAGATATAATCTTAAGTCAGAAACTATATCAAGTTCATTGAAGTACTTATTTCTAATAGACTAATATGACTAGAATGATTTGAGTTGTCACTAGCCCTGCCCATAAGGGCAGGGCTAGTGATAATCAATTATCTATAAATTGCTAGGCCTACCTTATTCCTTACTTTTTCTTATCTTACGAGTTGGTTATTGGACTTTAATAGAATTGCCCCTTTGTAAATTAAAACTCTATAAGGTTGTAAGATATTATTACACTTTTTTAAGGGCAAACACAATTGCCAAATAATGGTTAACACATAGAGCAACCAGGATGAGCTTTTGCGATCTTTTGTGGGGAATTTATTGTAGTTAATAATTTCGACACACATGTTTGAGCAAAACTATAGCTTTTTTCAATTCCTTCTATTAGCTCACACTCTCCCTATATATATATCTTGTTCAAATTTTCAATCGTTAATAAAATACTTTCTATCCATCCAATCAAGTTCAAATAAATTTTTTTAAACTTGTAGTGGATGACACTTGATGTTAATACAGTTTTTTCAAATATTAATTCATTAATTAAATTTAAATGATTTTTTTTTTGCTTTCCTTTGGTGTATTTGGCGATTAATGCTTGCCGCCAATTACAGCCAAATGTCGCCAAAATTGCTTTTCGCAATTTTTCCCTTTCTTCCCTTTTATTTGAGCAGCGCATTGAAGGAATTGACTTTAAAAAAAAATTTTTTTATTATACTTGTTTTTAGTACAGAAGAAAAAGAACACCAACCCAGCAAGGTGAGACCCAAACCAGGGTCCCACCGTTGAGTCCAGAGTGCTTTAAACGCTAGGCCTCGTCTCCCCCAGTAACTTGAAATAAATTGCAATTTTACATATATTGTAATATATAAATGTACATTACATAATATGTGCATGCCCCCCATAATTTTGAAAACTCCACGTTGATGTCCGCATATAAGATTGTAAGATATTATTACCCTTCTCAAGGTTAACACTATTACCAAATCATGGCCAATACACCAAGCCATTGGAGCGAATTTTTGTGGGAAATTATAGTTAATTTCAACACCAATGTTTCAGCTCAAACTAGAGCATTTTAGGTACAGGAGAGAAACATACTTCCCGCCCTAGAGTAAAATGTTTTCTCCTATATTTAAAAAGCTTTAATTTGAGCTCAAATGCAGGTGTCGAAATTATTAACTATACTAAATTTCCCACAGAAAATAAAAAAAAACTCGCCTTGGTGCTTTGTATGTTAACCATTATTTGACAGTTGTGTGAGCACTGAGAAAGGTAATATAACAAGAGCCTGGAGTCTATGCATTAAAAAACCAGCAGGTATGCACTAAAAATCCACAAAACATGCATTTATATACACCCAAAAGGGTAAAATATATAACATGAAAAAATATGTACATAGATATTTTTTTCATTTATTTAAAAAACAAATGTCCTAAGTTTTAAAACAAAAGACTGGCTTTCTAACTAACTAGCTGAGGTGAATAGGAATGCAGTACCATCTCTGTTAACCTCCCACTTCTATTTGGTGACCACCTACCTTAATGAAAATTTTTTCTGAAAACTGATTTCCTCACCCATCATGGACCCAATGCTAAATTTACTTCAATTCAGAGACCACCTTCTTGAGCAACCATTTTTTTTACATAATCGAAGGTGGTCGTTAGGAAGGTTTTACTATATTTGATATACAGCATAATTCAAATCACAAGTTTTCCGTCAATATACTGAAAAATAAAGTTTTGTCTTATATTAATCAACAGCATTTTTTGGCCAAACAGGTCCTTTCCAGATCTATTGGGGTTATTGGATTGTATTTATAAAATTTGCTGGTAATGGGTAGTCTATGAATGTGTATTACTGATATGTAACGTTGCAGAATTTTATTTCATATAAGTGTTTGTTGTATTTAATTTGACTTTAGGTTAACTACCTCTCTAGCATAATAGAACTAAACCCTTCCATCTCCTGGTAATGGCTAACTCAGCTACACATGTGACTACACCTTTCCATGCCTCTCTCGGGACATAATTAAACATGTACATTTACAAGTTCATTTTTCTTTCTGCTCACATGGGAGTAAAAGGAAAGTTCAACTTTATCGTTGTGTGAAAAGTTGTTTATAAAAGAATAAAAAATTCTCAAAATTATCGAAACCCTTAAAATGTGCATATATTCTGAAAATTTATCGTTTTCATGCATTTATATGCACTAATGCTGAAAAGGGCTAAAATATTCAATTACATATAATTCGGGCTCTACTTATACCATTATATATGGAGAAAGTGAGCATCATTCCTGTTCTCGGTGACCTAGAAGTAAAGGCTCTCCGGAATCAACGGTGAGACCCTAGTTCGATCATAGGCTGGGAATGATGCATCTTTCTCCTATACATAAAAAACTCTAGCTTGAGCTCAAACGTGGGTGTTGGAATTATTAATTATACAACTCTATAACTCTGTCCTTTCATTTTAATCTTGTATATGTTTTTGTTCTTGCCATTATCAATATTATTTTCATGCACACCCCCAACTGGTTCGTTGCATAACCCCAAGTTAGGAACTAATCCAGGACCACTCCGAGCGGTTAGTTATTAAGGATTTTTTCTTTTTTTGGGACACAGTTTGGAGTCAAACCTAGGATAATGGTGAGCTAGGAAACCTGATTGTGATAGAACCTGATAGTGGAGTTCCTTTACATCTTTCTTGGCAGAACCAAACCCATAGAGCGTCATCTAAATGTTCTGTTTTTTTTTTAAAAACATGTTTCTGTTTTTTAATGCACCTTCTCCTCCAGTCGTTAATGAATACGATTCAACATCTTTACAACACCTTTTCCAGTCTTTAATTGTTTTCATGTCAACTCCTATTTCTGATGTTAAATTAATAAGAGACTTACCATTGCCCAGTCCTTGTAGAACGTTCGGCTTCTGTTTTAATGTACACACAACACATTTTCTTTTTTTATTAGTAGCCATTATCACTTTAAACTATAACCTGCACTTTTAGAAAGATTGTAAAGCAGTGAACAGTATGGGGGAGTAAACTGTCCATTGAGGCAGTTTTGGTTTGAATGATCGGTTATCCTGAGGAGTTGGTTATTAAGATTGGGCTCTACCGTAATTAACTAATTTCCAACAGCGCTCATTAAACATGGGACAAAAAGGACATTTCCAGAAGCAATCGTGGTGCGTTAAGGTTCACATTGCTGAATGCTGATTGGTCAGAGGTGATGAAGCTTCCAGATGATGTATCTATACTGTGTTGGGAATACTATCCACGACAAGACAGGCAGGGACAGGGTTTACAGACCTTTAGAAAGTTTAGTATATTCCCTCTCTCCTCTCCTATTCAGACAGTTTTCAAAGTTATCAAATTGTCAAGTTTATTATTATTATTTTTTTTAATATTTACACTCTTGCTTTACATATAGGTACATAGCAGTTCAAGGTTTTATTTATTAAACTGTCAAAAGAATTTAATTGCAATCAGAAAAAAATTTTGTGCCGGAAATTTCTTAACTGGAACAAAAAAAAAAAATACTTCAATTTATTTCATGCTTTATGCTAAAATTTTACTTTATGTGATGCATTCCGATGACAGACCTGCTACTCTTTGCCAGGGTTCGTCTTCCAGCCTTTACTCTGATTTCGTTATCCAGATTGATACTATGAGTGACTTGTTTCTTAAAGTTCTGGGTCAAAGACGATCTTACCAGAGTGAATCATCAACGTTAAGTGACTGTAAAAGATGAGTCCTTTTTTTTGTTTGAACAGTCTGTCCAATGCAATATTGTTTCCCGAATTAATTCTTCGGGTACGTCTGTTTGTGCCTCATATTGCGGATGTCGTGGGAGCATTGGACTTTCTTTCGAACAAACTTGATCCTGTTCAGTCAAATTTGATTGATAGAATTTCTATACTGGAAGTGAGTTCCATTCTCTCGATCACTGTGATATAATGTGCGAGGCTCACTTTGTTGAAAATATCCCTCCTGCACCTGTGGGGGGGGGGACCATTTTACATATATATTACATTTTTGAGTATAGCTTATTAAATTATCTTCTGCCTTTCTTGATACCCGGGGGCTTTATTCCAGCTGAACAATTTGGATTTGTGCCAGGAAGGTCGGCTGTCATTCAGCTTATTAGTTGTATGTGTGAGGTCATGAAGGAATTTAGTGCAATAGGCGTGAAAACAGAAGTGGAGAATTAGAGCAAAAAAAAATGACACATTATGTGTATCTTGAATCACGTTATGCTCATTTTAAATTATTAATTTGCTGTTAATTTTTGAACTATCCTAGTGTTTATCATTTCATTACACTATTTTTTATACTTTTTTTAATATTTTTCTTATACTATTACTTATTCCTTTCTATATTACCTTATTAGCACTTTTTGTTTTGAAAAGAGGATCTTTAAGAATGTCTCCAGCAGTTGGCCTTTTAGAAGGTTCCAGGTTCAACATTTGAGTTATAAGTCTAACCTAAAGAAAAGATATACAGAAAAAATAAACATATATTAATTTAATTAAAGAATTGTTTTTTAATCAACATTTTTTTAGGTGCCGTAATATCGACGTCGATGTTATGGCATGGTTAGATGGTGAAACGTTCACAAAGAAAAAATGTTTTTGCATTCGGTGGGGCACGATCCCACAATTTCTCACTTGCAAGGCGGGTACTCTACTAACTGAGTTACAAACGACAAACATTCGATCCCTTATGAAGTATTTGAAGACTATTTTCCGAAACCGGATATTTCGCCGAATGAGGCAGTACATGGACTGCTTTTTAAACCTAATTGCGAAGAGATCGGTATTAAATTCATCGAAAAGCCCGTTGCAGCAGATGTATTTATACAAATCGGACACTACGCAGATTAAATTAAGAAATACATTTTTTCATAAATGTTAAAAAAATTTAGTTAATCTGCATAGGGTTCGACTTGCATAAACATATTTGCTGCACTGGGCTTTTCAATGAATTTAATACCGGTTCCTTCACAATTTGGTTTAAAAAGCAGTTCATGTACTGTACCATTCCACAAAAAAAAAAAAAACAGTTTTGGAAAATAGTCTTCAAATATATTTGTAAGGGATCAAATGTTCGTCGTTTGCAACTCAGTTGGTAGAGTACCCACCCGGCAAGTGGGAGGTCGTGGGATCGTGCCCTACCAAATACGAAAACATTTTTTCTTTACGAACGTTTCACCAGCTAATCACGCTATAACATCTGCGTTAATATTACTATGCCTAAAAACCATTGATAAAAAAAAATTGCTTGTTTATTTAATCTGTGTAGTGTTCGACTTGTATTAATATATTAATTTGTTAAATGATACTCTTAAGCTACTTTTAATTGAAAATATATAAAATAAAAAATTTAAGCCCTATTTCACA
>QLNU02014802.1:122170443-122187409 GCA_006491805.2 Dysdera silvatica | reverse complement strand
AATCTATTATGATTTAGAAATAGAATAAATATAAATGTTCTAAACTGTTAAGACATTATTTTATGATAGACGCTTTTTTTGCAAGGGACAGAACTTATGGCACGGCTAGGTATATACCTTTAAAAGTAAATAAACCATTTAAAAACTCCATACATCAATAGAGTAACCTAACCCTCAAAAAGTAATTAGTATAAAATCAAGATGAACAGTATCTTACGGCTTAACAAAGGAGGAATTCACTAGATAGGCATAACCATAGTGTAAGCTTTTCTTTGATTCTGATGTATTGTAAAACTTATAAAAATGTAATGTTTCCAGGTTAATAAGGTTTAGTTTTTTATAGGTGGAAAAAATAGTCATACGTAATCAGGCCAGTCATTGTTCAAATCAGATGGATAGTTGCCATCACGTATCCTCCGAATTACGACAGAGAATTCCGTTCGCGTTTCACAGCGATATAATAATTCAAGTAGAATAACTCCAAGGCTGTAGATGTCCACCTTAAAAATAATATAACTTCAGCATTTAGGTAATTATTTATAAACATATACCTAATACAGATATGGAAAATTGTTAACACAATAACTTGAAATAGCATAAAGTGCCTGCTAAACATAACTGTACAGTTCTTGGTTAAAAGGGTTTGCTCAGTTATATAAGAAAAAGTTCAGAATATAGGGAAGTCAAACTGCGGAATAAATTACCAGTCACACATATAAAGATATCGTATTTTGGGGTTACTTAAACCGCTTTTCAATTTAAAACATCTGCGAATTCAGGAGCATTTACTTTAGAGATTAATTAATTGTTGTAAAACTTGTGTCTAAAGTTACGCTCTATATTTACATGTATGAAAGTCTTCTACAATACGTTAAAAAAAATTAATAAAAAAAAGAACACAGTGGCTTAAGTTACCTCTCAATATGGGGTAACTAAAGCCAGCAGAAGAATTCAATGTTTGACTTAGGTTAGTTGATGATGGGGTATCAAAATCCATATAAAGGGCTAAAATAAATGTAGATATACTGCTCAAGATATTTATTAGTAAAAATGAAAGTAAAAAGTAAATTTTTTTACATTTTAGTGTTTCGGATGTTTAATTTACACTAAAAGGGTTCAAGATGTTTAATTTAACATGTGTTGCCAAAATCGGTGTTCGAAATTTACCCAGCATAATGGCTTTATACAATAATTTTCAACACTCGTGTATAAATAGCTCAAGATAGAGCTTTTTTTGTTTCTGGAGAAAAGGAGATGCCGTCCTCCTCCTCCTGGATTCGAACCAGGGTCCCTCAGTTGAGCCCGGAGTGTCTTTACTGCTAGATGAAAGAGGACAGGACAACTCTCCCTTCTCCATATATGAAGGTATAAGATATTATTACCCTTCTCAGGGATTACACAATTGCCAAATAATTGTCAACACCTAAAGCCTCCGGGGCGAGTTTTTGTGAGGCTTCGCGGAGGAATTCATTTTTACTCAATAATTTTCGACACCTACATAGAAACAAGCTCAAATTAGATCTGTTTTTGTTTAGGAGAGAAAAAGACGACGTCCTTATCCTGGATGAGGACGGCAAAAGCCACTCTGGTTTGGTGGCCTTTGTTACCCCGTACAGGGAGCAACAATGAATTTAAAAATATTGAAAAAAACAAAACAAAATGGAAATATAATCTAGGAAGTATAACAACCGTAAGAGTATTGTTTGAGGTTATGTTTAAAAATGATTTTAGTGAATTTAACTTAAAAATGTGATTTTGGCGATTAAAGTTATGGACTGTATAAATTTATGACGAAATTATCCTAAATACAAATAAAGGTTTATAAACTTAATTTTAAAACACACACTATTAAAATATGTGGCCCAAAGCTTCGTCAAAATATGGAATTGATGGCATGAAAGTTAACAATCAAACTCAAAACAGTGTTGCCAGAATCAGAGTCCGAAATTTACTCAGCATAATGGCTTAAGCTATCCCAGTGGCTTAAGAAGCCCCGAAATATGGTAAATAACATTTTATTTAAAAAGAAAGTTAAAACATCAATAACGAAAAGATTGATTGAGGAGTATGAACCAAGATAGGGTAGAATAGGTCATTGACCTGTTATACTGATATATTTTACTTTGATCTGTCACATGAATCATTTGCATGCAAAACAAAGTAAATAAAAAATTAATCACAAACATCTGAAAATTTAAATTTCAGTTGTGGTGACATATCAGAAACTTAACGTAATACAGTCGATTCTTCTTAATTGGGCTAAATCTCAAGGAATGGAATCCAAACTAAGAAATTAATAGTAATTTACATCATTTCACTGGAACAACATTCTTCCGTTTAATTGGGACAAAAATCTGAAAGTGCAATTTATTTGCACATACATATTATGTTACACATAGTGGAGAAAAAAAGCAATTTAGTATCTTAATCTAATACACAGTACAACAGAACTTCAGAAACTTATGATACTTGATGTTTACTGTCTGCGTGATAACACATATCAGCGTCATAGGCCTACATCTGAGAGCGGATGAATATACTGGATGGATTTTTGAAGAATTAACTTCCATGTAGTATGTGCATATTTTATTTTAGAATTTATTACTTATTCTTCAGAGTTTATATCATTTTCTTATATGTATTGTATATTATGTGTGTAGTATTGAAAAAACATTCGTTGTTTAATTTTATGTGAAATTCATCCATGTTATGTGAAATTCATCCATGAATGTGAAATTCATTATGTGAAATTCATCCATTTGGGGCAGACGATTAGGCCAAAATGTCCTATTCCCCATTAAGCGGAATCGACTGTATATTGTTGATAAAAAATACATGCAAAAATATAAAGATTTGTTTAAGTCTTATGGCACAAGGACAGAAAAGGTAAGAGTGCACCGGGACCTACAGTTTTCCGAGGAATCCGAACCTCTTAAGGCCTGGGGAACCAACATTCTCACTACGGTGAACAGTTAGTTAGCAAGAGTTCTTTGTTTTGGCACAGTTGGGAGTCGAACATGGGGTAACTGCATATTAGCTGGATACATTACTACTGCATAACCATAGGATCATGTTACAATACAACATGCTCCTCATGCACTTCCATAACCAGACATACCTTTAAGTCTGGTTATGGAAATATATCGTATTGTAACGAGTATGGATCGATTATGTATATATTTTAAATACTGTAAAATTTTGATTCTGCGTGGCAAATAAAACAGATATTTTTGTATGGGAAACTGTTGCTCCAGTTTTTCATTAAATAATTTTGCTTTAATTATACAGCAACAACTCATCTAAAAATCCTTTCTACAAAATTTATGTTTCGATAGCATGCCTGTATCCAGAGGGGGTGGATCTTAGGGACCGGTTCCCCCCGAAACTAAATTTTTAATGGGACTTGGCTACGGACTTGCATGCTGTAATTGTATCGATACATGCTGTAAAAATTTATGAACCCCCGAAATTAAATCTTGGCTACGGTCTTGTTTGAGGCTGCAGTACTGCAGTGGTAATGTGAAAAAAAAAAGTTACTGATTAACAACTCACTGTAGTCTAGGGGTTGGTTCCTCAGGCATTCAAGAGGTTCAGCGTTCTTTAAACAGTATTGATTCACTGCCCACCCTACGGTGGCATAGTTAGTACCCTATTAAAGGTTCAGCCCTCAACGGTATAATAGAATGTATGATATTTTTCTGCTCAACAGCAGTCCATGTTTTTTTTTCTTTGGTAGCTGAGGTTTGAATTCTAAGAAAACTATAGGTCTTGATGCAGCATCACTTTTGCTGTCTTTGTGCTATAAAAAAACAAACGAATATCCAAACTCACGCAATTAACACATTAAAAATCTTCTAATACACATTTCTAAGGATCACACATTAGGTGTAATAAATTATTTTGAAATTTATTACATTATTTTCCAGCATTCTTTCATGAAAGATGTCAAATGAGTTCTGCAAGTGGCATCATAAATCAGTGAGCATTAAAGGTAACTGGACCAAATGTTGGCCGTTCCTTGAAATTGTCTTCTAACCCCACAGAATGATTCAGTCAATACAACCAAGCATTAAAGCACCTGCAGTACTCTTGTCTCAGTTATAGTTGACATAACTGATGTAAGATATTATTACCCTTCTTAGGGTTAACACAATTGATAAATAATGGCCAACACACAAAGCCACTGGGAGAAGTATTTTGGGGGGAATTTATTATAAAATGAATTTCAGTACCCACATATAAGTAGCTGAAGCTAGAGCTTTTTCGTTTTGAGAGAAAAACTCACAAAAAACTCGCCCCGGTGGCTTTGTGTGTTGACCATTATTTGGCAATTGTGTTATCCCTGAGAAGGGTAATAATATCTTACTTATATATGAAGAAAGGGAGTATTGTTCATGTTTTTGTTTGTCTAGCCGTCAAGACACTCCAGCCTTAAGAGACTTTTTTTTCTTTTTTTTCTGAAACAAAATATTCTAGCTTAAGCTATTTACACGTGGGTGCTGAAAATTATTGATTGATATAGCTGAATTCAAGGCTTGGGCAAGATCCCGCACTTTCTTGAAAGATTTCCTAACAATGAGAATTTTCGCTTTAGGAAATAACCTAAATAAGTCAGAGGGAGCGAGATCAAGCGAGTGGGTTGGTTGGTTGGGAGTGGTGGAGAGTTCCGATTTATTTTTCTTACTACAAATACACCATTATTTGTCGGGTTTTGTAACTTGACGCATTGTAAAGGCATGCAAAAGTAGTGTGCTCGTTGCACCTACAGATAGTAGATTCTTGAAGTTCGTTGACCAGCTTACACAGTACAACGTTGATATATTTCTATATAATTTCTTGCTCTCTAACATGCAGGCATGTCCTTCATTTAATAGCCCTAATTTGCATTTCCTGAAAGTTTCAGCTCAATCACGTGATTCCTTCATGGTGTTGCAATTTTTACAAACATGAGTTTATTTTGCACAAGTTTCTCGGAGGTGCAAATGTTCATGAATTATGGTTTCAATATGGCTAACAGAAATGCTGATTAGTAGATTGAGTATCTGTACTACGATATGTGGATTCACAATGATATTTTTGAATACTTTGGCAATGCGTTTGTCATTAACAACTTCCAACGTCTGTCCTAAATGAGGATTGTGTTCTAGGCTCTGGTGACCATCTATGAATAGATGTATCAATCTAGCAAATGTATCAAATAAAGGTGAACTATTCCCATATACTTGCTTTAAATTAGCCTGAATCTAAAAAGAGTCATTAGCAAGTTTAAATCTTCTAAAAATATAATCGCTTCTGTTAAGATTTCCACCAGGAAACACCAGCTATTAAAAAAAGCATTCACGTTAATACCTCATGCTCGAAAAGAAAGCTTGATGCATAGGAAACGGCATATGCCTACATATGTCTGACATACTGCCGACACCTCCGCTGACATTTTATTTTAATTACCCTTTTACGTATATTTACCTAGTGGTGGTTTCACCTCCGGAACTTATGGAACACCCCATTTAACTTTGTGATTACACCTATATGGCTTACCATTCACACATCTTAGGGTTTAAACTCAAACGTGATGACTGAACGAAAATATATATTAAACAATGTCAAACAATCAACGTTTATTGGCGTAGTGATACCGACGCCGATGGTATGGCGTGACCAGATGGTGAAACGTTCGAAAGAAAATAAATATTTCTGCCTTCGGTGGGGCCTGAACCCACGACCTTCCACTTGCCGGGCGGAGGCTCTCCCTACTGAGCCACGATGACAATACATACTCTTCTTTACGAACGATATATATTGTTGCTTTGATTTATATAAAAGAAAATATATATGTTTAAATAAGTAGAGTCATTATTATGTGGAAAGGTAATTTACCACCTGTAAAAATTAATATAATATCAAATTTACAGAGAATGTCAGATGATGACATCCAGAGTTAACCTATGTAAAAAATCATGAAAATATGTCAATTTCATTTGCATGTATGTAGATAAAAAAAAACAACCCAAGCTTACTTTAAAATCATATTCATGCGATTCCTTTTGTTCAGGTGCACCATATGGTGCTGTTCCCATAACATACGATAAGTTTTCATTTCTCTCCTTCGTTTCAGCTACCAGGCAGGACAAACCGAAATCTCCAATTTTCACAACTTGTTCACTTGAGATGAAAATATTGCTCGGCTAAAAACAGAGTTCTATACCTTAGAGAATTAACTGCAAAACATCACTTATTTTTTAAGTGACTAAAAATAAATAAAGTAGCATCAAACAGCAAATTTTACAGAAATGATCAATAGCTGCAAGGTTTGAAATCTGTTAGGGTTATAAAGTTGAGCATGTGCTTTTACGTTAATGTAATATTTTTGTTATTATAGTAGATTCTCGCTAATCCGGCCTCTGGTATAAAACAGATGAGGCTTCGCTTGCATGCGATGTCATGTGCAAGAGACTTAATAAAGTTTGCGAGTTTTACAGCATTAGGACAGCCAGAGTTATGCTGCACCAGAACATATAGTTTTCCAAGGAATCTGAACCTTGTATGACCCTGAAAACAAACCATCCAGACCACAGTGAATCGGTAAACTTTTTTTTGGCACCATTGGGAGTCAAATCAGGGACAATGGCTTGATAAACGAATGTGTTACTACTGCAGGGCAGATTTGAACTGATTTTTCTATGCAAAGAATGGCCTACTTTTGGCTCACAACAACCCAAGGGAAGAAAATTTGCTATATACTCAAACCAGTAACCCTTTGATTGCTGGTGCTTCTTAATGCATTCACACTCTAGGCCACCAACTACAATCCTGCATGGCTCTTCACTCATTTTTGTTTGTCAAGAGGAATCTCAATAAGTAAACAAGGAGGGCATGGTCGATTTAAGCATTAGTAGTAAATCTGAGACTTCACTTCTAACGTTCATACCGCTTGTTTGCGTTTTATGGTACAAGCACAGAAAGGGACATGCTGTGCAGGACTTATAGTTTTCCCGAGGAATCCGAACCTAGTATTAGGGAACCAACCTCCTGACCATGGTGAGCAGTTAAGTCAGTAAGCGTTCATTTTTGGTGCAGTTTGCAGTCAAATCAGGGATAACCACACAACAGGTGACCCACTGCACGAATGCAGGGCAAAGTTCGCATTAGAATCTATCTTTGGCTTACAGTGGCCACGGAAATAAAAAAATTTCACAAGTTTTCCGTTTCAAGTTGTGATAAAGCCAAAATTGGTTCAAGCACGAACTTGAAAAATTTAGAATCAGACTTAATTTTGCCTGTGTAACTTATACGGTACATGGACAGCAAGGGGCATGCTGCACCAGGACTTACAGTTTTTCTTGGAATCTAAACCTTTTAAGGCAGTGGTTAACAACCTTCAAGCTGCAACCCACTTTTACAGTAGCCAAGCAATACATAACCCCCTTTTATAGTAACCAAAAGATCTGCGACCCTTCTGTCCGCCGCCGCCACATTTGCATAATAAAAGCATTTTTAACAGAGTAAAGAAAACACATTAAATATAAAATTATATTAATGTATATTATAGATATAAAGTTAACACACATTAAGTAGTAGTATTTCAATGTAGCCATGTTGAAATATAAAAGCATTGGAAACATTTGGTATAAAATTCCTTATAAAAATAATTGCAACTAAAAACTAGTTGTGGCGGCTACCCAGAAATCAGTTCATGACTACAAGGTTGGGAACCACTGTCTTAAGGCATAGGAACCCAATCTGTGGACTACAGTGAACAGTTATTCAGTAAGCATTCAGTTTTTGGCACAGTTTAGAGAATAGGAGAGATAAGTGAACACGTTACAATGGCAGGGCCTTCTCCAAGGAATCCAAATATCTTAAGGCCTAGAAAATCAACCACCAAAGTACGATGAACAGTTAATCGTTAAGTGTTCTTTGGGGGGGGGGAATCAGAGGGGGAACCATAGTTGGGAGCTGAATCTGGGATAACCGCATGTTAAATGCACGTCCTACTACTGCATGGCTTATCTGATTTAATTGTAATGATTAATTTCTCCACTCTCTCCATAATTATTTAAGAGGCACTTTTAGTACACATGGTTTTTCCCCACAATGAAATATTTTACATACCTTGAGATCCCTGTGTATTACTTGCTGAGAATGAATGTACTCCACACCATTAACGATTTGGTAAAATATATCGGTTGGTTTTATTTGATTCTGGACACTGCCACCTTTAAAACAGAACTAGTAGATGAAGCATTTAAAACAAAGTATAAATCAGTTATATGCTATGATAAAAAACCATGTATGTAAATTTAAAAACAACACACTATTTGAGAAAAAAATTATACAATGATATTAAACAATGTCAATCAATCAACGTTTATTGGCGTAGTGATACCAACGCCGATGGTATGGCGTGATTAGATGGTGAAACGTTCGAAAGAAAATAAATATTTCTGCCTTCGGTGGGACCTGAACCCACGACCTTCCACTTGCCGGGCGGAGGCTCTACCCACTGAGCTACGAAGGACAATATATAATCTCTTTACGAACGTATATATATTGTTGCCAGTTATTTCGCAGAATGGTGTAGTACATAGACTACTATTTAAACCAAATTGCAAAGAGACTGGTATTAAATTGATCGAAATGCCCGTTGCAGCATATGTATTTATTTATATGTCGAAATACTCACGCATTCATCGTCAAACGTCATCACTACGCCAATAAACGTTGATTGGCGACATTGTTTAATATAATCAGCGTAGTGTTCACATATAAATAAAAATTATACAATGATGTTTAAAATTTAAAAATATGGGGAGAGAAAAACTTTGTCGATAGAATTAAACCATGATATTGAAACACATTCTTTTAATGGACTCCCAGTCCACTATTCATGTTGAAAAAATCCATACAAAGTTATAAATTGAATTTTATTAAAATATTATTTATTCAACCTAAGGGGATCATAATCATGATGGTAAACAGTTAATGATTTTCCAAGGTTCCCACTTATATCGACTCCCCCAAAAAAAATATATGCACAATTTCTTTGGCTTCTCTGAATTTAACTGAATTTCAGTTGTAGGGAAAATGGCTTCTAAGCTCATGACAAAATTTAACTATTCAATACAGAAATTAGAGTGAGAAGTATGCCCCCCCCCCACCACCTGATTTTTCCAGGTTTCACCAGAAAATCTCATTTTTTATTGCCTTGTAGGAAGGTTTTCAAAATTCCTCATAATTACAGTATTGCTAGATCTTCCAAGTGCATGGGAACTCTGTTTTCATGTATTGAAATGTAGAAATGAACTGCTTCTAGTAGATAACTCGGAAATGTAGGAGACTGGATTGATACTTGTAGTTTGCAGAAAGGTTGTTTCAAAAGCAATGGATATATGAAAGCATGGGTGGATTTACACCATTTTGCTTGGCTATTTTTGCCACCCCAAGGCTACATTTTTGATGATCTTCCTACCCATCTGCCCCCCCCCCCCCCTCCGATTAGTGGTAGGAACATAAAAATTGTTACATTCAATATATGCCAAAAACTTTTATGTTGACAATAAATGTGTTGAAAAACAAACACTTAAATAAAAACATAAACATTAAATAATATTAACTTATATTGAAGTATTATTCCTTTTTGGTATATAATAAATCAAATTCAATTTTATTGAAATAAATTTTAATTTTAGAAAAAAAAAAATGTCTATTGAGCACTAGTATTTAAATGGAAAGCATGACGTCTAGCTTTCTTCTCGGCAAAACATCTGATTATATCATCGTATGGTATTGATTTTGTTATATCAGACTCAATACACAAAATTTTTTCGAGCTAGTCTATAGCCTATTGGGAAATATGGCACTGTGTGAAAGTATGTCACTGGATGTATTATTACAATTAAAAATCTCTTTAATAATAAAGTATTACAATATTTTAAAAATTTCATAAAACAACAAGTGCACTAATTCAGTTTTTTAAGGATATCGATAAATATTGTGTACATCTCATTTGAAAAAACTGTAATCATTGGCAAGGTAAAAAGCACAAGATTATCCTAGCTATTAGTTAAGAAATTAGTTTCAAGCTCGACTAGAGGTTTAGGATTGCAAATGCTTATTCATGTTTTTGCTTCAATGTTACCGTTAACCTGTTAACTGGGTATGACGACATTTTTCGTCATGCCCGGAAGACTACGCATATTTAACAAAAAGTATCTCCTTAACCTGTTAACTGGGTATGACAACATTTTTCGTCATGCCCGGAAGACTACCAAAATGTCTCCCCCCAAAAAAAGTCCCCAGTGTGAAACGAGTTTCACAAAATTTTATTCCCCGGTTAACAGGTTAAGGGAGGGGAAAAAACCAATATCCACAAGAGCATTGCAGTGTGTTTTTCATGCAGACAAGGTTAAATTAAATGTTTTAAATTTCTAAAACAAATCATAAAAACAAAATTGAATATTTTAATAAATGATATTTCAAATATTAGTAACATACCCTTTCCCCCTGAAAAAAACACAAACTATTTGCACCTTCAAGGCTGCTGAATTTTGATTGCACTTTAAATATTATGATTTGATAATCACTTTACAGATGAAGTTCCTTACCTATATTATTATCTTTGAGCCATTCCTCCAAGTCCTGGTCACAGAACTCGGTTTGTATATACAAAGCAACTCTTAAATCCTGGAAGAAATTATGACAACAAAGCCATAAGATGTATTAAAAGTTTTATATTTACCTTTCCTGAAAACAAAAGTTTATAATAAACTGTCCATTAATAATGCAGTGCTCATAGTTAAACCAAGGGTAGAGCACCTTTACATGTTGGAAGGCTGCATTAAATTAGCTGTTAACGTATAAAGGCTGCATGTATTTTGATTGTGTCAGTCAACCAGGGAAGACTTTTAATAAATCATCTTCCATTCTTTTATACTTTACTTAGGTAGATTTTAAGATTATAATACAAATAAAAAAGACAAAGAGAATTATATTAATAAAAATGGAAGGATTTTTCTCTAAAATATTAATTCGGTCAAAAGGCCACACTCAAAAGGTCGCAGGTCTTCTACCCCTGGTCTAACAATCACACTGCAATTGGATCATTCAGGGTAACTGCATGTTACGCGAATGTGTTACAACACCTCCACAATCACAGGGCTTTGGTAGGTTTCATCACAGTCCATCTTACTTTACTTATTTTCATGGATTATTATCTGTAATTAGCTTGATATTGAAGGACCCTCACACTACTCGACTCCAAACCGTACTCAAGGAGAAAGAGAGAGAGAGAAATTACATAATCAAATACTGTATTCTGATATGATAAACTAGCTAGCTAGGATTGCAATTCTTAGCACATAGGTGCACACCTAGACTTTTAAATTAGACAGTATGGACAGGTCAACGTTATCTTTGTGGTCCAACTTAGGTCTGGTCATGTTGGAAGTATGGTTACAAATCATTGGTATCTTTAAAAAGCACAAGGAACAGATGGGTCAGTGTTTCCAAAGGATACATGACACAGCCATTTAGGGACTTAAAGTTAAATTCTAGTGCTTTGCTTGTTATTAATAATTTTAATTGTTTGTGGAGAAAACCCTGCAAATCTATGTATATTAGATGCAGCATAGATTCCACTTTATTATTTCAAACTAGAACTTACTACAATGGCTGAACGAGTATAACCATGAGGACGACACATATTGGCTTGCCTAGAAATAAGTGTAGGGCAATATTGCCCATTCCACTTAACTGACACGATGATGGAAAATTATTATTTTTCTTTTAAAAACGATTACCGGTAAGTTTTTTGAGGATAGGTTTTGCCAGGACATAGGGTGATGCTGCATTGGGACCTACAGTTTTCCGAGGAATGCAAAGTTTATTACGTCTGGGGAAGCAAACCCTGGATTATGGTGGGTATACAAAAACTGGCATGCATTTTACGATACCACTGGAATCAAACTTAAGTTGACAGCATAATAGAACATGCTACCTATACACCACTGTAGAGCAGTGCAAAGACAAAATTCTTTGACTCAGGAATACTTAAATAATCATAATCGAAATAGAGTAGACAATTATCGGAATTAATAGTAACAGAACCAAGTTATGATAAAGTCCAAATAATCGAACGTTTTGAAAAGGGTCAGGTAAAAGAAGAAAAAGCTGTAATAAAAACAAACATTGTGTTTGGACTAATTTCTTTTTATCAAAATTATAGCTTATTGAATCTACTGCAATTCTTTAAAATGACGATATAAATTTTGTAAGAAGGATAATAATTACTTTCTCATTGCCAAGCACAATGCGGATAATTGAAAGTTCAAAACTTGATGTTCCACTGTATACTTTGATATATATACACACAGGGTGCTTCAACATCAGGGTTACAAACTTCAAGGGGTCATAGTACTCATCAAGGTGAACGATAATTGTCATAGAATCTAAAGTCGCAAACCACCCACAGCGCCAGTTCTAAAATCGTCCAGCATGCACAAATATTTACAACCAGTGCATGAGAAGCGCAATATGCTTTATCCTAATCAGCTGACCTGAGTAGTATCTGGCGCTCTTCACGCACTGTTTGTAAATATTTGTGTATGCTGAACGGTTTTAGAACTGGCGCTGTGGATGGTTTGCGACCTTAGGTTCTATGACAAATATCATTCACCTTGATGAATACTATGACCCCTTAAGGTTTGTAACCCTGGTGCTGAGACACCTTGTATATACATAATATACATTTTTTTTAAAAAAAAAATTATCTATGTAAGGTATTTAAGTTAATTATTCAACTCAAGTAGCAAACTTACTGGTGTTACAACTTTGGGCGATGCTTCAGTTTTACACTCCATATTATCTTGATGTTTCATTCCCTCCTCATGAAAATCCACTGAGAAACATGTAGGTCCCGAACTATGCCGACGACGTCGATTTCGCTCTGGACAGGTGCTGTCATTGGATTGTGGTAACAAAGCAATTTCCTTTGTTTTAGTATCTTCAACAATTCCATCATCAGTCGAGGGAAAAGTGGGTTCTTAAAAAAAAGTTCCAAGAATTATAAATACTAGAATATATCAAAAAATAATTACGAAATAAAATCTATATTATATATCTGTGTACAATTAAAGATATGAATTAAAATTTAAATAGATCATTTCCCCTTTTGAAAATTCAGTTTTATGATTGACCTATAATTAGAACTACAACACAGAAAACCTTCAATTAAACAGATTTTGGATTTAATAGAAAAAATTTTTTATGAAAAAAGTTTGTCCTGAAGACAGTTTAATGTAGAAGCTTTAGATATTGTACACAAGTTATTTTAATATTAAAAACTCTTAAACATATTAAGTATCTCATATTATGTTAAGGTATTATTACCCTCCGCAGGGATAACACAATTGCCAAATATGGTCAACACAAGAAAGCCTCCGGGGCGAGAATTTTGTGAGTTTTCGTGGGGGAATTTATTATACAATAATTTTTGCCACCCACGTATTAATTACAGCTCAAACTAGAGCTTATGTAATTTTGGAGAAAAAGAGACGCTTTCCCCATCCTGGATTCGAACCAGGGTCCCTCCGTTTAGCCCGGAGTGTCTTGGACCGCTAGACGAATGAAATGGGGATTCCTCATTAAGTCTGGTCAGAACTCAGCAAGCGACATCTAGTTTATTATAGATATCAGCTCAATCTCATATTATGGTGATATTGTTAATTTGTAACATTAAACCACTATTACACAGTGGGCTTGGATTTATATGAATTTCCAATTTAAAAATTACTGTGTTGGTCTTAACAAGCATTCTATAGAAGAAATTAGTTAATTCCTAAAATTCGCAAACTTTCCATTTTTATTTACATTTTTTGGAATTCGAAGGGGTTTGTAAAATCAAGAGTTAATTTCAACACTAATTTCAATAACCCAATACAATGTTAAAACATTATTTTAGAGCATTTAAAATTTAATAGCAACCCATTAGGTCAAGGATTTACTACAATTAGTCTATTTTGGGATAGTTGAATATGACTGCAGAATGGCAATGTTTAATTTTTCTTTTCAATCAGCGGGAACTTCTTTACCATGAAAAACTGTATGAAATACCGTTACTCGATTTCTTATATTATTCACAAGTTAATTAATGACATCACCAGAAAAGCAGCACAAGCAAAGAAGAAAAACAGCTGGAAGCGTTTATTCAAATTAAACTGCAGGTCATAAATGATATTTATAGAAAATTGAAGTAAATAGACATTCAATATGTGGTAAAGGAGTGAAAAATTGCAGACATGTTATATATATTGTTATGAGAAACAGACAAACTTGGCAAAGCATAGCCAAAATTGAAATACACTCTTGGGAAATTGTCTTACTTTAAGATACATTAACGCTGACTAAAGCCATTTTACATAGCATAGCTTGAGTATAATCAATAACGCAAACTAATTCCTCATTGAAGTAATAAATACGGAATTGTTTTAATTACTTCACTAAATGCGTTATGAAACTATTGAAAGATATACATGCCAAGTTCTTGCACCTACAAAAAGTAATATCATCACAACATTCTCTCAAGGTACCTGCAAATTTTAAATAATTGCCTGCTTTTGCTGAAGTTTGTCCCCATAATAACAACAATAATACATTAATAAAAATACAAGCAATTAATTACGCAAATAGCGAGAATAAAGAAGGTGTGCAGGCAGAAGATTTGCGAAAAGGTACCATGTTAGAAGTTGGACCTACAAGTCATTTTCTCCTTGGTTCAACGATTTGCTTGTAGAGGTCTCAGAACCAGTTGATGATCCATTGCCTTTGAAAATTTGTTATAAAATGATGAGTTGAAATTCTTGTAATGGGTAATATAATTTTATAACTTTCACTTAAGTTCAAACGGTTCTAATTAAACGGTATTATTACAATGTACAGTGTACACAATAAAGTGTTGAAAGATTAAGTACAGCAGCATTTAACAGTTTCTGGCTGTCCAACCCTCACAATCATGGAAATGCTACAACTAAATGATGGATGCATTATGTAATAGTAATGCATCCATGTAATAGTAATGCATCCATCCATGTAATAGTAATGCATCCATGTTAATCATATTTCAGGGAAGGATGATCGTTGAAAAAAAAAAAGGAAGATGGTAGTGAATGATCTTGCGCTTTCTTAGGAAACAGTAGCAACAGAATATGGAGTACAACGTTTTTTGACGAACATCAGTGGCGTGCACCAATATAAGAGACACAAATAGGACCACCGACACCTGGACAGGATGGTAATCAGCAGAGAAGTGGAACATTATTTCACAAATGACGTTTTAATTTAATGCCATCATTCAAGCCATTGATCAATATGCTGTATTCCATAGGGCAAGTTACCAGCTGGCCTGTATACTACTGTTGATCCCATGGTATGAAACCATGCACCTAATTTAGGCCAGTGAAGATCACTATTGGATTGTGGGTGATTAGCGTGATGTAGCCTGGTCGAACAAATCATGGCAATCAATGGTTAGAACATTTTTCAGCTATTTCGAGAAAATGAATGCGTTTATGTAAGGAGGAGACAGAATGAGGCTATATGCATGCTCATCACATTAAATCCCTGTAACATAGAGTAGGAGGTTCTTCAACTGTGGTCCGCAGACCCCTAGGGGGTCCGCGAGACCCTCCCAGTGTTACACAAAGATTCGAAAAAATACCGAAACAAGAGCATTTGCTCTTTAATGCTAAGAATAAATTATGAGGGAACGAAAAATTCCTTCCTTAAATAGTGAAAATCAGTGATGAAACACTTAAAATAAATATGTGTGATGCAAATTTGGGGCTTTAAACTTTGAGTTAATTCTTGGGGGTCCGCGAGGGTGAGTAATCTCTGATGGGGCAGAACAGTCTAGGAAAGTTAAAGAACCACTGATATAGAGCACTTATGAGGCATTATGCAGACCTCATGATATGCTTCGCACTGGCATCCAGCAAAGCTGAATTCCAGATAGCCATACAATGTGCACAGCTTAATAACCCTCGCAAGAGCTTAAACACCTCGTTAACCGGATAGCACGTCGACTAGCTGCAGTGACTAAGGAGAAAGGTGGAGCTACACATTATTAGTTATGTCTGCCTAATGTTTTGCCACCTAAGTGTAAATGTATGGCGTTATTCACGGACACTACTTGCAAGGTTGGTTGGTTGTAATTTTATGGCACAAAGACAGCCAGGATCATTCTGAGACAAGCAAGGTTATAATTTGCAATATAAAAATCCATGTGTAACTATTTGAAAGAATGAGACTTTTCATGAACAGATTCTCATTAATACCAGCTTAAAATCTCTTTAAATTTTTAGTGTTAAAGATCATACAAAAAACCTTTTTGCAGTGGTTCATATTATAATTTGGTTAATTACACACTGTTTCGTTTATTTTGAGTTTTTTAGCACAATAACAGCGAAGGTCACGCTATACAGAGGCCTTCATTCAGTTTTCCAAGGAATCTAAACCTCTGTCATCACAAGAATCAAACCCGGGATTATGGTGGAAGGGGGGGGGGAGGTCTAGCATGCATTTTGTGATACCATTGGATGACAAATCTTTTGTATATTTATGTTTCTACAATTGGATGACAAATGGTCAATAGCGCAACAGAAGAATGCTTTAACACAGGATTGTCCAACCTTCTTGGCAGCGAGCCACTTGAACATTTTTCACTGTTCTCACGGGCTAGCGGTTTTGGGGTAAAAAAAAAACATCACCTCCCTTTAGTTTCTTCCGGTTAATTGTTTATTCACTTGCAAGAGATATGGAAAGGGGTTACCCATACTGTCCTCGTGAGATTTCTGAAAAAATTTGTTTTGGATTCTTTTATTATTTCAAACAGTTGTTGGCGGGCCAGATTAACACTGCTGGTGGGCTGAATTGTGGACTGCGGGCCATATGTTGGACAGACCTGCTTTAACAC